>VWZW01002481.1:48161-74572 GCA_013397115.1 Edolisoma coerulescens | reverse complement strand
CCACGACAATGAGATTCCAGGCGTCCAACGCCCCCTCATACATCTTCGGGAAGGGACCCTGGCTCCATTGTTTACGGTCCTTCAGCTCATTTCCCAAATGCCAGAATGTCCGTGGGTCCCGTCCCCATGCACAGCCCCCTGTTAAACATGCATACTTCTGCCATGGAGGTGTAGCCCCGGCAGTAATTGCCATGATGGTCCTGCTGCAGGGACACTGCGGTTCTCCTCTGCCTCTTACTATGCAAATAAAATTCCTGGAAGGAGTAATAAGTCACTGTCCACCTCCCATGATGCAGCCCATGGCTTGGAACAGCTGCCAGGGTCAGCTCCTGTGGAGGGACCCAGCCTTTTCCTCCTCACCCCATTCACCCTCAGACCCTCAGCACACGTTTATGAGATGGGAACAGCACTGGCCTGACTGACAGCCCGATGTCCCACCTTAAATCTGAAGCCACTCCTAACTGATACCAACAGAAACCCACGGAGGCTGAGTTTTAGTCAGGGAAAAGTTGCAGACTTGGGTCTCCAAGGGCGTGGATTAATGAGTTGCCACCAAACACACCTGATAGGCACAGCATCTGTGAACTTGTGGCAATCCATACTCCTACTGATCTTTTCTCTGCTCTGCTGCATCTCTCCCGGCTCTGTCCTTGGGTCTGCTGGATAATTTCTCCTGTCCCATTTTCCCAGCTTCATTCCTGCCTGTAGCTTTCCTGCAATGAAGAGTGAGTCATCAAAAACACCTTCAGAAAACTTCACTTTCACTTGTGAGCTCCTTTACCTCATCCAGCTGGGCAGGTTGCACAAAGAAAAAATTATTGTTGCTATTTCTGAGAGCACTTAAGAACTCATGTCATAGACTGAGGGTGGGAGAGTCAGTCCTACAGAGGTTAAAGGGCCAATGGCATATTTCCATTGTAGTTCTGAGATGCAGAAGCATCCCCTGTGATCAGATATCTACAGGATGCTTAAGCATAGTCCCCATTCATCTTAGTTCTTTTCATTTATTTATTTAAATTAAATAAGATGTCTCTGAAAAGCATTTAAATTTACATAAATATTGTGGAGAAAGAAATTTCATGCTGCTACCTGACTAATCAGTTACACACTTAGCAAAACCAGCAGTAACAGTGCAGCAGAGGTGGGCTTCTCTCTCCCTCCCACTTGCATTACTTCTTCTGGATAACTCCTTATTGATCAGCTGAATGACACAGCAGAAATTTCCATTTCAAATTAAAAACAAAATATTCATTTGCTGATTCAGTTTTAGAAAATGTTTGCAATAGGTTTCAATGTCAAAAAGGCACCGTTTCATTGACCAGATCTGACTCTTTCAGAATATGAAACCAATGCATCCTGTTGTTATTCCCTCCAGTGGCAAATGAGTTTTACAATAATTAGGCCTGGGAAAATAGATTATTGTTATAAATATCTGATAGCAGATATTCTGAACTCATAAATATCTCTCGGATGTGAGATGGGGATTGACAACATAATCAGCTCCCTTGCCACTCTGCCTTTCTGCAGCAAAACGTGTATTTGTGTGCACTCCTGGTCTCCTCCTTCCCCCAGTCCTCCCCACCTTTGGAGTTGCTCAGGAGAGCTCATTGCTGCCTGTGGTGAATCAAAATGTGTTATCATTAGGCTGAATGTGTTACTGAGTTAATTAAATGTCACACTTTTGATAACATTAATTAGAAGCATTTCAGACTCATCTGAACACACACCCTTCAAAAAACCTGAGAAATAAGTGCTGATGTTTTCATCTCAGTAGATTTTATTGATGGAAACCCTTCATCCGTTCATTCATTACTAATATCCAATGCATTTTTTACACTGTAAGGCAACAAGTTCTTCCTCTCTTTTTCATTCTGTACCAGACTGTGGGAAACACTTGTAGCACTCAGCTGCGGCCCATGTTTGGAAGCTCACGTTCCCAGGATGCAGTCCGACCCATATTTCTGGGACATTTCTATGGCCTTTAGCAAGTTGAGCTCTGCAGGTCCATGACAGCAGCTTTAGTCTGTGGTTGTCCATGGCCTAAGAGCTTCCCAAAGTCATCATGGAGGTTGATGTTGTCCAAGCTTGCATGATGCAGTCATCTAATCCTTTCCCTACTTAGCATGAATTCCCACACCTTGGATTTGAAATAAGGGAAAGTTCTTAACCAAAGCAAATCTCAGCTCAAAAAATCCACACCTTATTAACTATGGACAAGACAATTTTCCAAGCCAGGTACTACACTGCCCCTAAATTCCTGTATGCACTGCAGACCTTTTCTCACACAAAATTGCATTTCCTTTTAGCCCATCAATCATCTCTTATTTCACCTCCCCCACTGCAGGTTAATGCTCACCAGCACAGCCACCATCCCTGGTTCAGAAGCAATCTCAACAATTTCCTCCCCAGGAACACAACCCCAAAACTGATTTACCAGGCTTCACTTCGGGATGTCTCACGCTCCTTTAAACCCCTGACTTGGCTGTTTTCCTATTACAGATTGGAACAACACTTTGTACCTTATCAGAAATGTATTTAACCATTTATTACTGTACAAGGGACATGAAATTCCAGCTGAAGGACATCCTCCACAACACAGGATAGGTGGGCATTCTAAATGTGAACTCTTGGTAATTTGTTTACTGGTAACTGCTGGGCTGCCTCTCTATGCATCCACTTAAATGAGGTTTTCCTTGGTTTTTGAAACCTGCCTGGGTGAAGAACAGACACAAATCACAGCTGATTAAGTTTTTCACTCTATGAAACTGAAATAAGGACAGTAAAATTAGACAGAAACAACCTTCATTCTCTTCTCCATTCCAGCTGGCTGGAGCCTGAACTGCAATGCACACTGGCAGTGGATTTTTTCACCACAGCCCATCATCTTTTGTTTCTTCATCACCGTGACATTGTTAGTTCGTTGTGGACCCTTTGTACTCTGCTTTATTGCTTTGTCTCAAAGCTCTGTCATACGTCTGACACCTGAGGTGTCCCACAGCAGCTTTCACTGGGCTTGACCTTGGCCTTAAAAAGATGTGGGGGAAGTTGGCATCCCTGAAAGCTCTGGCTGAGGGGAGAGGAAAAGAGAAGAATAAAACCCTAAAGAGGTGCTTATGGGATCTTTTATCAGGCAACTGTATAAAATACTCCATTTGCTATTAAAATGATAAACTGGAGTGGCTTCCAGAGATAAAGACTATGACAAAATTCTGTTATTAAGTGCTACAGCTTTGTTCTTGGCAGTGGCACACAACAAAAGCAGTGTAGCTGCGATGAGGAACATGAGTAAATTTTCACTGAACTTGCTGCAAAATGGAACAAGAAAGCAATGCAGACAATAATATCACAAGTTCAGCAGATTCCTACAACATTTATATGAGACTTTAGATCACATGATGAAGTTGTGATAAACGGTAGCAAAAAAAGATGTTTCGTTGTATGAATGTAAAAGTTAGAACTTTTGCATTAAATTTGACAAAAATATGATGGATGGGAGACCATCAGTAAGATTCACGCAGCCTGAAAATGCAACCAAACAGTTGAGGATAATTATTTCATTACTCCTACATGTCTTCAGAGCACCTCTGGCTGTAGAGAAAGATAGAAAGATTTTTTCTTAAATGAGAGAAAATTACCAGGGAAGGGAGAAACTATAAATTTATACTCTTATCATAGAAAGAATGGCCATATGGGTCAAGTCAAACCAGCTTAGTGAAGTGTTTTGTGGCCAGCAGTTTTCATCAGGAAATACTGGGAAAGAGTGCAACAGCCCTGGCTCTGTACACATGGGCTTATTTAAATTAAGAGAAGGAAGAACTCGTTAGAAAAAAGTAGCTACAGCAAGTTTTTTTACCTAGAAAACACTAACTTTGTTCTAAGTCTTTTAATTAATATATTCTATATCAGGACTAATTCACATATTTGAAATGAAGAAAAAAAATAACAAGAGTCAAACAATAACTTGAAAGGAGGTCACTGCCCAAGACTGTTCAAAGACAGAATAAAAAGGTAAAGGAGTACACACAACAAACATCAGATCTGCTTTTTACAAGAGCAATTATCCACTGAAATCATTTGTCTACAGCTTTGTGGAGGTGTCTTTCACTCAAAGTCTTTAAAGCAAGGTAGAATGATCACACAAAGGTTATGGGTCTTGTGCAGATGTAATGGAGTGCAAGTCTGCACTCTGTAAGCTGACAGGATGAAAGAATTGAGATGAAATGATTCAGGATCACCTTCTAGCCTTAAAATATGTGATCCCCAGACTCTCTGCATTATAGGTTTTGTTGCCTTCCTGTTTTCTGGGTGGAGTGAAGTCATCTGAGCCACAAAACATCTCCGAGAAGATGGTGACGTGTCAAAGTCACTGCACTGCAACTTCCTCCTGGTTATTGCTTTTTGCTTTGGTGTTTCTGCAGAGACCAGCTGCTGCTTTGCTGCTTTTCTCCACTTTAGAGGAAAAATAATGAGGAATCTTCAGAGACCACAAACTTTCTTTTGTTTTCACTATAAGGTGTTTTCCCGTAACTGTTCTGCATATAGAAATATCCCAGCATATCTGATGTTCTTTAGACAAATCGAAAACTGAGAACCAAGTCTAGCAAATCAGAGGGACAACTTGGTGGCAAAGGTGTAAAACGAGCAGTCAGGAATGATGGGAACTTCTAGTGGAGGAAAGTGAGCAGTAAACTCACAAGTATCAGAATTAGGGCCAGTTTTAATCAACATCATCTTGTTCAGTGCATTTGGTGATGAGTTTAGAAGCTCTTCCAGTTCTTCCTGCAGCCCCCACAAGCAAATTGCAGTATTTGGGGTGGGAGTATGAACAGCAAGCTGTGTCCTTCTTCTGAAGGGTCTTCACACCTTGGCAAAAAGCCACACTGAACCGTGTGTTACTTGGAGAGGCACCATTTCCTTTTCTGCTTGTTCCAAGTTAGCACTCCATTCTCAAAATGCTTGCTCCAGTGGCTGGAGAAAGAGCAACTCTTCAAACATCAAGGAGTAAATAATGTTGTCAACATCAGCATCATTTAGCTGGTGGTAGAAGACAGATTTATAGAAGTAGCAAAAATTGCTGGCATTAAGTAATGTGACTGCAGGCTGGTTTTGTTTGTATTGTTTGTGATCACAGAGCAGGCTCTTTCTCTGTGGGGCCCATACCAGCAGAGATGATCACAGTCCTCCGAAAAATATTGGATTCTCACTTCGGTAATACTCTGTCTCAGGAGAGACAAATTCACAGGCCTCCAGCAGCTTTGTACTGAACAAGATTTGCAGTAAAGAGGACTTTTAAAGGGGACTGAAAAGACAGTAGTGGTGTATGTTTGGGTGCATTTGCAGGGAGTGGTTTTGAACAAAAGCAGGTAAGGAAGGTGTCAATTAAAATGCAATGGGGAGGTGTGGGGAGGACAAGGAAGGTGTTTCTCATAGCCTGGTCACAGGACCAGGCACCACTGGGTGACATTTCTTGACAGATCCTGCCCCACTGCCTGTCTCCTCTTCCTCACAGTCATTCTTATTAGAGCCAGGCAAAAAATCCCTGTTCAAGAGAAGATCATGCCAAACTGGATCCATTTTTTCACCTCACACCAGCCCCACAGGCCCACAGCACCAGTAACCTTTGAAATCCCTGTGAAAATTGTAAGGGTTTCTTTGGTTCAGAGCACACTGTACAGGAAGGAAAGAGGCAGGAATTGCAGCATGTGAAGCCAATGTTTTACCTGGCCAACACATCCTGGATTTGTTCAGAACTAGGTTTACTGGAAAGTTCACAAACTTTTCAACAAGCCTGGCACAAATAACCTGAGAAGCCTGGCCTAAGGTCAGACTTCGACAGCAGAAACTGCCACAGGTCTCTCTGCTGTGGGTTATTAGAGGATCAGCCAGCCTTAGACTGGCACTGCTTAACTTAAAGCAGGGTTTAATTGGCAGTTAAACTGTTTTACAAAAGAGGACATAATTACAAGACTCAGGACAAGAAAAAGGTTGCCCTCTGAGGTGGCACAGCTGGTCCCCTCAGCACCAGTAAAGTGAAGATACTGGGCCAAAACCCAACCACTGCTCACAGTTCTGGGGGTACTGGCGGCTCGGAAGGGTGAGGGATATGTCTGAAATAAGAGATTGATGTGCTTGAGAAGTCTCATTTTGACATTGTCCTCCCATGCCCGTCCTGCTAAACCTTTTTTTTTTTATTATTATTATTACAGTTCTTCACTGCCTCTCTCAAACAAATGGCAGGAAAGACAAATGTCCAAGCTGGTATCTGGAACCAGACACGATTCAGAATGGCAGTAATAGAAATGAATGTTCTCACATCTTTCAGCACAGATAGCAAGGAAGCCTAAGCAAGCTGCTCCCATTACTGTCACCCTGTCAAGGCCAGACTCCACTGGTCAAGCTGGAAACACATTATTTGCACTGACAAATAGTGAGCTTGTGCAATACGTTTCTCTGAAATCACCAGCATGATTCACAACAACTTCACAGTCTGGCCTCAGAAGATCAGTTGAAATGGCCTGTCCTATCCTTAATGTCTTCTGAGCCTCTGTAAAAAAAATAACTACTGGGAAATGGCCTTTCAAGAGCACTTCCCAGCTGTACAAACACCTCCAGTCTACTCTGACCTTCACTGAAATCTTCCTCTCAGGGAAGGAAAATTATATCTTTTAATTTTTTCTAATGTTCTGGTTTATTGTTTTTGCTCCTTCTCATGCAATATAATTAAAATGATGTCCTCAGAGTTGGAGGATACTTACAATAAACAGCTTCTGTGGAAGCTGAACAACTCAGCTATGGTGCTTAATCAACTGGAGATGATGTTTATTGCTGCATATGCTCTGCTGCTGTGAAAACTAGCCCTTAAACACTCCGTTTCTAAACAAGAGAAAATATAAATCCAATAAGAACGAGTTAAGGTCCTCAACACACTGTAGGGAAGTGAAGGCAAGAAAGAAGGATTGTCTGTTGCACAATAGGAATAGGCTTAGGTCAGTTAATGCATTGTAAAATGAATTACTAGTGACAGATGAACCACAGGACACATAAAATGCTGATTTTCTTCCCATAAGTGCCCATGTACAGAGATCCTTAAAGCTGCAAATTTCCCTCTCATTCAGCTCTCTCAGCCTGGCTGCTCCAGAGCTCAGACAAAACCTGTGGGCTGCAACACAGCTCATGCGCCTCCCTGTAGGCAGTCCCAAGAGAGCTATCCCAGGGGCTGAAGAACACATCTTAAATAAACATCAAGGGCAAAAGAGCAGCTGTTAGCAGCAGTGATAAATAATTGGGAAATATGCTGAGGGCCAAATGTTCAAGAGCCCTCAGGTACAAAATGAACCTGTCACTGTAATGAGCCTCACGCTTTGCAAAGAGAAAAGAAGACGGGGGAAGAGTTGATGCCCAGTTTTGCCTCAAGTGTAAAGAATCATTTGGTTCCAAACCTTCTGAGGTCCTTCCTATTGTGTACAAATAATCCAGTGTTATTTCCTGAGCTCCTTGGATTAGTCAGGATTATACAAACTCATCAGTGCTCCTGTGACGTTGAGCCTGCAGATCATGCCTGGCCTCATCCGCTGGGGTAGAACTGGGCAGAATCTCGCGGCTGCAGGAAAAATGGCAATTAAGGGTCCCCAGAGCAGTCACCCACCAATGTGGGCTGTGTCCCTCTCACAGGGGCCCTTCTGAGCCATCTGGTTAAAGTGTCTCTGAATCAGTAGCTCAGTTCTGAGCACACCAAGACTGCCTGGAAATATCCTGCAAGGCTCACCTGATCCACCAGTCCAGCAAGGCTCCTACATAATCAGCCAAGTTTTACTGTCTGTATCATTCCAGGGCACAGTTTTTATTTCTCCCATCTTATGTATTTCTGTAGGGGCTCTTTAGCTGAATAAATTACATTATTAACAGCACTAATAGCAACAAAGTGAGTGATTGGTAGGAATTTCATTTGGCATGCTAGAAATTACAGTTAGAGATGTGTTTTAAATGTTGATAAATACAAGCAGAAGACATCTGCCGCACTGGAGAAATAGATTCTTCCATTGCCTCCTCTTGTGACTGAGTCTGAAATATTGCAAAATTATTTCTCTACAATTTGCAGCCCAGCCCATGCACCTTGTCTCTTCCTTCAGCTTTGAAATACAAGCACAAAGCCTTTGTACTTTGACTTATCTCGCCTCTACCAAGCTCCTGCACACCTAGATACAGTGACCCACTGTAAATCCTCTGGAGTAAATTGTTCTGCATTAGAAAAATATAATACAGAGCAAAGAGGAGCATTTGATTTCTTTGGATACCATAGAGGAGTTAAATCATGTATATAACACAAAATAAGAATTGCCTATCGTAAGGCTGCAATATAAACCTGCCAGAAGAATCAAAGCAATAATCATCAGATTTGATTTTCCCTAGCTGTGGGAAGGAACAAGTGCAGTCCTTCAAAAATCACACCAAAAACCAGTGGAACATTCCTAAGGACTCAGGCATTAAGGGCAAGTAACAGGTCTGTATCAGGAACACACACAGAGACACCCCTTATCTTCTTTTCTTCTGTCTTGTTTTTTTTTTATGATGAGTTAAGACTGGTGAAAAAAACCTGCTTGAGACCAAAACTCAGCACTCACATAGCTGAAAAGTATCTGTATAACATGAAGAGAAACAGCAGCATCAAACTGTCTGCACCTTTTTTCCTAAAGCACCTAAAACATGGCAGAAAACGCTTTCTCTTTGTTTTCTTTCATTTTTTTCTTAGGAATTCATTAAAATCCTCTTCGTGTCCTGTCATATTTAAGGGTTCTCTAAGTCAGGAACTGTATAGGCAGGCATGATTTTGGGACAGACACCTCTCAGACAGGGAGTAAAGCGAGCTCCCAGACAGCGCTTTCTGAACTTGTCAGCAGAAGCATTTGCAGCGGAAATTTTATTTCAAGAGCTGTCTGCATCCAATTAGGGAACAGAGGCAGAGCTGTGCGAGCCGAGGCCAGGAATGCAGCCCAATATTTTCGGCACTAAGTAGACAATGAGGCAGACTCGAGCACCAAAACAGTAAACAGTTTGTGAACCACATCAGGCACAAATAATCACAAGGGCAATGTGACTGTTCGTGGATAAATCATGACTGAAAGCTTGCACCAACAGCAGGGCAGAGATCTCTGCTCCTGTAAAATAACAGCTAGAAAGTCTCACTGGAACCACAGAAACAATTTCTTCCTCTCCCAAGCATCCTTGTCCTGCCAACCCAAACAAGTTCCCTGCTGCATATTACTGAAACTGGTAGTGCCAGAGGCTGTAAGGAATAGAGTTCTCTGACTCCCATCCATCAGATCACGTAAGCACAGGAATATATTTAACCAATTTGAGTGATCACAGGGACTCGTCCATCTACCAGGATCAGCCCCTTGCAGACCCTCAAGACTGAGCCTCCTCTGAGTTTTTACTTTGAGTCACATCCTGGTCCTGGTAGATGGAGCTGGAAATATCCCAGGAGCTCTGATACTGGGTTTTCATTGGCTTATTCAGATATCAAAACTCCCTAACAAATCTGAAGTGCTGCCTTCTCAAACAGAATCACTGCCCCCACATTATTGTGCTGTAATCCCCTGGGATGCCCACCAAAAGTAAAAACCCATTTCAAGGACTTTCTCTGGGACATGAAAGAGTTTCCTCAAACTCACCCCGTGTTCCTTCACCTCCAGGCAGGCACTGAGGAACTCTGAACAGGATTTTGCATGGAATGAAAGCAGAAAAAGATGTAAAGGCCTGATGGTTCTCTCTGAGGAAGGGTCACATAGGGAAACAAAGGACATGAAATAATAGAGAAGAGAGGGAAATTATAAGAGAAAAAGGCTTTATGATCCTAATAACAAAAATTCATAATTCACCCAGTCTTTTGTTCTGGCTCAGAAGGACATTTCCCCTGAGGAACATCCATCAGGAAAAAAAGAGATGCAGAAACAGAAAGGGAGGGGGAAAATTACTGAAGAATGAGGAAAAGAAAACCTCCTTTTGGTCTGCGGTTTTCAGCAGAATACACTTTACACACTTGTTACTAATAGTCATAGTATCAGGAAGCATTTTGGAAATATTTTTCAGTGAACAGCAGCCTCTCTTCTGACAAATCTGCTGCAAATCCTGTGGGTTCTGCAGGACTCCCATGGCCACTGAGCTACTGTAAACCTTGGCATTCCCTCACAAGCCTCCATGGGGTATTTAGCACCCACTTGCATCTCTCCAGCAAACTAATGCCAAAGTTTTCCAGCAAGAATGGGGGCAAACCTACTCAACTTTCCAACTTTTGTCATATGTCATATTTTCTTCAGTGGATGGCAGTTCTGTGTCTGCTGGAGTTTTTGGCCAAAGGCTTGGAAATTACATCTGTGAGAACAACAAAAGGTACTGCATGTCTAGGAGGTTTATAAGCAAACTTCGTACACAACTGCTCTACTCAGCCTTTCCTCCCCCTGTTGCCCCTTTCAAATTGCTTTACCTCAGTTCCTCAAAGTTGCACTAAATAGGTGCCTTCCCGAGGCTTTTTGCATGAGAGCTGATTTCCCTGAAGATTTCTCCATGTGAAAGCCAGACACTCCCCTCTGAGCATCCTGCCCTGTTCGACTGACAGTGAAGACAACCCACCGACCATGCCCTGCTGCTGGCAGGAACCCTGAGAATCAACTGAGTGTGTCATTCAGATGGACTTGAAAGTGAAAGTGCTGCTGTACAAGCCAACACCACTGGCCAGTAGCCACAACCAGCTGAAGCACACCAATGGTGCCTCTATCGATGAGTGGTCCTCTGTTTACCCTCAGGGCCACGGGAAGCTGATGAGGCCAAGAAGTGAAATCACCCAAGACAGCCATGCTTGGATCTTTTTGTCAATATTGGCTTTTCCATATTGGCTTTTGTTCAGGTGCAGTGGATGGAAAGGTTTGGAGAGACACACACAAAAGGAAATTAATTTTCTCAATGAAAGCCTGGCTCTGTTGAAGTTGCTGGGAATTTTGAAATTAAATTAATTTGGACCGGGATTTTGCTTTTCAATTTCAAACATGAGCCGGGTATGTCAGCATGTCTTCTGCATTCTCTTCAGTGTATCTAAAGATGGACAAGCCAGTGAAAGATTTAATGTTTCATGGTTCAAATAGACAGACACACATCTGAGTGCTCCTGCAATCCCCCTGACCCTTCTGGGCCAAAGCTGGCTGACACAAATGAGCAGAATTTGACTCAAAACTGTATAAACTTAATGCAAATTGCATTAAAAGATAAAATTCTACAATAAGGATATTATTTTTTTGTTTAAAAATGCCAGCACAAAAGCCGTGCACAAGTTCTGATTGCTTATTAAATTTTAATTAAATTATGCTACTTAAAATGCTGCCTCAGGGGCACTGCTGGGGCTGCAAGCCCTCTGAAATTCCTGCCTGCAGCCCCACCTGCTCTGATCAGAGTCCAACCAGAAATCAGCCCCTGACGCAGTTCTAGTAAAGACCAAAACACTATGAAGATGAGCACCTTCTGATTTGTGATTGCAGCTAAAATGAGAGTATTATGGGCTGTTAAGCCTTGTTAATTTCCTCAGGATGCTGCAGAAAGGAGAGAAGTGAGGTCAGATTTCTCAAATGACTCCGTCTCCCAGGAAATGAGAGCACAGCATCCTCTGTGGTCCCTGCAAGAGCAGTGTGCAACCCAAGACTGCATTCCTGGGTCATGAGCTCCAACAGTCCAGCCTTGAATGGCACCAGCTGACATCTTCTCCCATTGATGAGCCACTTCAGTACTTTACTTCAATACTCAGTGTGTGAATTTGCATAATGATGATGGCCAGAATTATCTGGGACTTTTCTGAGCCCTAGAAGACGCGATCATCTCACTTAATATAATCATCCAATTTCAGCTCAAACCTTTCTTCTCAACCTGCTGGTCAAAAAGAGCCCCTGTATCTCCATCCAGAAGGATCACATCCAGAAGAATCATGTTGGAGTGGGAACATGCCCATGGCATTGATTTTCTCCCTCCCACAATGCACTTGCTCAGACCCTCTGATCCAACTAAATTTAACAAATGCTTCAGGGCACGACTGGTGCCAGCAAAAGAGGCCCATCAGCTATAAATGTTCCTGGGAATTCACACTCCTGCTTATTCACTAATTGCACAGCTGGATCCAACCCAGAGATGTTTCCACCACAACTCAGAGAGCCAGTAGAGCACACGCCTGATGTTTTTCCAGCTAGATTTTGGATGCATGGTCCGTGGCTTCACAGGGTGGTGAAAGAAAAGTCTGACTGGTTTCGGTACCAGCACTCGCTGGTTGTATGAGGGAATGAGCACAATGAGGAGCAGGGAGAGGGAGAGATGGACTGGCTGGCTGGATCCAGGGTCAGGAGCACCCTCAGCTGGACATGGTCCTCTCCCAGCTTCACTCTCCAACAGTACCACAGTCTGCCTTGTGCATTTGACACACCTCTGTTCCAAGCTGACTCTCCTTCACATGGATTCATCTTCAGCCCTCAGTTTTCCTGTCCCTTGCCTTCTCCACCGGCCCTTATATCATCAGAGACTGGATAAATTCCCAGTTCATAGGACTGCCAATGTGAGTTTCAGGTAAATTAGTAAACTGGCTCTACATGAGCCATCTGATCAAACAAATACTGAGGTTTTATAAAGACAACATCATGCTGAAGATTCCAAGATATGACCTGAGCTATTTTCTGTTGGCAAAATCCCTTAAAACTGAAGAATTTTTTTTTCCCCACAGAATGAGAATGTCAGTAATGTTAGAAAAAGAAAAATCTAAGAAACCATTCAATGGACTGTAATGAAGAGGAGCCAAGTGCAATCACTGTGATTGCACAAACTCCATCTTTGCCTCCTCAGAAAGAGCACTTAGAGATGAAAATATACACAAGGATATGTATTTTTATCTATGGAGCAAAACACAGTTCTACACAGAGAGCCACATAAAACAAACAGAGCATGAATCCCTACCTGAGAATGCAACAATACACCCAACCACAAGCCCATGAGTTTGCTGCCAAAATTGCTTCACATGTCCTGCTGCCTTTGCAGAGGTGAAAGGAGGGAAAGGTGTTGCTAGAGCAGTGCAGACTGCTGCTTTTGGGAGCCCTGTGCTCCCAGAGAATCCATGCAACAGTGAATGGAGAGCAGGAATGAACAGAAAACCCATAAAACAGTGTGCTCACAGGGGTCTCAGACGTGTCCCCAAGAGTGCAAAAGCTGGGCCTGCAATGTGTGCTCTGTGTATGAGGGAGGGCTTCTCACAGCAGTCACCTTCCAGCAGCTTTCCTTCAGCAAAGGGACACAAGCCTCTGCTGAAAGATGTTTTATAAAACCAGAAAGATCTTAAAAACTGCGGCAGGGGAAGGCTGCAAGAGGCATACAAGGAGAGGAATTTGTACAGGCTCAGGGTACATTTTGTCTGCTTTAGACCTTTCCAAAAAGGAGAACAAGACATTAATCTAATTTACTCAGCCAGTTATATGAGGTTTATGCCTTCTTCATATCACCAGTCTGGCATAAAGCAACCAGAAGTGCACAGGTAAATCAATCCCATAATTTCCATTTTAGCTTTAACAAGTGATTTTACTGTTTCTAGGTGCTAAACATGTGTATCTGATGACTGCAATAGACATTATGCAGCAATGCATCCTGAATAGATACATGAATATTAAAGGTTGCTCTGTTCTGACAGCTTACTCTGGAGTTTGCCTTATGCTGGCTGAGATTTTCAGTTCTTCTTAAATGTAACTTGCATATCACTGTAAACTCTCTCCCTCCTTTTGACAGGGTGCCCTTGCAGATGGTAATTTCCTGAGCAGGGAAGAGGAGACTCACAATTCAACATGGATTGGGTATCCTATGGCAAGACATTTTTGCAGAACATAAGTATGCATCACCAGGTCTAAAGCTGAGGCCCCCTTCTTGTGGTACGTTGTGAAAAATATGGGTGAATATTACTGCTGTCTTCATGGCCACACGAGTGTGAAACTGGTACCAAGGAAGTTGAAATTGTGAGTATTCAGGAGTCCAGCACAAAGAGATACCATTGGCAGAGAAAATACAAGACAGTGACAGAAAAGAATCTGCTGTGGTGTTCTCTAGGCAATACCGTAATACTCAGAGTGGGTGGAATCACCAAAGCAAGTAACTCAATGAAATGAACTATAAAATAACATTAATTTTATCTGCACACAGTTACATCAACACTCCTCAAACAGTGGACTCATCTGACTCCACACTGCAAGAAAATTCCACTTGGATCTCACTTCTGGCATTTACTGTCTTCCAAACTCTTTCAGAGAGCATCTCCTTATTATTCTGCCAATTCTCCTGGGGAATCACCACACCCCCAGTCCACCACAGGGCTTCACGGACAGCAGAGCCTGCAAACCATGGCTGTCTTCTCTCCACACACCTCCAAACAACACCTTGTTCTTTGATTCCAGTTAAAAACGCTCCCAGTTTACCTCACAGTAGGATGTATATGGGGGAATAAAGTCAACATCACACAAAGCACAGCTGCACACGGTGAGACAAAGCTCTGCTCTTGTTTTGCCACCAAGTCTCAGCATAGATGGATGTATTTAATAAATTAATGGACTAGAAGAGATGAGAAAAGGGAGAGAGCTCAACCTCTGCCAGCTCATTTCTCGTCCATCACCTGCAGCTCTCCCCATGGCACAGACAAATTGTCCCGAGTGGAGGTCCCAGCCAGAGCCACCCTCTCCAGCGTTTCCTCCAGCCATCTTGGCAGAAAATCTGCTCTCCATACTACAATTAAATCCTGGATCATTTTAGAGGAGAGCAGAGACATGGAAACAGATAAAGACAAGCATGGGCTGCTGCTTGCCCTGTGATGTAGCTGCGAAGCTCTGCATTGTAATGGGATGGGAAAAGACTTGTGACAAAATAACCCTGACATGCCATTAAGGCAATATCCAGGCTCCTTGTTTTGCTGGAAGCCAGCTCACTCCCTGCTCAAGCACTACTCTGTTCCCTGGGTCACTGACTAAAGAATTCCTGCTCGGGGTTTTAAACATGTAATGCTTTTCCATAACTGATAGAGAGAACTGGGTGGGAAAATCCTCTGCTGAACCCACGACATGCAGGTATCTCATGGCTGGAGGTGCTTTTGAAAATGCTGGTCTACACCCAGAGAGACTTTCTTAATGGTTTAAATCTCTTTCCTTATTGTTTTTCAGAAAAACAGACATGGAAGAAAAGAAGGAAGGAAACAGAAGCTGGAAGGCCTCCAAGTGGGAGGCTTTTGTGGGTTTATGACCTGACTAATAATAAGGATATAGGATAATAAGGAATCCCTGCAAGAGGCAGAAGTAGAGACCTGGAGAGAGGGGCAGGGAACCTGGTGGAGCCAGGAGAGGAGCAAATGAGGCTGTAAAAAGAGCAGAAGTTTGGAGAACAGCTCAGAGACCAGAGATCTGCATTTATTACATTTTTTGTAGCTCAATTTAAATTGAGCTTCTTGAATCACCAAGGCCTGTATAGCAGAAACTGAGTGCAAGACAGCACCAGAGAGGTTGAAGAGCAGACAGGCTTCATTTGGACTAAAGGTAGAGCAGTTTAACCCTGGTTTTAAGTGTTGTGGAAAATCAGGTGAGTTGGGACTGGAGGTTAAGCTACAGCCCCTGGAGAACACATCATACAGATGCCACGGCAGAATACTCCCAATGGATGAGGCTTCTTGCAGACTGAGAGGAGGATCACTGCACAGCACAAATTTGGGGAAAAGTAGGTTCATAAGGGAAACAATCTGTTCTTTGTCTGGGTTGACACTTCAGCACCTGACTGCACTGCTGCTTGGGGAGGATGCAGCTCTCCAGAGAGCTGAAGCTTTGCTCAGGGCTTCCTTCCAGCTTTAGGAGGAAAGGGGTGCTTGCATTTGCTGCAGAAGAGAACGGCAGCAGCACAGCTGCCCAAGGACACCGTTGCACTGCGGGTGTTTGGTCCGTGTCCTGCAGCACTCCGCAAAGCGCTGCGGCCAATCCCCCCGGCTCCCCTCCCTGCCTTGTCCCCTGCTGCCCTGTGACAGGGCAAAAACGCCGTGGCACCGCTCAGTCCTGCTCCCACAGCACAGCCGCTCTCCGGGGCACATCCCATCCCTCAGGCACCTTCCCGAGCGCCGCTGCCCCGTCCCCACCTGCAGCACCCGGCTCCGGCAACTCAGCATCAGCCCGCAGGCAGCGGCTGCCACGGAGAACGCGGCGAACCCTGCTTGTAAGGGCACTGGGGTTTTCCCCAGTCCTTTGGCTTTCTAGTCATCTAGGATTTACATCATTTAGTGTAGCTCTTTAGAGGACGATTTCCAGTTATTTCCTAGGTTGAAAATAGATCTCGAAGCGTCGTCGGACTTTCCAACTCGCTCACACCAGAGCGGCACTTTCACAGTTTCTATTAAAACCCTAAATCCAGCCTCGGATCTTGTCCTGGAACCATTCTCAGAACCCCATCTGTGTCCAGAGCACCCACCTCCACACACACACAAATATTACAGGGCTCTATGGGGAATGCTGATCCCATCCTTGGCTTGGGAACGTGAGGCTAAATTTCATCCTTGCTCAGGAGGAGCTGCATCAGCCTTTCATCTCTTCCCCTAATTTGACACAAGGTCAAGCAAAGGGCCATGAATACTGCTCCACAGCACACAACAGAAAATGTAAGAGGCAAGCTTTTACCAACCTCCTAATGAGGAGGAATATTAGTGCAAAGTATTATGCTCCAAGAGACAAAGTACAGGAATTCCTATAGATTCCTATAGGGTTCAGCAAGCCATGATACAAAAATATGAAATATTAAAAGGTTTTGAAAGGAGTAATGAAACCCTTCCACCTCATCCCTCACCCCCAGATGTTGTCTATTTAGAGGATTATCAATGGCTGGCTGAGAAACCACCAGTCTCCAGACTTTGTCTGTGGTTAATCTATTCAACAACAAGAAAAGGGAAAACTGCCAGGATATAGATTCAGTTTCTCCGAAGAGTTTGCTGTCAATGAGGCTGAAAGCAATGTAAAACAAAATCTTCCCCTTAAAAGTGATGGAATCATCTGTCCTTCCTCATTCTAAGAGGCAAACGAGTCTGCCTCCTCCCTTTGGACATGTGTCTGTGTAGCACTCAGCTTCACAGCCCCAGCAAAGCAGATGATCAGTAAAACATTGCTGTCTGAAGCCCTCTCCACACTACTGAGAGAGGAGCAATTTTCATTGACGGGGAGAAGACACAGAGGGAAGTTAAATAACTACATGAGGCATTACAGGAAGTCTGTGGTGCAGCAGAGAACTCCAGCCTGCTCAGCACCACAGCGTGAGGACCAGGACAGACCCCTCTGTCTCCAAGGGACTGGCCACATTTCCCAGTGGCAAAACTGCAAACAACCGCTGCTCTACAAGCAAAGAGGGTGGGAAAAGATGCCAAGATGCTTCTTCAGGTGAGGAAGATCTCCTTTCAGGAAGGCTGATCAACCCCATTGTGCTTTCCCTGCTGGAGGCAGTGGTCAGCTGAAGGAAGCAAATGGCTCCTCCATCCTAAGTGTTGGAATTGTCCCTAGGGCAGCATGGTGGTGGCATGTGATCCCTGTCACTCTGCCACCACACCATGGACCCTCCCTCCTGCTGAATCCAGGGAGATAGGAAGCTCCCAGGTAATTCTAAGACATATTTGCTTGTGATAGTAACAGAGACTCACCTTCTTTACCCTGGGGGAATTTTCAGTCTTTTCGGGCAAAGCCACAAGTACAAAATTCCCAAGATGAGCTCCACACTGTATTTAAAATTTTGGTTCTCAGTAATGTGTAGAAATGCAGCCTATCTTCCCTGAGCTCGTGGCAATGTCTCTCTAGAGATGAGCATGAATTTCCTGAGATACTACAAGTAAATCCATTAATTGTTTCAGAAGCTGAGATTAATTAAAATACAGCCCTTAAAAGAAACTCAGCATCTGCATGTCCTCTCTTTGTTCTGGGTGATCTTCAGAGTGAAATAACAGACTCCACAGATTTTCCATGTAATGAACCTTAATTGGAATCTTTTGCATTAGAAGAAAACCTGTAATTAAGGCAGGTTATTAATGATTATATACCTAATTATAATAACTAGATAAGCTATCATTAGACTCAAGCTAACTTTTCTGGGAGGGTCTGAGATACGAGAGGTAACCCAGGAATGATCACAGCATCCCTGTGAGCTCTGCAATCACAGCTCTGCTGCAGAGGGGAGCTGGCTGCAGTGATCACTCCTGGGTGACCTGCACCACAGCTGGGGCTGTGGAGAGCATCTTGCAGGGCTGCTTCTCACCGTGGGTACCTCTGGATTCCCTCTTTTCCCTGGAGATGTGGTGCTCCCCGCCATGATTTTGGTAGCCACAGTTCCAACCCTCCCCAGCTCTCCTCAGGAGAGTATTACAGGCTGGCATTGAAACCCCTGTAATTCCCACGGACACACAAGTGGCCCACGGAGTGTCACTGGGTGTTTTCCACTTCGTTTGTTTCTGTTGAGTCACCTCGTTTAACAAAGTTTCGTGATCTCTTTGTTAAGGTTGGCGTCCCGCATTTGTGCACTGCTGAGAGGAGAGGTAAGGACAGGTCACAGGGTTCCTCCCCAGAGGAAGCCACAGGAAGCTCGAAGATGGGAGTGAATTTATGAAAACTTCTCTGGAAACTGAGTCACTGAGAGGCAGCTCTGCAGCAGCACGTGGGGGACAGTGGAACCAGTGCTTTGGGATGGCCCGGGGAAACAGAAAATCTGTGTATGGCTTCCCTGCAACTAAAGCAAACAACCAGACCCTCAACTTAAAATTCAGAGCACGTAAATTCTTCAGTAGTGGCAAAATTTAAAAGTCTTATTCCCTTCAGGGGACTTTTCTCATTTTAAACACAGGCAAACAAATTTAGCAAAATCTTTTCAATTAGATCTTAGGACAGATCCCCAAACCTCAGAGCACCTGTCTGATTTTCCATTTAACAGTGGCAGCGAACAAAGCACCCACAAGAAGATTGGCCAAATAGCAGATAAAAGGACCCATTTTTGAGTAGGTGTCCTGGGCCATGGCAGAGGTGCAGAAGAGATCCTGCACCTGCATCCTGATCCAAGAGTCCACAGCGTACTAGAACCTCATACCACTCCAGGCTGAATTATGACTAAGTATGGGCAACTGTTAATCTCTTTGGGAGCTACTTTTTTGGTCATTACTTCATGAGAATAGTAACCAATTTTTTTTTTAAGCTGACCTTTGAAGAAGTTTGCATCCCTAATTCAGCTTACAGAGTCTCCCTGTATGGTGCAACTCAGTTCCAAGGTCCACTGTGTTGTATTTACAACCAACCAGCTGGAGAGAGCCTTGATTCACTGGGATGGAGCTTTGTCCTTTTCCCAGATGGACATTGCTCCCCCTCTGCCTCACACATCCCCAATGCAAAAAAAACACCAGGAGGGGATGATCAAGAGAGTCTCTTCAAACTGGCCCCCTAAAACTTTAATGAGGGCACACCCTGAAGGGGCTTTTGCAAGGCAAATTTGCCACAAATCTCTTGGTCTCCAGTACTGAAGAGCTGTGAAACTTAAAGAAAAATCATTTTTCCCTCAGGAAAAACGGGGTAATTTATGCAGGTTTCTCTGTGTTGAAACAGCAGTACTGTGGGCTTAAACAAACATCCAGTTAGCAGCAGCAGCAGCACACACGAACAGTGTATTACCATGTCTCTCTGGATCTTGTAAATCTGCCATACATTTCCAACAGGCCTCAGCAAACACCTTTGTTAAATGGATGGGAAAAGTCACACATCACTCGATGTGCTTTGGTCCTGGCTTGCAGGACCTCTTTTCTGCCAACACAGAGCATCATTTTCTACAGCAGCTCCAGTGCACAAGACAGCCTGCAGGTTTCTATGACAGCTGCAGACACTGTTACAGGCTCAGCCATAAAGCACACAGCCCTAGGCTGTGTAGTCAGGGTTAGCCAGGGTACAAAAATGCTTTTTTCCTTGCTAGCAAACAGCAGAAAAGCTCTTGCTGTAACAGCCTGTCTGCGTGGCCACAGGGGCTGCAGGCTGAGCCCCAGAATCCAAGGCAGGTGAAGCCAGTAGTTGCTTCCACAGCCAGATTGCAGCCAGGGGGATTCTATCAAAGCCCAAGTCTGTGCCTCCCCAGTGCAGAACACTCAGTCATGGTTTTTCTCATCCTTCTGGCCTCTTAACTCACTTGGGCTCCTGCAGTGTCTGGGGTGGAGAGGGAAACAGCACATGACAAACACACAGGCTGCCTCTGCAGACACCAGCGTTCCGATCCCAATCAGGACCTGGATGAGATAAATTTGAAGCACTTCACTGGCACTTGACCTCAGCCCACAGTGGGTGAGGATCTGTCTTCAGGATTTGCTGAGGGGAGGGTTTCAGCAGGAGCCTCGAGGCGAGTGATGCTCACCATGTTCGCCCATCTGTATCCAGCTTCCCTCACATCCCATTTTCACAGGCACGTCTCTGTTGCATGAACACCACCCATAAACCAGCCTCAGAGATAAAGCTCCTCTCCTCAGGTGCTTTCATCATTCCCAATCCCTTTAGGAAAAAGCATGAAGGATTCATTTTACCCATCAATTTGGATTACGTTCTCCTTTTATCAGCAGCTTTTCCTTAACGACTTTGGCCATTCACTTTGCAGGTCTGCTCAGATACTGAGCTTTCCTCACTGAAAACTTCAAAACATTGTTGAGAGGAAGGAAAAATTGCCAGTCGTGTGTGCTGGACTATTGCAAGGGAGTCATCAATTATGCAGGGTTTGGAATATGTTGCTCTACCCACAGCTGTTTGATAGCTGGGCGATATGATTTATGGGAACAGCCAAGATTCAATTACTGATTTCCCATAAATTATCTATACAGTCCTTTCATCCTATGCCAGGTTATGAAGGGCTCTGATGAACAGAGGGGACCAAAGACGGGGTTCTCTGACCATGAAATGAACTGGGATTTTCAAAGAGAAATCGAAAGGAAAGAAACAACAAGTGAAGCAGTGCCCATGGGAGGTGTCAGACTTTGGATTCATGAAATTGGACTGTCATTTCGAGGCAGGAGCAGGAACACTTAGTACAGATGCACTGATCCAGCCAGTCTTCAGACTATCTGTCTATTTGTCCTTGACTCCTTATCATGTGCTGTGGGAGAGGCAGATATGGCTGGAAGGAGATAGCACTTTTTTCTGCATCTTAAAAATCTGTAAATATTATTGACAGGAATCGTTTAATAAGTGCCTGGGAAATTTTAGGTACAAGCACTGTCTGTAGCAAGGGGGTTTTTTTTCAGACTAGCAAAAGCACGACTGGCCCTTAGGAATAACAACATCAATTTAAGAGAGGCTAGCACTGCAGAGGAGTGAAACGCTTGTCAATCTTTTATGAGGCAATACTGACCATAAAATACGAGCATATCTTGGGTTTAGCAAGCATTTGGGAATCTCACTCGGAAGCTGTGAACGAAATGTGAACGAAGGGGGAAGGAACTGCAGGAGCAAATCTTCTCCCTGTCACCCCACCGAGCCAATGGTCCTGGCCAAGGCTCTTTCCTCCACACAGCCCCTCAAGGACACCACAATGTTGCTGTTCACATTTGTTTTCTCTTTGACTTTTCCAGTCAGCCTGAAAGGCAGCGAGCTGAGTCTCTGACATGGCACCACCTCCGTTATCACCACTCTCATTTCAAATCTGAGATTTGTAACCTGGTCTGTGGCAGCTGAAAGGAGAAAACTGTCTAATTAGAGATTAAACATGCCATCCAGAGGAGAATAAAACAATCCTTCGACCACACTTTAAAGGATTGAAAGAGAAAAAAAAAAAAGGCAGGCAAAAGAAAAGTTGAACAGGAAACTCAGCTGTGCACTTGGGGTTTACAGGCAATAATCTTTGTCTCCTTCTATAGCTGCAGGAGAAAGACACATCTCTCAAGATGAGTACAACTACACATGAGGCCCCTGGGTGAGGCACATGGTTTCATTCCCTACATTTAGATGCTTGAGTTCTCCCTGCTCCCACCATTGACTTTTCTCCCACCAAAGAAAAGTCATCTTATTCTCATCAGGAGTATGCTGTAGCTAATAAGCTATGGGCAAGGAAGGAAGCAGAGTACTGAAAAATAATTTTCATAAGGATTTCAAGTTTTCCAGCTCTCTTCTTTATTTCCTCTGGATTTGGTTTTTTTTCCCCATTTATTTTTATTTTGTACCGCTCTGTGCTGCCCCCTCCCACTCTCACAAGTGAGTGGGAGGAGAAGGCTGAAGCAGTTGTTTGTCTGCTTGTTTTAAAATAACAGAGTGAAAATTAATGGGGTTCTTTCTTTGTGAAGCAAAAGCTCAGTCTGGGGTACTGCTATAATGGAGCAGCTGAGGGAAATGGATTCTATTAGCCTGGTTACAGACCCTTTACTTAGGGCTGTTATTACAGATCTCTCCCCTTAATTGTGCAACCTGCTACACACACAAATAACAGGTGAAACCGTAATGATGGGTTGTTACAGCCCGAGCACTCGACTGGCAAAGTGATTCTCACAGAAAATGGTCTCTGCCCACCTGAGCAAACCCTGCAAGGTGCTCAGGGAGCCAGCCTGGTGCTCCAACCCGGGATGCAGCAGCCACTCCAGGGATTGCTCTTGGCACTGCAACGGGAACAGCCCAAACATCACCATCAGCACCAGTGAGGGACAAACCCACCCCAAAGGAGGCTCTGATCTCTGGGAAAGGGGAGCAGAGGGGGAAATGGCCAAGCCCAGGTCACAGAATGAGGTTTAAACTGTGTCAAACTCTCATCTGTGCTCCAGCAGCTTCACCACCACATGGCCCATGAGGTACAAGCTCTAGAGAGACTTTTGAGCCATTGTTGGAGTCACAGCTCTGGGATATAGCAAAGAACAGTGGCTGGTTCCTCAGCCCCTGTGGTTTTTTGATGCACTTTCTCCACGGGCACTGTCCTGTGGAGCATTTTACTGACTGAGGAGACTTTGGCCAGCACACCACAATGGTCAAGAAAGGTCCATGGTGTGCTGGTCCAGCACCAGTTCCCCAGGTCTGTCAGGGGAATAGCTCGCAGCAGTAGAGCCCTTCCTTGGGATGACCATCCATGGACTGCTTGAATCTCCCTTATTCGCCAGCCCTTTGTTTTCTTCCTGTAAATGTCTGAAATAATTAATTTAAGATTTAAAGACCAAAGTTACTGTAGTGTGCCCAAAATAATAAATGTCTCAGATTTTCAATTATCCTAAATGTAGAAGTGTTGGATCCCGTTTCTGTATCTAATGCGTCACACAGAACCATTACCCCACAATCCATTAATTATCACAAGGTCAGCACATTCCCTGGTGTCTCTTCATGACTGCACAATGAGCAAGCACTGCCTCTGCTGTGGGCAGACCCCACTTGTGGATATACAGCCAGACTCTGGCTACCCAAAATGATCAAGAGAACAGTGCTGGGCTTTGGGGATAAACATGTCTGGGTAGAACAGGCGAGCAGGACAAGGGAGACTAAGCTGCCTGTGTAACTTGGAGCCCAAACAAGAAACAAAAAACCACACTGCTCTAGGGAGATGTGCAAAAGAGCCAAAACTACACCAAAGAATAGCTCTATAAACAGAAAATGAAAGATTGCTTTCATCCACAAGAGATTTCAATAAATAGGAGGAAGGAAAAAGTAGGAAACAAAATAGCAGGGAAAAGTGAAAAAGAGAGTCCAGGCCAGGTCTAGTCCCCATTTGTTCATACCTCCCACCATCACAGCCCACATCTGCTGCCAGTTATGCCATGGTGGGCTCTTGGACATGGAAAAAATACCAGCTCCTTTCCCAAATTCACCTCAGTCCCTCCCACAAGGAAGAATTTACTGGACAAAGGTGAGAAGGAACTTGGGGAGAGGTACAGTCTCACCCTGAGCACCAGCCATTCCTCCAAACTGTTCCCAGATTTGGAGTGCATCAATCCAGTGAACCAGTCCTTGCCATCCCCTCCATTTTTGTCCAAGCTTTGTCTGCTTCTGTCTCACCCCATTTCTGCAAAGACTCTCAAGACCTTTATGTGATCCCCAGGCTCCACCTGCAATATGGCCTTTCTCAAACACGTAAAATGCCCACTCTCTACTCCTGCCCTTGCTTTTCCCACTTTCTCTGAGCTTCCTCTGCCTGGCTTTCATTTTCAAAGATTCTAGAGGTAATATTTTATTGTAATGGGTTTTATTATGATGATGTACAACACCCTTAAGTGCTTTGGTGAAGGAAGAAAGAAAGGTTGTGCTATAAATAAAATTCTCATCTGCCGTCAGAGGCACACAGATGATGGATGTGTGGGGGTGACTGCACACACGTCCCCACAGGCCAGCCCTCCACTGGGTGGTAGCTGCTCTGGAAGGAACCAGGGTCACTGTGAAGAGGAGGCCATTTGGCAGTGGCTTCCTTCCACAAGGAGCAAGCCAGCGAGTCTGGGAGCCAACAAGTGAGCAGGGAGAACCAGCCACAGACTGGCTGCTTGTGTTGCTTTTTCTGCTGTGGATCAACACAAATGTTTCTGTTTCCATGGCATCTTTGAGTCTGGGTTAATTAACTCCTGTGCCCCATCCGGGTGTCCTGCCAAGTCAAACTGGTCAATACACAGGCTACTCCTGCTAGGATCATTCCCCAGTGTAACATCTCTCAATATGCCACCAACTGGGTTTTTTTTTAATAGGGTTAACTGGTTTAAGAGATGGAATAAATTCCTACAGCAGGAGAATGAGAGAGCAAGGAAAGTTTCCAGCTCCTGAAATCATTCTCCTTTGAGCTACACTATGAATGAAGGGAGCCAAGGGAAGATGATGACATGGAGAGGAAACAAAACAAAACAAAGCAAAAATAGATATCTAATAAAGAAAAAAGGCACAGGGAAGAACAGAGGAGGGGGGTTATCTATCCTGCAGCTTTACAGACAGTATTAGCATCTTGTTGCCTAATGAGCCGTAGAGGTAATAGACACACCACGAAAATAAAAGTGGGAGGGAAAAGCAAGCATCAATAACACAGAAGAACAACCACAGAGGCTGCTGCTAAGCAAATGTCACTTCTCTCACCTTCTCTAAGCCTTCCCAGTCAGCTGCCCTCCTCCCTTCCCAGATGTTTGTTCTCTCTCTTCTGGCACTTGATCTCTGCAACCATTTGGTTTTTGTTATGTCCTGGGGTTTCGAGTTGGCAACAGCCAAGGGGCAAGATTCAAGAACAGCTCTCAGGGGTCCTTTGCAAGTGTTAACATCTCCTTCTCATGATGCAAAGGAATGGCTTGGCCCCACTGAAGTTGGAAGAGAATGGATCAGAGAGCAAGGACACAGTGATGTCACCTCTCATTGTGTCACGAGTGGGATTTCATGCTCAGGAAAAGCAAAAAGACCCAGGCCTGTCAGCTGGGGTCAGCACAGCTGTGTTTGGTGAGACAGCCCTCTGGCTTGAAAACCCTTTGCTTATTCACAGTAGCAAAACCAAAGCTTCCAGAACAGCATCCACCATCCTTAGCAGTTATTTTACTGGCACAGCTTTCAGGCAAGAAGCTGGGGCAAAGACAGGAGTGACAGCCAGGCAGAGGGCTGTCACTGCCCCATCTTCTCACCTAGAAACCTCTGCCAGCAACTTGGACATAAAATGCAGCTGATTCTCAGTTAAACTACCTTTGCTTTCTTTTTGGACACAAAAGAATATGCCCTATTCTGTTTCTTAACACATCAGTCCCTTCTCCTGTCTTCTTTTTCATCTGCAGCTCCTGCAGCTGCCTTCAAGGTTTATTCCTTTCCTGCGGGATTATTTGGAAGTTTGCTTGTGCAGGGCGAATAGCATTTCTGTAATAAAGCCTCAGCCACATTCCATTAGTGTCATTTCCATCTGCAGAAGTGAAGTGTCAGCTAATAAAAGGTAGCACAGACCCCTTGGGCAAGATAAAATGAGAGAGCAAGAGAGGGGGGAAAACATCTACCGTCAGAGATGGAGAAATGATGAATGTCTTTCCAGAAGCAGAAGCACCTGGAATGGGAAGAAGGGAGCACTGGGGGACGGGGAGGGGAAAGGAAGAAGGCGGGAATATTATCTTTGCTATGAAAGCTTGGTTTTTGGAAGGTCTCATTAACTCAAAAATCACCTTCTACCCATCTTCTCCGTACATTAAGGGCAATATCCAGCCTGGCTGCACCTCTGCAGGGAGAGGATAATGTGCAATTGTTGTTTGCAAGCAGCAATGGCCTGAGGGAGCTGTGGGGAGCTGCACGGCAGGGTCGGGCAAGGCAGGGTCCAGCAAGGCAGGGTCCAGCACGGGCAGGGTCCAGCACGGACAGGGTCCAGCACGGGCAGGGTCCAGCACAGGCAGGGTCCAGCAAGGCAGGGTCCAGCACGGGCAGCGT
>VWZW01002481.1:0-48151 GCA_013397115.1 Edolisoma coerulescens | reverse complement strand
CCAGCACGGGCAGGGTCCAGCACGGGCAGGGGCCAGCACGGGCAGGGTCCAGCACAGGCAGGGTCCAGCACGGCTGCGTCTGGCACAGCACACACAGAAATGCACTCAGGCCGTGTCCAGGTGGCTCTGCTGAGCCTTGTCCCTCCACAGGGATGAGAGCAGACAGGGGTGTCGCTGGCTGTGTCTGAGCTGTGAGACCCAAAGGCATTTCTGAGACAGCTCTGTCTGTCTAAGCCGTTCCCTGACCCCACGTCAGCCGTCCAGAGGGTTCCCCCGTCCAGACGATGTCAGGACAAGCCCCTCAGGGTCCATCACAGGGTGCATCTCCCCTGCAGCTCAGAGGCACATTTATGACCCATTTGGTCCCTGTCTGCTCCCATTAATCAGGAGGGAGGTGACTGCAATGCTGCTGTGACCTCAGTGCTGTCCACCAGTCCTCACCAGCCCCACGTGCTGTGCAGCTAAGCAGGCACATCACCCATCTCTCCAGAGCACCCTTCCCTCTGGACAAGGACAGAAAGGCCCAAATGCCACAGCAGGAAAAAAAAAAAAGTTTAGTTAAAAACAAGGGCCCATTTTTTTCCCCTGCAACTAGAACTTATCTCCCTGAGCTCAGATGATCTTTGTCTGGACTCA
Organism: Edolisoma coerulescens; assembly: GCA_013397115.1. Taxonomy (NCBI): domain Eukaryota; kingdom Metazoa; phylum Chordata; class Aves; order Passeriformes; family Campephagidae; genus Edolisoma; species Edolisoma coerulescens. The sequence goes on along the minus strand of VWZW01002481.1, from coordinate 47,515 downwards.
GGCTCCAATTCTGGAGAAGTCTCAGTTCTCTGCTGACTTTATCCGTGACATTCAAGCTTCTCAGGACCACATCAACTACTACTCAGTGCAAACAACTCCCAACTCCATTAGAGAAACAGAACCATAAAAGAGCATCTCTGATTAGATTTATGCCAGTGTGGCAGCTCTTAATGCCATAATCATGTCAGCACAGGCAAACATGATCCCATGAAAGGTGTCAAGTGTGCCATAGCCCAGAGTTTTCAGGTCTTCAGCGAGGCCACTGGAGCTATTAGCAGCTGGCAGAAGATGACAACCTTCAGGCTTTTTCATTTCCCTGAGGAATATGATCAGTACAGACCAAGCCCAAAGGTTGTGTTCATGAGGTCTTCCTGAGCAGTGATGTGCACCTCAGCCATGAGTGTTTCTTCTAAAATATGCAATACCCATGCATGCACATGTACGATTTTCCTCCAAGTAATGGCCATACCTTCCTCACTTCCACACTCAGAAACAAGGCTGTTGCTCAATTCCTTCCTAAACCTACCAGCAGCACTTTCCTGTCAATGTTTTGGAAAGCAATCACATCAAACAAAACCATCATATGGGTAAATACAGAAAGTTGTGGTGTTTACAGGCCTCAGGTTCTCTTAGTTGACCACCCAGAAACACCTCATGATAAATTAAGGACTTTCCTTTTGATTTTAAATGGAAATATTATCACCTGGCAGCCATGGTCCCCCTCCTCATTGCTTGGAGTACATATGGATTTTTCCCTGCATCTGTATAGGAGCATCACCCCTGGGGGCACTGGCAGGGTTTTTAAGCCTGTGACAGATAACCGTGTCCCTCCAATTTCCTGGCTAAAAGCTTCCTAAATTCACGTAGCTGAGCGCTCCAGGGAGCCAACTGGATAGCAGTTTGCTTAATAAAAGTTGCCTTTATACACAGATCTAAATCCTATTTTCCGAGAACTGGCAGGGGATTTTCAGGGTGTAATCCACCTACTGCTGACCCTCCACAGCAAAGAAACTTCTCATTTGCTGGGTGGGATTTTTTTTCATTGGAGAGCAGCACAGGCTTTTTCTGATGGTGCTGGGAGAGGGGAATGAGGGAGCACCTGAGGATTGCCACAGGCAGAGGAAAAAGGTTGGGCAGTTTTTTCCATGTCTGCTGAACAGCCTGTTATCAAAGACAACAGGATAGAGAAGGGATTGCTGAAGAGGCTGCAATTCTCTGAAATTTTGCTCAGGGAAATGATTGCCATGTTCAGTGTGGAAGTCTGAATCAACAGACAGCTCTCTGAAGGACCTTGGAAAGCCCTTTTTGTTGTTTCAGAAACAAATTCTCCTATGATCCTATCACTGTTCAGAGGATCTGAATCGCTCCCAAGTAAGCCCTGGGGATTCCCGGCTGTGCTGAGGCATCTCCATTCTGATGTGAAAGTGCCACTGTCTCACCCTTCTGCCACAAGAAACAGCCACCTGAGTGAAAATGAGGCTGGTATGACAGGAGTGATTAAAGCTTGGAACAAATATACATCAATGATTCAAAATATTTGAGGAAGATTTCCTCGTCTCTAGGGCCTAGAAAACCATCTTGTGCAAGGCTCCTTTTCCCAGGAAGAAATTCGCAGTGGGCCTTTAAGCCTCTGAAACATATGCAATGGATTATTAACGAATGTGACCGGAAGGGTAGCTCAGTTTAATGTCACCTTTGTATACACACAGGCTTCCATCCTTTCTTCACAGAAAGATTATCCTCCCCACAGACAGATGCTGGAAGTCATCCAAGAATTTAAGAACATTCTTTCATTCACAGGTGTTTTTGGAGCTTACAACAGCAGTGCTTATTCTGGAAGATGATGAGGGAGAGAATTGCCTTGGCCCTTCAATCAGCTTTTGCCCATTTCACATCAAATTGCTATCTGATAATACTCAGTGAAACCTGGAACATCTAATGCAAACAGAAATGGCTCCAGCAGCCAGAAGAAACACTAATGACACAAATTAGATGGAAAGACACTGAAGCATGCAGTGCACCTCGCTGTCCTGGTGGACAAGCTGAATGTGAGCCAGCAATGTGCCCCCATGGCAAGGCAGTCAGCAGCACCACAGGCTGTGCCAGCAGGGCAGTGCCAGCAGGTCAAGGCAGATGTGGTCACTCAGCACTGGTGAGACACATCTGGAGTCCTGTGTCCAGTGCTGGGCTCCCCAGAACAAGAAAGATGTGGATGTATTGGAAGGTGTCCAGCAAAGGGCCAGGAAAATGTCTGAGGGACCAGGGCACTTCATGTACAAGGGAAGCCTGAGGGAGCTGGGGTTGTTCTCTGGAGAAGAGAACACTCAGGGAGACCTTATCAATTTGTATTGATACCTGAGGGAGGAAATACAGATGGCAGGGCCAAACTCTCCTCAGTGGTGCCCAGAGGCAGGAGAATAGGCAAAGGGCACAAACCAAAATACAGTAAATCAGCACCCGCCGTGGCTCTTGCCTCCTCCCAAAGCAATATCCCACATGGCATTGACACTGGAGAAAGCATCTCCATTTCTCACCAGGCCATTTCCCTGGGCTTAGAGACAGGGATGAGAAAGTTCCCACTCACCTTGCTCAGACATCCAGGGTGCGAGGCTGAATTCACCAACAGAGCTTCAGCAACAGCAGAGAGAGGGAGAGTATCAGAAAATGCGTTCAGCTGCTGACAGCAGCCCAACAAAGCATCACTACAGAGGCATGCAGAGCTTGTGACAGGGATGCAGGGAGTTAGTCTGGGACTGAGGGACCTTAGTTACAACAGCAGGGTGGAGAAGTGGAGCTGGAATCTATAGAAGGAAAAGAAATTATGACCTGACTGAGTGATATCTATTCCAGAGGGACTGAGGAAGGAAAAGAAACTACAAAACTGCTTAAAACTGTATCAAACACACAGAATGAGGACCGTGAACTTAAAGATGTGGAAAGGTCATGCCACAAAGGAGTAGAGGTGGAAATCAAGAGAAGCAAAAGTAAAACAACTGCAGTGGAGGGAGCAATGAGAGAGAGCAGGATAAAAAACGCTGGACAAGAATACTGACAAGTCAAAAATATTGATTCTGTGCTTTCTTAGCCAATAAGGTTGACACCATGGGATCTGGGGAGGATAGAGGAAGTTCAGACATGCAATCCACTGCTCCCTCTCCTTTAGACAAAGGCCAGGCTTTGCTCACACCTTTACAAATATTGCATTGACTCTGCAAATCGTTTTTTACTGTCATGAGGTTTTTATAATGGCAAAGAAACATGGTCTGTGCCACCAAGATTTTCTTTTATTTCCGCACTTACTCAGCCCCAGCAGAGACCCACACAGCCCAGATATGCCTCAACACCTCTTGCAGCCCAAGTGAGTGCCTACATCAAAGACAGAAAAGGGAGAAGGAGCCCACAACATTTTCTTCTCTGGGACAGCTAGATTGTCTTAAAGCCAGTGTTGAGCAAATGACATAAGCTACCTTTTCCAGCCTGAGAGATGACCTCCTCTTTCCTCTTCATCTATTTCATTAGCTCTAAATTATTCCTGTTGCCAAGATATTTGAAAGCAAATTGCCAAAAAGCTTCAATCACTACCCCCAGCATCTGATTCCCCAACAGGACTCAGTGCCCAGTCTGATTCTCATCAAGACATGACTTGAAGGCACAACAATCCCAACCAAGAAACACTGAGAGGGAGAGGCAGTACATAAGGCAGGAGATACTTCACATAAAAACCCCAGCAAGACTTAGTAGGGTCTATTCTTTTCATTCAGGAGCCACTTCCATACTCATCTGGACCCAAAAAATTGACCAAGGAATGGGAAGCAGCAAAGAGGGGGTGTAAGCAGGGGGTGAGAACACAAGTGTCTGCTTTCATCCTGTGTCAGTGTCTTTGACAGGACAAAGCTTTGGAGAGGGTTTTAGCCACAGCTGGAGAAAATGCTGCCCCAGTGACTCACAACAGTGGGAAAATTAATTAGCTACTGTTACGTCAGCTGTAAGCATGCACAGCTCTGGGAACACCCAACCTTTTATCATTATTACTGAATCACAACACAATCTGCCACCAGAGTCTTCCCAGACCAAGGCCAGGACTGAAATAGTAGGGCCCCTGGCTGTGGCAACTGAGCTGCCACTGTGGACGTGCACAGAGAGGCTGCAGCAGCCGAGAGGAACCACTCCAGAGCTTGCTCAGAGGGATCGCTGCTTCCAGAGGAGCTTTTTGACTGGAAGAGATGCAATGGCAGGACTGAGAGGGTGAGAGGTGTGCAGGGTGGAAGAGGGAGAAACAGATGAGCTTGAGTTGAACAGACTGTGTATTTTCAGGAGAGCCAAAGAAGTCAGAAGTGCCATCGTACCTGCAGGTCAGACCCAGGGGACAGTAACTGAGCTGCAGGCTGGCTTTGACTTGCAGCTGCCCGAGGCTGGAGCTGAGGCAAATTTGCAGATTTGATCAGGAGATCAAAGAGAACTTGGCTCAAGCTCTTTTCAGCTAAGGGAAGAGACATTTTTCTTGCCTGAGACAGCGCACTACATGCTACAGGCTCGAGCCTGACTGCAGAACTGCCTCCTCTTCAGAAGAAACACACAGTCACAGTCCTGATTTGCACTGCTTTGGGTGAGGGTCAGCTGGCTGTCCCCAGCCCTGGCCTGCACAGTGCCAGGATGTGTGTCCACTCACACACGGATGTTGCTCTACATGGAATCATTAAGGATGAAAAAGACCTCCAAGATCACCGAGTCCAACCTTTGACCAAACCCTACCATGTCATTAAACCAGAACACTCAGTGCCACATCCAGTCATTTCCTGAACACTTCCAGGGATGGCGACTCTACCACCTCCCTGGACAGCTCATTCCAATGCTTAACCATCCTTTAGGTGATGAAATTCTTCCTGGTGTTCAACCTGAACCTCCCCTGGCACAGCTTGACCTGCATCAGAAACAGACTCACAGGACGTTATTACTGGGTCCGGAGTGGGGTCCCCAAACTTCCAGATTTTTCCTGTTGTGCTACTGAGGGCATCTGGTTGAAAGGGTTCTCTAACGCTTCCTAGGTAGGCAAAGATGGGCTTCAGTTGCCTGTTTGCCTCGGCCTGCCCTGCCCCTCTCCTCCCCCTGCTGCCTCACTCTGCATGCAGCTGGGTCCTACAGCAGCGTGCAAATGTGCTGACATGCGAGGAGCACGTTTCCCCACTGGCAGCAATCGTGCTGGGCAATGAAAGAGTCTCCCAGCAGGAGCACCAGAACCTGCCAATTACCTTGGCACGCACCGCGGGATCAAACAGGGCAGGAGCAGAGCAGTAGGTACCGCAAAGCTGGGCTCCCCTGCCAGCCCCTGCTCCCCCCCAGTGCTGCCTGGTAATGAAGTCATTTTGGCCAGCAGGACACGCAGCAGATGGGCTGTCACTCAGGGGCTGCGCCCGCACCGGCCGCTCCTTGGGGTGCGAACTTATTAAGGTTGGTGTTTTACAAACGCAGCCAAGGAAGAGAGCTTGAGAGGTGTTATGACAGCAATAAAAGTGTGTCCTGCTTCATCAGCACCTTGGAAAAATTAGTTTAAATGTCCTCAGTGGCAAACAGCATTTAGTGCTGCTCAGTGCGGGAGAGGGAGGCAGGAAAAAGAGGCTACACGGGGTTTTTAAAAATAAAACTCAAAGCGAGTTTGGCACAATGAGTAAATCACAAGCAACCGTCTCCCTACAGTGCCCCACTGCATGAAACTCCTTCGTGAGACAAATCCGTGCCATATCTAGCCAAACACCAAAGCAGTGCCAGCTCTTGCTGCATAGTGCACCTTACTCAAAGATATTAGAGCTAGCACCTCCACCTCTTCAGAGAATTGCAGTATCTCACTTTACACTGCACCACCAGGTTTTACAGTGCCCGATACCACTGTCTCATCGTGCCTATTGGGCATCTTTTTTCCCTGCTCTCAAGTCTCCACTGCAGTCCAAACTCCGTGGTGAACCTTAAAAATCAATTCCAATTATGGAGTTTGATTTTCCCTTCATCCAAAATGTTTTATTTCGAGATAGACCTTCAAATTCTGCTCCAAAGTGTGTTTTCTCTTCCTTTCCTCTTTCAAAAAAAACTGGATCAGGTGATTTACAAATTTGTGTAAGGGTCTAGGGAAGCAGAAGACAGGAACGATATATATCCTCACCACTTTTCTTAAAAATAACCACACAGACAGAAAAATAATAAATTAAACAGCATCATTCAGAAAGAAAAATGCCTCAAGGCTTGAAACTAAGCAGTGTGGCCCCAAAATACCAGTTTGATTTAGCTGGAAAAAAAGGGCAGCTGAAACAAAACGCAAACAATTCTGCATCAGCTCTCTAGAGCATCCTTCCACAGCCACTGATGCAGCTCCCTTCCTGCAGGCAGGAGAAATCACACCCCCGTATTGACCTCCCTGTACACTCTCCCTGCCAGCCCTTATAAGTTCATGCTCTGCTGTCCCTGGGCTGCTGCTGGGCTAATTTGCATGAGGGAAACTGTAAATGTCACACCGAAACACTCACAGTGGTATTCTCCCAAAGCAAATAAAGCTTAGGACCAGCAAGCAGAGAAAATTACGCCCACAAAGCAGTCATAAATCAGCCACATTCCAGACACTTTGCAGGTTTTGTTGTCTTACAAGTACTTGGCAGATTCAAAAGTTTTTCTTTAGACAAAATCTAGTGTTTTCTTACTTCCCCACTGTGAAGTGAAAAACTTTATGGTACAAAGGGTGCTGTCACCCTGATAACACAGGACAAGGGACACCTCCCTCTTGAGGTGGGAAATATAAGGTTCCCCTTCCCACTCATGGTAGTAAAAGGCTGCGGAGTCCACAAAGAATCATAGATTCATTCAGAATCATAGAATCATTTGGGTCGGAAAAGATCTCCAAGTTCATTGAGTCCAACCGCTGATCCAGCACCACTAAATCCACCACTGAACCGTGTTCCCAAGTGTCACATACATATCTTTTAAATCTGAGGTCTCAGCCCTGTGCAGGTGCCTGTCACACTCTCCAGACTGAAATGGGAGGTTGTTTGGAGGGTAACATAGATGCTTTGGAATCAACATTTGGTGGACTGAACTTGGGGTGTGAGACATCAGCTTTTGATGTGAAGTTTCCAAGGAGTGGGGAATCCCTCCTGCCCCTGGGGAGCAGCACTTAGTGCCTCCCCCAGGTAAAAACAATCTTATTTTTTATGGAAATTAACCAAAACTTGTCTACATGCAGCTCCATTGCTGCTGAGGGACCAGCAGGCTCTCCACATCAGACTCACAAATCAATAATACCCACTAAAATTGTCAGAAACCACTTGGCCCCCACTACAACAGCAGAGCACACCATCTTTCTGTATTTCCTTTCCTCTCAGCTTAGCCCAACACATTTTCAAAGACTGAAACTCTCTCACTGTGGCTTAGATAATGGAGAATGAGATGGGAAAAACGTATATCAGTGTGCCCAGTCTCTCCAGGCTATGCACAGCCAGGCAGAAAGAAAGAAAGAAGGTGTTTAATACGACCCTGGCGAGGGTCAAAACCACCTTTGATAAATTGTTCATTCACCTGGTTCCTGGAAGTTGTTCTTCCAGACCAGTGATGTTCTGGGTGAGGTTTACAGTGGATATTTTTCCCCTCTCAGTGCAAGATCACCCAGCTCTGGTAGACACAACCTGGGATGCCTCCAGCAGCAGAGACAGAGCTGAAGAGGGGGATGCACTGCAAAGCTCAGCCTGGTGCTCTCAGAAACAGGCTGGGACAGTGCAAGGACAAGCTGGAGTGGGGCAGGATGGGTCCACCCCACCCCTCACCAGAGAGAAGATTGATTTCTCTCTATGCATCTGAGCAAGCCCAGAATGCTGAAAAGCTTCTCTTCCCTCCCATTTCTTCATCAGTCTTTTTCCTCAAAAAACCCAATTCTCTCTCATATCAGCCTTCCTTACACTGTTGTCCCAAGGCTCAGTGTGTACCTAAGCTAAAAGCTCCTGAGAGCACATGAAGGCACAGGATTAGATTTCAGCAAGCAGTGAACTGAGACTGTGATTGAGATGCTCCACTTTGTGCAATACACAGTGCTGGACAAGTGATTTACACAAAACCAGTCCCAAACTACAGCACATATCACAGCCGTGCCATTTGGGTAATGCTGAACCACGCTCTGCTTTCATGGCCTTTTCCTCCACAGTATTCTGGTGCCCGAGCTAAAGAAACAACCCAGACCATAAGAAAGTGAATTTCAGGGTAACTGGACAGGAAAAGAAAAAAAGAAGAGGGAAATATGTCTATGTGGCCTGGAAGATGCTCACCAAACCTCCAACGTTTTTTCCAGTGTGCCTGAGAGTTCCAAAAGTTTGTTTTGGGGAAAAAACCCCACAATAATCAACGAAAAAAAAAAAAAAGGCAAAGCCAGAGAGCAATGAAACCATTCAATTTTCCCCAAAACTTCCCAACACATAAGTCTTGGCACAAAAGCCCCCTTCATGGAACTACTGTACTGCCTTCAGCAACCTCCTCACAATTCTAGAGACATTCAGCTGCACCAGGGCTCTTCCAGCACAAGAGCATCTGCCAAGGAAAAATAATTTCCTCATGTCCTTCCTCTCCCTCACTGTCACATTACAAGCAAGCCAGAGCCTGGCCCAGAAGATGTTGCTGTGAGGAAGGAGCTCAGGCAATACAGGACTGATTCAGCAGCTTGGCACCTCACACAGATGCGCTGGGCAAACATGACCTGTATTTGTTGGGAGAGAGGAGACTCAGAGGTAACCAAGGTAAAACATAACTCCAAAGAGAATTCATGAGATGAAATGAAACTATTTAGGGCTATGTCAAATGTGGGAAGCAGGTGGCATAAATGAAAAAGCTCAGGAAAGGTCAAGCCTTGGAGGAATTGAGCGAGGATCTCTTCGTGCAGGGAAGAACTGATCTGAAACGTACTCTTGCCAGAGGCAGCAGGGAAGAAAAATCAAGTAAATAGTTTTGAAGGAATTGGAAGATGGAATTCATTTCATTTTAAGCATCAAAAAATGAAGTGTGTAACCTGGGCCTGTCGTCCAGGCGCCCTCAACAGCAGAGAGACAGAAAGACACTTTAGAGGGCAAGTAATCCTGGTTGCCTGTGAAAGTGCCTCTTAGCATGGCTCCAGGACCTGGCTCAGAGATGAGGTGAGGAAAATCCCAACCTTAATCACTGCACAGCTCCTGAGAAGGTGACAAACATTTGCCAACATGAATTTAATGAGGTGTCTCCCTGGAGTGGCACCCCACCAAGTTTTAACAGAGACTATGTGGATGTGAGGCTGGCCATGCGCCAGCTTCAGCTAACCAGCAAAACTCAGCAAAAACAAAACAAAATGGTCTTTACTAGCCTTTAAATACCTGGGGGTTTTATTGGAAAAAAAAAAAGAAAAATACAAGGAAAGTTGATGAATACTAATGCAATAAATGAAGAAAATATATTTTCTTCGATTTCTCCTTGCCTGGATCTATAGTAATTTCTGAAGGAGATCTGGTTACAAGATAAATTTCATTTATTCCTAATAATAAAGAATGCTACATTTTTTGACAAGTGTTCTTCAATATGCCACCTGGGTAGTTCTAGTAACAAGTAATAAAAATGAAATATGATAGGATTTCCAAGAAGATCCCAGCAGTTAACAAGGGAAATGATTTCATAGCTCTGCCTTAGGAGGCGCCCAGATTTCCCAGGGATAACAAGAAAGCTTTAATCAGTCCCTTTGCAAGGTGTGTATGGGAGGTTTTCAGAATGTGGCTTTATACCTGTCCTAGTTGTAGCTGTTACTTAAGAAGCAGCAAAGTAAAATCAGAGCACTTGGCTGGATGAAAGCCAGCTGCCTGTACAGCTGAGCAGCAGTGAGGAGTGCTGGAGTAGGGGATCACAGAGGGAAAGACAGGGTGGGTTTTATTAGGAGCACCACAGGCTCAGCAGCTGCAGTTGTCCTGGGTCTAATTCTTATTTTACCTCTACAGACAAACACAGTTTTAGCTCTCCTGGACCCATGGACTGAGCCTGCTCGCAGACCCACACTGTTCCAAAGGCAGCCCGGTCTTGCACAGCCCAAATTCCTGGTTAGTCCTCCATGGATTTACATTTGTACAGTGCCTTTGTTGGATGTCATGGAAGCTGGCTGTGAAGAAGGAACATACTTGAGATGCTTAAACAAACCATCCTTCTGTTTTTACTCTATACATTAAGGCATCAAGTGAATAAAATGCATCAAATCTGCTGTTTCTTCTCCTGGGCCAGCTTCTGTTGGCCTTTGCATTTTGTGTGAGTTTCTCCTTGCTTTTCAAACACATTTCCCCATCCTAATAGAGCTGCTCCACCACTAAACCCCCAGCACAATGAGACTGCAGAGGAGCCAGGGGGACCCTCTCTTTGCTGTTGTTTGCAGCCAAGAGAACAGGAATGCTGTAGAAAGTGGCAGTGACTATGCAATGCATAAATCATGGGGACAATATTGTCTCTTTTGCACAGATCCCATATATCACCGTGACTCAGTGCAGATCTCCCAGTGGGGACTAATTCCAACTTTTAATGCACTTTCCATCTGATTCCTCCATGACAGCAGATGGGTCGCTGTCCTGAGATATTGCATTTTGAAAACAATATATTAAGAACCTCTGTGTTTCAGAACAATTTGGTTTGGGGACCCACTACTAATCCCATTTCAGTGGTTTGAGTTGTGCATTTTACCACTGACAAGACAAAACCCCTCCAGTCCAATGGCCATCATCTCTTCCCCTCTCCTCTACTTTTTCTGGTTGTTTCACCAATCTTCCTGGATGTGATAAATCATGTAAATTTAATTTAGAGATTATACCCCTGGCTTTAGAGGCAGACAAGGTTAGCTCTCTGCTTGCAGCCTGTAGCCCACTAATCTTATAAAATTCCTCCATTCCCACTTGGCTGGAACTGCTGTTGGGGAGTGGAGGGAGAGCAATATCTATTCTATAAAGTGGTTTGGATTTTTGTTGGACACTTGCAGATGGCTTCCTGGCCACTGTCCAAACTCATACTGCTGCACAAGGATAAATCCTGGAGGTTTTCACAAGCCCACTGTATTACAAGCTTTATCTCAGCAGTATGAACCTGGTGCTATCATTTCCAAACCCTTCCCAGTCTCTCCAATCAGTTATAAATTTCTTTCAGCTCCACTTTTCCAAAGACTGAGCAGCTCCTAAGTCCATAGCACTTCCTCCCTATGCACGTTTGCTGCCTCCTTTCTGTATGACTGGATGCCAACACTCCTTCCCTAAAGCACAGTCAGATCTGCAGAGGACATGCAAGAAATAGGGGAATTTCTGACATCTACAAAAAGCATCATTCCTAGCCTTTAAGGAGTTTTTGGCCCCAGGCTGAGGGTTACAAGCACTGACCAAGTACATTATCCATGCAATCTTTCCTTCATCTATAAATTCCCTTTCTAAGGAAACATGTAGCACCAGCAGGGGATTAAAATCAGTTGTTTCATGAGCATCCCAGGCGGTTGTCTTTCATCTCCTTTCCTAATATTTCTGTTAGGCTTGGATAGTTTTTATTGGCTTTTTTCTCTTTGCTCTTTCTCACGCCTGAGCAGCTCTTGGCTTCGGCAGGCACAGAAACAGCAGTTTTATGACATGCATTTTTTAATGTATCAAAACATGTTCTTTTGATCAATTTTTTAAAAAGCAAACTCTGCTCAGCAAAGGTTAATATCCTTCCCACATCAGCTGGACGTATGTAAGAGAGGTCCAGATGTCGCTGAGAATCAAAACTCTCATCTTCAGAAGTCAGCAGGGCAAAACCAGAACCTTCTCAGATATCGCCTAAGAAATTGCTGGACCCTCCAAGAGCTGGCCCAGAGTGTTCTTTAGTGCTGACAGTTTGGCACATCTGAGAGAAGTTTCTATGAAGTTATGACGGTTGTGTGAGCTCGATAGCAGCTGCTCAGAGAATTCACTTTGGCAGGTTTCTATAGCTCTGAATAGCACACATACAAGGAACGCGCTGGAAGCGAACACAGACCTCAGACAACAAGCGCATCACACTCTCCTTAGGCAGCAACTCAGTATTTGCACATCCAACACTAAAAGGAAATTGTCTCCAGTCCAAAGCCTGTGTTCTCTTTGCTGGGTGACCCTCTGAAAAACATAAGGTAGGGAAGGAACAGCATTTCAGGCAGCACTGACCCCCCAGGATCCTCCAAGTGCTGTGGCAGGGCAGTGCCCACTGCAGCTTCGCCAGGACGGCTGAGGAGATTTGCAAGCAAATGGCAAGGTCTCTTTGGCCTTTCACACAAACCAAGTCATGTCCCTAATGATTTTTGTCAGGTTCTTTAGAGCTTCCGTCCACACTGAAGTTAGGCATCTCAGCTTGTTTCAAACTTTACAGAAGGAAGCCAAAAATTCTTTTATTTTACTTCTTCAGTTCTATTAAGAGAATGTTGAATGCATAAAATACATTTTGTTTTTCCACTCCCAAAGTGGTTTCCCTGGGATCTACCTATCTAGTTTCATAGGTATTAGGACTTTTTAAAGAAGTATTTGAATGGGAAAGAGACTTACCAGATAGGACTGGAGGGAGCATCCCACAGATGGGAGAAGGCTGGGATTGGAGGCAGTAGACAATTTTGCAAATTTTGCACCTTGGTAGATCACAGGGGAGCACCCAAGGAGACCAGGTCAAGAGCATCAGTAAGAGAAGAAGGATAGAGGGCCTGGAAAGCAAGAGGAGGACATCTTCATTTAAACAACCACACAGCAGATAGGAACTGGACACATATATTAAGCTTATTCAGAGTTTTAAACCAAGCCCAGAGCACCAATCTAGAATCGTAGAATTTTCCAGGTTGGAAAAGACCTTTAATATCACCAAGTCCAACTGTTAACCCAGCACTGCCAAGCCCATCACTAAACCATGTCCCTAAACCTCGCATCTAACATGTCTTTTAAACACCTCCAAGCACGGTGAATCCACCACTCCCTTGAGCAGTCAGTGCATCACAAAGACAGCTCCTCCCATCTTCTCACTGCACAGGGCACAGCACCACTGATCCAGATGCTCCCTGAACTAGGCTAATCCCAGATTTGTTTCAGAAAAGTTTTATGGATGTTACAGTTCATTTATTAACATGGGAAGGATGATGCAAAAATCCCAAAGCCAACAGAGACTGGACAGACAGCAGTGCATGATTAGCCAAGCTTGCCAAGAAATCAACACGACAATTTTTATCACAGCACATCACAATTTTTCATGATAGTGATCAGAAATAAGTCGGTTTTACAGCAGAATTGTTCTCAGCTTCTGCTTTCTCAGAGCAGCTGATGTCTCACAGAATCCTTTGGAAAACCGCTCAGCCTTGCAGCTATCACTGCTTCTTCTGTCTTCCACACTCCTCCCTTTTTCCGGAAGGAAAGTAACTGAGTCAAGTTGTGTTCTTTTCCCTTGACTTCACACTCAGCTCCCCAGCAGCTGCAGATGGTGTCACCCATGAGGGAAGCTGAGCAACAGCTGGAAACTGCCAGCAAACTGGACGGATGGGGCTGGGAAAGCCACCATGCCCCAGGCTCAAGGAGGGCTCAGAAGGGACACCAGAATTCTCTCATGATGCCACTGTTGTTGTACAAGGAAAACAACATCTCTTTTCCTAACACTGAGTCTTTGTGTTGACTTCAGTGTCAATAGAAGCAGAGAAATGTTTAGAATCAAACCAAACCAAACCAAACCAAACCAGCCTTGCCGCAAAACCTTGTGTTTTCTAATACAGAGAACAAATCAAAGGAAAAGTCTCTACAAAGATAATATCAGAAAACTGTGAAACCATCCTTTACAAAAACATTGAAAAGAAAAAAATTAATCACATTAAACATCAAAAATTACTTTTAGATCCCTCACAGAGAGGCTACCATGACCTCAGCTCTGAAGATATCCACAAAGCAATGTTATCCAGCCACACTGGATTCCAAAGGATACTTGCACAGGACGACACAGAAGGAGGGGGAACAACATAAGCAAAAAAGGAATTCATTTCCTAAAAGCCATTTCATATAAAAATATCATCCTAAAACTAACCTCTATTAATTTTTAAAGTGAAATTTTAAATAGGTATCTCTAAAAATCTGGCGTAAGTCTGCCTCTCTCCAGTTCAGCATTTGGAGACTTTCACCTATGGAAAAGTTCTATTTTGAGGAGCAGCTCTGACAGCAATGGAGCTGAAGAAGAATAAATTTAAATTAGTCAGAAAAGCATCATGCTTAGATGAGAACAAGGTCCTCCCAGGAGGTGGTGTTCAACAGCCTCTGTGATTGCTGCAGGAAGGACACTGTTTTGCATTGTTCTTTTAGGAAAGTCAATAGCCTGGAGAAAGATAGATTATTGTTCGTTACATCTAGAAGAGCTTTTATTTTTTAAAAAAAAAAAAGTATCATATTCACAGGGCGTTTGAGGGTAAGCTGATGGTTTTAATTTCCCCTCTAGCTCATTTCCAATTTTTGGGAAAGCTGGTTAGAGAACGGAGTTGTCCGTGTGAATGCATGAAAGTCACAGAGCAAAGGAAAGGGAGTAGCAGCTCGTCCACACCGTGTCTTGAAACCACTCAGCCTTCCAAAAAACAGCCTCAGCCAGAACCCTGCACACAGCCATGGCTCGGCCACTGATGGGAACGGAGCCTGTTTTAGGGCAAAGCCCTCAGAAGTCAGGATCACTTTTAGTTGGGTGTTGAATGTTTCACAGAAACCAGCAGGTGAAGGTGCCAATCCTTCATGCACTCATCTCCTCCCAAGAGCTCCCTGTGACCTTTAATTCCCCTACAAAAAGGCACCAGAGGGTTGGTTTTGGCACTGACATGAACAACTCTCCCAGCACAGCAGTTTCTCCTGAGCCTGAAGCCCTTCTGGGAACCAAAAGCAATGCTGTGGACCAGGGGCAGGAGAGTACAAAGAGCAAGGCAGGGGCTCAGTACAAGAGCAACGAGCAAGTGTTGGGCAAGGGAAGGCAGGAGAGCTACATAAAGAAGAAATCACCTTCATTTGGATTACATTTTTCACCCAAACTTGCTGAATTTAATTGTTTGTCCCATTACAGGGTGCATTGTCCAGGTACAAGCTTCCTGGCGAAGAACTTGTACTGCTAAGATGCTCAACTCTATATGAGGTTACTTAGAAGCCAGTAAAATTTATCACCCCAACCTGTTTTGTATCCCAAACAAAAACAGTGGTGTAAGGAAACAGTGCTTAAGGTGCCTGCAAATGTTTTATTCACAGGAAAAACAAATTGCTGTAGGAAACGAGGGACAAACACGGATGTGTAGCAAAACCCAGCTCAGAGCTGTGATAATTCTTAAAGGTACTAATTAACTGAACACTCAAAAAAAAGGTTTTCATAGTAGCTTCTGCCCTTATGAAGTGTCGCAAATTGAACCCCAAAGTTTAATGGAGGAGAAAATTTTACGTATTTTTGTTGGTAGGGGTGCTGAGGCACAGAGCAGTGAAATGCTCACCATCTTATCTCGGTTTTCCCTTCCACTCCCTTCCTTCCTCTCCAGAAAGCCAGTGAGGAGACAGGAAAACCCTTCCCAGGGAGGCTGTGCCTCTGGATTAGTGCAGAACCAGTGAGGCAGAGATGTGATGCATGGAGCACAACCAGGAGTCCCGCAGGGGAGCACTGAAAGGGAGACAGATGCCATCAGTTGTCAGGGACAAAGCTCTACATGTGGGAACACACAAAAAATCTGCACGGGGCAATAAATACGATGCGTTCTCTACCCTGGAGCACTCTGGAGACTCAGCGTGTCAGGAGGAACATGTTCTGTTCCTACTTTGCATGTTGGATAACTTGGGAACAGTTCTGAGAACACAATTACCTGGATCCTGACTCTTCTGTGAGACTCCATGGGTGACATTTGCCTCCCAGCCAGGGCACTGCTTTGGAGCTCTTCTGCTTAAGCAGAGTAAGGAGCAAATATTTTCATTTAAGTTATTGTATGTTTTCCCCTCTCTGTCGGTGAGTCCTCACCTCCAGGTTCACTGACACGCACCCATGTTCCCTGACATTCCCCAAAGAGAATGCTGCATCTGTGGCAGCAACACCACAGCTCTGTGCAGGTAACAACTCAGCTCTGCTTAATTACTACAGTATTAACTCCTGAGACAAAATAATCCTCGCAAACTCCATTTTCCACCACTCCAGGAGGAATTCATTTGGCCTGGCCTTTTCCTAGCAAATATTTAGCATCCCGTGTGCACATATTTAGAAAGAATTCCTCACAAATCACTCAACTGAAAGTGATTTCCCCCGAGGAGGGCTGAGAGAACAAACACGTGCCAGCTGCGAGCCGCACTGTTCACTGCACTCCTGGAAGGCACCTGGGTACCGCGGAGCTGCGAGCGGCAGAGGAAGCGAGGTGGGACACAATTACCCATCTACATCAAATTAATTTTCACTCTGTTTTCCTATCAGGTTCACTGCTGCAAAAACAGAAGGGATGAGGTTCCATGGAGGTGGTTTACAAGGTGAGAGAGGATGGCAGGACAAGGTAAAGAGAAGTGCTAATACCAGTTTTGCTGTTTAATATTCATCTTTGCTGTTTCAAAACTTTTTGCGTAGCAGTGGCTTTGTACGAGAGTTTCTGGTTATGGCTGTGAAAATATTACTGCTGCTTTTTTATATCTACTTTGTGAGAGTTTAGCTGGTCTCAGACAACACTGGCTGCAATCTTTTCATCTCAACAGATTCACGGTGGAAAAGCTATTGGCACAAAACCGATTTCTATGTTTCAGTAATATTGTATCAATTTAAATGAAAAAAATGCTGGATCCTTTTGGAATTTGTACTTCAGGATTTTTTTTTTCCATTTTATCTTGGAATGCTGACAGTTTGCTCATATTACTTCCACTTTTCTATTTTCACATGGACATATTGTGAAATAAATCACAAAATTTTTGTTGAGGATGATGATTTGGGACAAGTCATTAGGTTGGATTAAAATATTGGTTTATTGTAAATCAAAATTACAATGAAACAAATTCAGAATTGGAAATAGCATGGGTTAATATAGAAGCAGAAAGAAAAATTTATTTAAAAAGAAGAAATTGAAACTCCAAAATGCCTCATTTACTGCAAGAAAGAATTTCAGAAATTTTTTCATAGGAATGCAGGGAAAAATAATGTAATGTCAACACTCCCTATGAGAACGACATACTGAAATCATCCATCTCTCCCTTAATGCATGATAACAAGGGAGGAAAGATGCACGTTAGGGCACTGGCCTGGAATATAGAACATTTCTGTTCAAATTCCCAAATGGACAGAGATTTCTGGTTCGACTGTGGGCTTTTCTGTGTCTCAGTCACCGAAGTGGTGAAAAGCAGTGAGAAAACACCCCATCTATTCCCTGACACGGTTACTATGATAATAAGGTGGCATATAAATTCCTTGGATTTAAGCCAGCTCCTTGTAGCCACTCTCACCTGCTCCCAACAACAAAATGTTTACTGATAATAATTACGAGCTGAGATTACCGGAGCTGCCTGGGGGATTCGGATGCCCACGGGAACTGGCAGATCTGAAGATCTCCGCCTGTGGATTTTACTGATACTCTGATTGATTTCTCCCACCAACCCCAACAACACTGCAAGGCAGGCATGCAGAACAGCAGGAATATTTACAGAGATAACATCTTCATGTCAGCAAGGCAGGGAACCCCATTGGGCCAGAGGCTTTACAAGCAGCAGTAAATAAGAACATCCTGTCCAAAATAAACACTCTGTTGCAGTTCTGGTACACACCTTTGAGTAGGGACAATTCCCCAGCACCACTATGCAGAAAATTTGATGTTTGAAAGCACTTGAAGAGTCACACAAATCCAAGAGCCTGCTCACAGGACCTTCCTCTGCACCTATGAAAGTAACTTCTTCCTGCTCCTTTCCAAAAATCAAGTCTCAATCAAAATTCTCTGTGCAGAAATATCCCTTTCTAGGTTATCACCTTCCTAGTGCAGCATCTTCTCCTCCCCAACAACAGAATCATTGATGTTGCTTTTGTAGCTGGTAAATAAATCAGCTGCTGTCAGGTCAGATAAGATTTTCTATCAGGTGGAGGTACAGAGTTTTCTAATGAAGAGCAGCAGTGTGGGAGAGGAAAGGACTCAGAGCACTCTTATTTGCTGTATTTCTATTGTTTTTGCTATATTTCTACTGAATTTCCTAGAATAAAGGTTTCCCTTAGGAATAAGGGAAAGATGCCCAGAGGTCGGGTGGAGAAAGCATTGCTGTGCCTTGGGTTTTATTCTGACCTTTTAGTCCTCCTTCCCTAAACTCAGTGGCTACAGACAGAGCAAAATTCCTCCCAGCAGCAGTGAAGGGAGGTACTGTGGGGACCAGCAGCACATTCCCAGCTGAGACAGAGATTTTTTACTTTTCAGGCACATAGAACCTGGCCCAAATCTTCAGCAGGTTTTAGCTGCCTCAGGGACTGATTTCCTACCAGTCCTAGAAGAAATAAGGAAGCCAGTGCCTCTCAGAGAATGAGAGGGCTCCACGTTTATAAACCAATTTGTCTGCAGACAGCTTTCATTGCTGTTCCACCACTGACCCTCCCACTCACGATGACCTGGATGCCACCTCAGGTGTAATTAACCCTGTGCCCTGAGCACGGGCACCACCAGCCTCACTGTGCACAAAAGCCTCTGCCAGACACAGGGCTGATGGAATTTTGTGCTGATCTGACTCTCATGTACTCACCCTCTTTTTGCACTGTGGCTTTCGCAATTTAATGGAGAGGAAAGGGCTCTCCCACAGTGGAAGATGTCTATTGATCCAATTTTTCTTTTTCCTATTCTTTTGTTTTGGAAGTTTTTTGCCAGAGTTACAGTCCTCTGGTTCTCCAGGCAAGCAAACCTTCTCCAGGACAGCAAGCAAACAAATAAATCAAGTGCTTTTTCAGTCCAGGTCGGAGGGAGAGGGAGTAGATTGGAAGGAGTTAGATTGCCCACTCCAGCCTTGTCTCCTTTTTTGCTTCTCCTCACTCCAAGCCAGATGCCAGGGAAGGCTCGTATTCACCATTTCTCCTCTGCTTTTCTTGCAGAACGCACAATGGCTACAGAAAAGGGAAAAAAACCCTCCCCTTCCATGTAGAAGCAATTTGCTTACACTTCCCAGCTTCTCAGAGGGTAGGAGAGCGATGAGATCCTCTCTTTGTTCTTTAGTGCTTGGGACATTTGCATAAAAAGAGACTCTTTGTTATTTAAACACTCATCTGCTCCCACTGCTCAGTCTCATTTTGAAGTTATAATCCTCTCTCAGCTCCGTGTCGGTCACTGCTGGAGGGAGGACCTGGAGCTGGGCTCTGCAGGGCAAGAGCCCAGGTTTGAGCCTCCGAGTGCGCGGGGGGAGCTGCAAGCCTGGAAGTTCTCCCTTTTCCTTAGGTGGGTTTGAAGCCTGGGACCAAGGTCGGTATCACTCCTCTTGTTCCAGAGCTGAGAAACTGCTGAGGAGGGCAGCAAACCTCTCCCTCGGCTGGCAGAGCACTGCGGGGCTCCCATCCCCAGCCAGCCACCCGGACAGCTCCACGCAGTCACAGAGCAGGCTGAGGTGGAAGAAACCCACAAGGATCATCGAGCCCAGCTCCTGGCCCTGCACAGAGCCATCCCCAGGAGTGACACCCGGTGCCTGGGATTGGTGTCCAAACGCTCCTGGAGCTCTGGCAGCCTTGAGGCCGTGACCATTCCCTGGGGGGCCTGGTCAGTGCCCCAACACTCTCTGGTGAAGAGCTTTTTTCCTAGTTCCAACCTAAACCTCCCCTGACGCAGCTCCAGCCATTCCCTCGAGTCCTGTCGCTGTCCCCACAGAGAAGAGATCAGTGTCTGGCCCTCCTCTTCCCCTCATGAGGAAGTTGCAGACTGTGAGGAGTGTCCCTTCGGTCTCCTCTTGTCCAGCTGAACAAACCAAGTGCCCTCAGCTGCTCCTCACACACCTTCCCCCAAGGCCCTCTGCCATCCAAGTGTACCCAAAGCACATTGGACACACGACACAGGAGGAGAGAGGAGCAGCTCCTCTGAAATCAGTGACACGAACTCAGTGAGAGACACAAACCAGACCCCCTGAGTGCTGATAGAAGCAGCACAAGTTCCTAAATTATTTTTTTTTAAAACCCAGCAAATATTTATTCTGTATTTCATTTCACACAGGAGCACTGAATAAACCTGATTTTCAATATACAGCAGAAACAGCCTCAGTCCTGCTACAAAGAGATGAAATGGCTTTGTTGTTTTATCCAGGATTCCTTTGTTCCAGTAAGGAAGGAACAGCAAGCTTAATTAAATGCATTAGTAATCACAAGGTAGTTAAATATCAATTGGCCATTAAAATATACAGTGCAACAAAAGCCTAAATAATTTCTGAATTATAAACAGAAATGAATGCATCAGAATAAGTAAAGTATTTACTGTTAAAAGGTGGCAATTTTCTTCCGGGAAATTGCCCCCACTTCATATTTTTCTGGGTTTTTTCTTTTCCTTAGGATTTCTATAGACTTTGGCCAAAACAATTTTCAAAGTCCTGGTTTTGAATTGTTATTATTGCTATTACGCTGTGTTTCATACATCTTATTTCTGAAAACAATCTCCATTAAAACAGCATTTGTTTTGCTCAAAATTTCGCAGAATATTTCACCAGAATCTAATTCTGACAATTCAGTCAATTTTTAAATCCACAAAAAATCCAAACAAACAAACAAAAAAAAAACCAAACAAAAACAAACAAACAAACAAAAAAAACCCAAACAAACAAAAAAACCCCCAGACAACCAACCACCACAAATATGTTGGCATTTTAGGTGATTTTTTAGAACAGAGAAAAAAAATTGCTGGCCTGGTATTGACGTCTTCTAGCTATCTGCAAGCAAGCACAATATGGAAAATGCCAGTACACACATTGTCCCAAAATGCCCCTTTATCCACACGTCCAACGTTGTAGAGGACACTTTTCCTCATAAGAGGATGTGTTTGTCTGGTCTGGGTGTCCCCAGGTAACCCCAGAGAGAGCTCTCCATCTTTGGGGTGGATTTGAACCAGATGGAGTTGGAGCAGTGGTTTAGTAGCACCAGTCCATGAAGAAATCCCATCCATCTCCTTTCATGTTTGTGCTTTAAATTACTTACTATCTTTTACTGCTTTTTGGTGAATTTGTCATTTGTGAGGATTTATTCTCATTTTAAAGTAGAATATAAATAACACCTTATCAGAAGGGGTTAATAAGGCAAAAGAATACTTAAAAGACTTGACAAAAGCTACACAACATGTCATGATTTCTGATCCACTATCAGCTAATCTAACCACTCATGTTCGCTGCCTCTGAAATACCAAACAAACCATGAAATTAAAAATCCCCTGTGCCCTACCTTTAGTACACTGAAGAAATCAAAGGATCCCGACAGGGGCTTAATTCCCTACTGATAAAGGAAAATTGCTTTTATTCAAAAATTCTTTTTGAAGGAAAAAAATTCTGTATTTGGAATGAGAAAGGAAAAAAAAAAAGGACAGCATAGATGTTATGATTTAGCTAAAAATATACTGGCTCATAAAAGGTACAAGCTTGGCATTGCTCCTTCAAAAGTTAAATATTTTTGTCCCAGGGAGGAAAAAAAAAATTAAAATCTAAGGACATTTTGATCCCAAGGTTAGTTCTAAAGTATTTTGAAATTTAAGCCATATAATGGCAATAAATTTCCAGGGCTGTAAAGCATCTAAAATGGAAACTTGAAATATGACTAAATTTCCCATCACCTGGGCAGTCCAGACACAGCCTCTTTTTGACATTGAGGCTTCTCCACTTTCATCATCCTGCCCAGTTCTGTGTCCAGTCTGGTCCAGTCAGGAAGAACACACTTGTGCCCTCACACAGTGTTGTTGTTTCCCTGCATCTTGCTTCATGCAGGAGACCCACGTGGTGATGGTTGTAGCCACACCTGGCTGAATGTAGGGCTGACCTTTACTGATGTGCACTGGACTTGGGCAGGATGCTCAGATAAACAAAAATAGCCTTTTATACACAGAAATCTCCTCACTGGTATCCTCTTGCATCAAAGGAAATGGAAATTTTTATTCAAAAATAAAATTACCAAGGTAAATAATCTGAATCCTTTGTGTGAGGTGGCAATAAATGCAGATCTCCAGCATCCATCTCCCAATGTGCAAATGAAATCAGCTACCTTCTGAATCTGCAAGTGCCTCCTACTGCTCTGTAAGCTCTACCTTCCATGCCACCACTGGTGACTGACAGGCAGAGTTTCATTTGACCACACTTTGTCTCATTTCATCTCTCTCACATCTTTGAATGAGGCAGGACTCCCTAATTTCCTGAGTTCTGCTGGTCTCCAGGGCTGCTGCACCCCTTTGAGCCTTCAGTTCCATGAGTCTGCGTTGTAGGGGCTGGGCTGGACACACCTGAGTGCCAGAGACCTGGCAAGGACAAGGCTTCAGAAACGTCAGATCAAGCTGATATAATTGGGAGGGAAAGGGAACGCCATTAAGTTGAGAAAATTCAGGCAAGGAGCTCAGAGGATGGCAGTACAATAAGTAAGGATAAAGCAAGCAGAATGGTGAAAGTGATGTTTCACAGGTGCCAGGGAAAGAGAATTATCTTGCCCTGGGATAGCCCTTCCATAAGAATACTGAAAAAGCTTCAGCAAGGGATTTCTTCAGCCCTCTGCAGGATTTTGTGAGAGTTCTGTCTTTCTCATGCAAACTATTTTAAACTATGTTACGGTTTTGTAAACTTCTTGCACCTGCAGTTTGTTTTTGCAGTATTGTTATGGTTCTAACTAGAAAAATATTTAGAAATGGGTGTCTTAGAATTTAGCCAATCCCCTCAAGAGGTGGATGGCCAAAGGACCAATTACCTTATGCCATTTAACACACTTTTGCGAACCAACATACAAAAGACTTTGGAAAATTATTAAAGTTTTCCTTTTATCCCTGAGCCTTGGACTTCGTGTGGTTCTTCTCTTGCCGTCCCCGGCACAACAGCAACACTTCCACAGCCCTGCTTTATGTGTGCCTGTGGGATTTAGCATGAACATTCAGCTGTTCTAAGAGCAGCTTTGGGATCTCCTAGGAAAGTTTCATGATACCAAAGGTCATTGAAAGACCTACTCAGCACATCCACACACCTCAGGATTGCACAGCAAAATGCCCAGTTGAACTCTAGACAAGGGAAGAAGCCTTGCTACAAAATTTAGTGTATTTTTTTGATCATCGTGGATATATAAATACCATGCAAATTTGTGTGCAGACATTGGTGTTGTCAATCCCAGCCATAATTCCTCCATCCAAGTTCAGGAGATCTGCCGTGCTGTCCATTCGACAAGTCCGCAGCTTGTTTGTAAACCAGGGGGTGTTTGTGATGTGCTTATGATTGAAAAGCAAAACCATCAATCCCCAGTGCTGACCAACTCAGCTGAACCCCAAAGCAAGTCAAAATGCAGGCTCTCCACAGAGCCCCACAAAGCTAAGGGCAGTATTTACCTGCATAAAAAGAATTAATGCTGAAACAAACAAAGAAATCTGGTTCAGCTATGTAGTGTTGAAATATTAATGTTGTTGGCAGAGAGAGTACATGAAGCTATCATTTTGCAAAGTGTGGCTGGATATAGTGAAGGCAAACATTGAATAAGTAACAAGAAAATCCAGTTCTTTAACTGGATTTTCTGATGCCTGTAGCCAGACACATAGAGACTTTATTCCATTCTGCTTCTATAGCTGGAACGGATTTGGTATTAAAACTGCCTAACAGGTTTTTTAAGTATAGGGAAAATGTATTTTAAACTCAGATAATTTCATTTCCAGCTATGAAGGCACATCTACTGAGCTGAGAACTAGGTGACATCAATGGGAAGAGATTTGACTGTAGGATCTACAGACAGTAAATTGTGGCATAATTATTCTGAATTAACTTACAACAGTAATGTCAAGAGAGTTTGAATAGAGACCCTCAGACTGAACTAATATCAAACAGAGTAGCTCCACATCTCTGCCATCACAGACACTATTTTCCATGTACATCGTCCTGCCTGTACTGCTTGCACAAGGGGATCTCTGCAGAGTATCCAAGATATAAGGCATATTTGTCCTTCCATTCCCCTGGTTTTTGAGAACTAAATTCCTTTAGAGGAGAGAAAATATCACCTGCAGAAGAGGGAAAAGTAGAAATCTCATTATGCAACCAGGGAAAAAAGTCTCTGTCAGTGCAGCGGAGCCCTAACAGCTGCATAGAGTTAAATACTGCTCAGCATCTCAGCAAGTGCAAACACAAAATTCATTGGATGAGCCCTTGAATTTAAAAAGAATTAATGAAAGACAAGAACTAACACAACAGCGGGCACAGCTTAGCAGGTTATCGGTGATTTGAGCCACATCCTTTAGGTTGGCACTAAAACCCATAAAACATCAGACAATAACAGCAATGTTTTCTTTCATGCCCTGTGCTGCAGGAAAAGCACTGGGATTCAATTCCCCCTTCTACTTGATGGTATTTGAATTTACATTTCCAGAGACCTCACAAGCCACCAAATAAGCCACAATTCCCCGGGGCTCTTGCCCACCAGATGTGGTATTTTGGCTGCTCAGAACATGCAGGACTGGAGACACGGGGTGAAGAGATGCTCTTTCCCTTGCTGAATATCGAATTGCACATGAAGTACAACTACTGAAGCAGGAGTTCTGCCTTCATTCACATGCACAAACCCCTGCCTACAACTTCATTGCCAGGGAAATGTTCTGTGAAACAATTAAAGCAGGTTTGAACTCAGTCAGACAGAGGAAAGGATTAAACTTAAGTCACTCGAAACATAGGGAGGGGGGCCATAACGAAAAACTGCTTTTTAAAGTAATCTCCTACAACCACGAAGATAAATCCTCAAGTAATTATGTAATGATCAAAGATGCATTTCATTTTTCCCCTTTTTCTTACAATGACAGTGAATATAAGAGGACTTTTGTCAAAAGTGGAATTTGGTAAATTTGCACAAGCCTGAGGAGTACACAGCTGTTTGACCACAAGGATTTGGCATTTGCTACTACAGAACAGAAGCTCGCTATGTATATACTCACTTCCATACACTTTATTTTCATTGTTTGCTGCTGGCCAGAGACAATCCCCCGCATGGCTGGACCTGCAGACTGTGTCTGTAAGACCATTTGGGTGTTTGCAGCTCAGCAGCAAACACGACAGGCTGGGAAATCCCGGGCAGCTGATATCCACTCCAGCTGGAAGATGGAGTTCACAGACCATGATCCTGCCACACGGTGGTCGGGTCATTGCTGCTGCTCACCCTTACTCAGGCTAGAAGCCCACAAAGGAATCTGAGCCAGTTTTAAGTCTCGGTAAGCAACACAAAATGGCCATATGCGATTTTGAGAGGTACAAAGAGGATCTGTGGCCGCTGCTGTTTGAATGCAGGCCACCTACATCCCTCATTTTCACCGTGACACAGAGGTAAATGGAGTTCCTCCCTCCCTCACATGGGGAAATATAAAGCAGAAGATTACAGTTATTACAACCGGCTCTTGTTTGAAACAAAGTTCAAAGGCTTGTCTTCTTTAATCAATCTTCCAGCAGAATAATAGGGCAGCAAATTCCGCTTTCATGGAACTAAAGCACTCGGGCTGAATCAGTTTTCCCCCTCTGCTCCCCTTCTCAAAGCAGAGCACGAATGAAGGAGCCCAGATGGGGAAGTTAACTGAGCTGCCGATAGAAGCCACACCGCATTCTCCGAGGAAAGCAAAAGGCAAGAAGGCAATAAAACATCTTGGCTCCAGTACCATGTGCTGGCGAAGCACTTTGGGCAGTCAGATATAATGAATATTCAGCAATCTCTGGCTATTGTGGTATAGCAAAGTGCCTCTGCCAGGGGAGCCATTTCTGTGGCTGAGGTGAGAAAATAATAGATGTCCGCTTGGCAGAGGTAGCCACAGACACGTTAACTCAGAGCCCACAGATCCCCCTGGGTAGCGTCCAGCTGGAGATTATTAATGAGTCCATTAATGAGCCCATTTCCACTGCAACAGAATGGGGAGGGAGCTTTTAGCATATATGTTGCTAGTAACCCTTGGAATTAAATATTCAAACAAAAAAAAAAATTAGAAAAAAAAATAGAAGTAAAAAAGGGAAGGATCGTCCACAAAAATCAGAATAACGGGAGAGACTCACCCAAATATATTGTGCTATTGAACAGCATCCACAAACATGCACAGAAATGCCTTTTTTCCCCCCCAAAGATCCAGTTACAGACACCAAAGAGCTCACAAATGCACAAACAAAAAGACAGATTCAGAAGCTCTGCTGGAATGAAGGCATCTGAAATGTGTCATTTCTTTCACCATCTTCACAGTAGTCCAGACATAATTTAGTCTGGATTTCTTCCAGTCCAGATTCACTAATGATACCACGGACTCTAAATGACCCCTCAAACACCAAGAATAATGGATAGCAGTAGACCTAGTCAAAAGGAACAGTTTGAAAACGGTGTCAAATTTAAGGGCATATGTTAACAATCTTGGTCATTTGCAGAAGTTTAAAAAAACCACACAAACAAAACAAAACAACAACAAAAAACAAACACCTCAACAAACTTCAAGAACCGAATCAATTCTTCAGATTGTCATGATTTAATCCTCCACACTAATTTTATCTCTATTTTTAGTAGGTACACAAGTGCCCCCCCCCCCCCCCCCCCCAAAAAAAAGCACTTAGGTAGCTGTGAATGCCCCAAAGCACACAGTGGTGGCTCATACATGAATGGAGGCTGAAGAGAATCTGTTTATCAGTCTCTGATGGGCTGCAATAAGAACTTGATTAGAAAATTACAACTGACACAGTGTTTGGCAGAAGTTTCTAGCTCAGGGTCCTGTCTCTAGCAGCCCAAACAGACAAGATACATCTAATTCTACAGAAAATCACAATGTTTAGAACTCAACCCCCTCCTCCCCCTCTACAGAATCACATCATCAGTGTAGATTTCCTGTCTTCCCCCTCTGTCCCTTACGATTCCTTTGCATGGTGACCCCATGGCAGCCTTGCCTCTGCCTCTGCAAGACCCCTGGTGTTGGATCACCATCTCTCATTTCTGGATTCCTGTCCTGAGCTGCAAAATCCGTGTTTTCCAGAGGGTGACAAGCCCATTTGCTATGTGACATATCCTCTCTGGATGCTTGGCCCAATAGGTGCAAGAGCAAAAATTAAAGTTGTCTGATAACATTCATCTCTACTGAAGTTCAGGGCCCAATTTCTCCACTAGTTTGTGAAAACATAACATGAGGGCTTTAGCCTTGCTGGTTTTGCACTGAGGTTTTTTTCTTCCTCTTCCTTTCTTTCTGTATAAATCAGCTCTTAACCCCGTTTTCCCTGAAGGAAATATAAGAAAGCACCGAGTCATGCTCTGCTTTCCTAGAGAAAGACATTTTCTACATTATTCTCCTGTCAGTTTTCAAACTTTGCACAGGAATTGGACCAACATAAACCATTCTTTCATCAGCTCAGTTACATCCCCAGAGGCTGGGCTATTTGTAGAGTTAAAGATAGCTATTATCAATAAGAAACTTGTCTCCCTTCCCCCTCACTGTACTCTCAGAGCATATCTGGAAACAGCTCAGTGCTGCAGAGAGACATGACTTCGGAGAGTAAACTGATCAGAAGTAAAAGGAGTTTTGTGTTAAAGCAGGGATGGAGAGGAGGGAGAGGGAGAGGGTGGAGGCAGCT
The DNA here is from genome assembly GCA_013397115.1 of Edolisoma coerulescens. NCBI lineage: Eukaryota > Metazoa > Chordata > Aves > Passeriformes > Campephagidae > Edolisoma > Edolisoma coerulescens. The sequence continues at coordinate 19,772 of VWZW01002481.1, read as the reverse complement.
GTGGGATTCTCCTGGGACCACACAGAGGGATGTCTGAGCTAGTGCTGCACCCAGCCCTGCAGCTGTGCCTCTGCAGAGTGCCAGGTGAGTTCCACAATGCAGCAATCCACGCTGCCAAGCCGCCTGCCCGGCAGCTCCCTGCGGCACAGACACGTCCCCAGATACAAGGATGTGTCCACCACCACGCAAAGTGGCTCCCATCAAGTCCTCTTAACTTTAAGTGGCTGAGAGGAAGAGACAGAAAGCTTTGGTTTGCTTTTACATTTGCTGAGCTACAAGACATCCTGAGAAAGGAGGGCTGAACTGCCAGCTCAAGGTGCTGGGCTAACACTGGAGTTCAACAATGCACTACGGAAGGGTGCCCATCTCTCCAGCCTGGAAGTGCCAGGGGTGTGCAAAGAATGACATTTTCTCTTCCCCAGCACCATGTGGGTCGCACAGAGGCTGTTCCACAGAAGCATCCTTGGGCATGACAAACCTCATCACTGACAAGTGCCACGCTGCAGGTGCAGCCTTTCCTGTCCTACACACCAGAGGATTAAAACCAACCAAAGACAATGACGAGAGTTTCAAGCAAGTGCAAGGGAACTCTGTGAGGACCCTGGGACACCTATTTGTGCTGCCTGAGAGCTCTTTTGTCACCATTACCTTGTAGAGCCATGAGAACTCAGATAATGCCTGCAGTTTTGTCACACAGTCCTGCCTGCCACAAGGCTCGTGGCCACTTAGGAAGGCACCAAAACACACAGGCTGGCACAGAGCAGCCCTGGGAACGCAGCAGCCAAACTGCTGCAGAATGTCTGACAGCTCCAAAGATCCAAGCAAGTTAATTTGAGGCTGGCTGTGCTGCAGCAGGGACACACCCAGAGAAACAGCACCACCCAGGAGGACAAGGAAGGGTGAAGGAGCTGCCTCATTTCTGTGCAGGGCTGAGCATCAAATGCAGAATTCACACACTCAAATACTTGAAAAGAGGGCAAAAACGTATGGGACTGCATGTTGTTGATTTTTCTGCAGGCTACACATGAACAGCATGTTCCATCAAATGGTGCAGGCTCCAACATAACCTCTCCTTTCCCCAAATGGAGGAGGAAGAAGAAGCAAGGAGGAGCATCTGTGGCAAAGTCAGGCTTGAACACATGCAACTGGGACAGAGAAAGAAAGTCAGTAAGAGAAACCAGTGGTGGCAGAGTGCCAGAGGCAGCACCAAATCTTCGGGGGGACTCTTGTGGACAAAAAGGGAACATGCCAGTGAGATGTCAGGTCAACACCCTACACCCCTGCTTTAGAGTTTGAGGGATATTGTACACTGCCAAGCCATACCAAGAGGAGATAAGAAACAAGATAACAGACCTGGACAAGAGTTCTCTTGACTCACTCACTGAGACTCTGTTGCTTGTGAAATCAAACATTTGAATGATGAAGGACCATACACAGAGCAGACAGCATCGCAAGTCCTCTATTTGTACTCAGAGGCCATGAATGTGCTTTCAGGCATGGTGGAACAGGCATGCCTCCAAACAGGAGAGTTCAACAATCCCATGGGGAATTCCACTAAACCTCTCTTCCATATCCAACCCCTATTCCTCTCTGAAACCCCTCAGAGCCACAAGCCCAGGAGGAAACTGCAATGAGGTATACAAGGAAAATTTGTGTAAAAGACTCACTTCTTACCAGTCCTGCTGAGAGGCCATATCTACAGAAGTTTCAATTCACAGTGAAGGTTCAACTGACAGAGCAGCTTCTTCCAAATTCATTTCCATGGGATACTGGATGAGAGAGACCAGGAAGGCAACCTCACTAGGAAGTGCAGTAAGGTTTATGAGCTGTTGGTTTCCCTGTTGCACCCATTGCCTGGTTAAAGCAGTGGTTTGGTCAATCACTTTGAAGCTGTGGCACTCTCTTCAGCAGAATTTTGCACAAATTCCAGCATTTATCTGCTGAGAAAATCCAGTGTTTCAGTAAAGCTAAGGGAGCCCAGGTACATGCCAATATCTCTGCCAAGTTGATACCTGCTGCCACAGAATTTCTTTACCTTTATGGAGCTTTCAAAGGCATCCTCCAATTACCAGGCTGGGCCTTGGGAGACTTGATCCACCTGAAGAAGTGGAGTAGAAGGCCTGGAAAGATAATTTGTGAAAAGAACAACTTCTGCCAAACTCTAACACACCTCTAGGGTCACCAGCCACTCTCTTAGCACAGCTCCAGGCCCACGGGGCTCCTCTGAATGATGGTGATGGAGGGGACTGTGAGGGTGCTGCTTTGAGGTCCTGTGGAAGGAATACAGCTGTGACAGCAACACGAGCTGTACAAATGGAATACACAGAGCTAATGGAGTCATCTTACAGATATTTATGTCATCCATAAAGGACCACAAAGCTCTAGTGATGGTGTCAAATGAGGCCACAATGCCAGGAACAGCAGCATGAGAACTTTGGTCTTTTCTGGTCATGAGTGATTGTATGAGTGTCTGGCACTTCTCAGGAAGCTGAGCTTTAATGGGTTAGGAGAGAACTCTTCATCCTGCTGAACAGAGACATCCCTTCCCTCTGTGACATCTGGATAGAAGTTATCCCTATCCCCTCCAACCACTCCGTCAGGGCAACCTGATCTTGTGGGTGGCATTCCTGCCTGCGGCCGGGGGGTTGGAACTGGGTGATCCTTAAGGTCCCTTCCAAACCAAACCATTCTGTGAAATACCTGAGCAGCCAAGCACTGAGCAGAGCAGAAAGGAGAGAGCTGAGCAGCAGTGTGACATTTATCATTTCAGCAATGGAAATTGTTCACCACCTCTCAGAGCACTCAAAATGACATCAAATGGACTAGCAAGTGGCAGCTTCAAAGCAGAGCAGAAGAGAAGCTTCACACAGCACTTTGTTAAGCTATGGAACTGCTTGCCACTGGAGGTTCAGGATGCCAAATACTTACCAGGATTCAGAAAGCAGCTGGAGAAGTTCAGGGGAGAAAAGTTCCATCAAGACAAAGATATTAAGAGTGGTTTAAGCAGCTGCTGAGCTGCAAACTGCTGGAAACCCTTGCCTTGTTCTTCCAACTGTCCCACAAGCATCCATTTCTGACACTGTTGGAGACCTGTATTTCACAGCTGGACCTTCTCCTGGCTCAGAACAACTACTGTAGGATCAGCCAAGGAACAGAAAGCACCAAAGCTCTGCAGGGGATTTCAAAACAATCTCAGAGAAGCTGAGAGAGAGCTGGCAGAGCTTTCAAACTGCCCTGCCCGTGACTGCTGTGGGACCGAGGCTCTGTGGAGATCTAAACTTACTGGACGTAAACCTGCATGGGGTGGTTAGAAACTTCCACAGAAGGACAGTGTGAGTTGGATTTGCAAGATGAAGAGAACAACTGCACACTGAGGGAAGTATAGGAATAGGGGAATGACACCAGATGAAGTTTTTATTATATTTGCTTTAAATACATTTTAGATATATGCTGCTAAACTCAAGAAGGCTTAAACTGAAGTAAGATGATTATACTCTGATCAATAACTTATATTTAAAAAAAAAAAAGGTCACTTTTAAAGCCAACTCTGGATCTCCACAGAGATGCTTATACTTTTTTGATGAAAGCGTTTTGAGTTTGTGCTGTTTCCAAAGTTCGGGCCACATCCTGGCACGGAGAAGCCTCAAATCTCTCTGATGTTTCCTGTCTGCTCAGGGAGTTTGGAATTGCCAGCCCCTGCAAACACACTGCTCAGACTCGGAGCTGGCCACCTGCAGCTCAAGCACACATCTCCTGCCACTTGAAAGAAGCACACCAAAGAGCCTCTTTCAAAGAAACCCCTCAGGCTGCTGTGTTTGAAGAGGCAGAGACAAAAGCTTTTGCAACTAGTGCCTCCAGAGCCTCTCCTGGGCAGGCAACTAAGCGGCAGTGCTCCCTGGGGAACCCATTTTTTCTCCCTTCTGCACCACTTTCTGCAAAGGACAACTTTGCTGGCAGCTCAGCCAGGATTCCTCAGCTCGGGCAGATGAAGCTGGAACTCCTGTTCTGTGCTGTGGGAAGTTCTGCCCCTGTCCTTGCTGCTCCACACCCGGGCAGTTACTGCAGGGCACTAAACACTCAAATCCAACAGAGAAAATCCTCCCTGGAGAGCCTTGGGATATCCAACAGCAGCAGAGGCTTGAGATCACTTCCACACAAGGCTCCTTTTCACTGAGGATGCCCAGCTCTGACCTCTGCCAGCCTGTGAATGGTGCCCAGAGCTGCTGGGCCCGTATGGTCCAAGGAAGATAAATATGCACCTGACCAGGTACAATCAGCATACAAATGTGTCCAGGCACCCCACCTCTCGCCTGCCACGCCCAAATCCCTTTAAACCATCTGCCTCACTGTGTTTCTGGTCTACAGACAGCCTGCAAGCCCAGCACAGAATCTTTAGGTGAGGAAATAGCATTGTGATCTTATTCTCTCCTTGGTGTAAATGTCACATCTCGAATTGGGTAATTACAAATAATTGCCTTTGAACAGGCCACGTTTCCTCTCTCAGCCCCTGCTTGTACCACACTCCATCCTGTTTTGGCCCTAATTACAGAGAATAATAAATCCAGCTAGACAGTGCTTTTCTGAAGAGCAATTTGGTCTGACTTCTCCCAGCACTAATGAGTTTGTTAATAGAGGGATTTTCCCTCTCCCTCCCCTCTTCTAATCTGTTCCCTTAAATAGCACCACACACATCGGTAGCAATCCCCTGCCACAGCAGGTGATGCCTCTCCCTGACCCATATTCTCCTCTCCTCCGAGGCAAAGAGAAGCAGAGTATTGCACCTCCCAACCTCTTTCTTCTTTCAAAGGAGGTGGAAAGCAAGCACGATTAATAACTCTTTGTTAACGAGCACCAGGAGGATCACCCAGTTCACAGGCGTGGCAGGCAGAAACGCTGGACTGTTCCAGCCTGCCTGGTCAGAGCCAGCACTGGGGCCTGGACAGCAGCTGAATGCTGAAGAACCAGTTTAGCTGCTGGCCCAAATGGGAAAAAAACCCACAAAAATCTGATCAAAACATTGCTTTTTTTTTTTTGTTCACCAAAACAAAACTTTAAACCTCCTCGTTTATCTGTCCAAATGAAATCTTTCAAGTGCCCTACAGGAAATATGTTCTACCTCAGTCTCCCCTGAGAGAAGCAAAGGACAGGAGGGGGTAGATGTTCTCAAAAGATCAGCAGCTTCTGTCTGCCCCTCATTCAGTGAAAGTCCTGCCAAGAAAAGGGAAATGCACATTTACTTTCACCCTCTATTTGGAGAAAAAAGAGAGTTGTGTCTTCATTCCCAAGCAAACACTTCCTAACAACAAGGACTTTGTCAGTGACTTTTTAAAAACTCTCTCCCCCAGTTTTTGTCCCCAGCAAATTTAATCAGCATTTGCAGGGGCAGATGTCACACTTCAGTTACTATTAACCCAAACCTAAGACAAATCCCATTTCATGGCACTGAAGGGAAATCACTGTGTGGGCACTTTTCCTACATTGTCTCTGCAACGTGAGTACCAGACCCTGGAATTTCAAAACCCATTTTCTATTTAAAAAAAAAAAAAGTATTTTGTATTTTTTGTCTTACAGTTGGAAGTTGTGTCAGAAACAATTCCGTAAGTTTAACCCAAATTCATTGACAGTTCCAGTTCCCCTCAACTCAGAATATTCCTAGAATATTTTCATGCCTGTTCTGGATCTGGAGACATATCACTAGGTTTGTAGGTATTTCCATTTTTGGTTCATTTACAGTCTGAATTTAACCTAAAGCAGCAAGTCTGAGGCAAGGAGAGAAGGTCCTTGAGGTGATGTGTGTGGTACAGAGAGGTACCAACAATTCTGAAGATTCCAGTTCTGACTTCAAACTCTGCATTTTTTCCCCCTAAGTCCCTTATTTGACAGAACTATTTTCTCATATCTCTTTGCAGCCCATTTATTATCCTCTCTATTAATAGACCCTCCTTCCCTGATGAATCACTGCAATTTATCATTAAATTAGAAGATGAAATGGGTCTTTTTTCTTTAAACAAGGAAATTAACAACTATCAACAGGCTGTTTCTCCATTAGAAAATTCCATCTGCCTCACCAAATGCAGGAGTATCTTTGTTTGAAGCAGCCCTAAAGGTGATGCAAGAGGGGAGGGACAATCAGAGAGGTGACATCCTGCAATATGAATATGTGGATCAACCTGAAAGTGGCTGTGGAAGACAATACAGGACATTATGACCATGATTCACTCTGGAGTTTTCTAACAGTACAACTATGAAAAAAAAAGTTTAGCTTGTACGTAGATGAGACTGCCAGGAACTGATATGACAAAGCACAGTCTAGACAACAAAACCCATCTCTTCATGCATAGCCCAGGGATTAATCACACCCCAAGAGGTCACTCAGGAGAAGAATTCAGCTAAATATGAAGCAACCTTCTGCTGGAAACCCAAGCCTGCCTCTCACATCCTTTCTGTGTCATACAGGTCCTGGGATCTGTCTCGTACCAAACTGCTGAAGTTTAGCACCACCACAGGCACAGAGCGTACCCCCAGCTCCTCTGGGGCCAGAAAAGCAGGTTTGAGCCCTGTGGGCTCCTCTGCATCATTTCACCCCCTGGACACAATCTGTCCATGAAATTAAAACTGTGTTTACCGTGATGGCTTGGATATGAGCAGCTGCATGAGGGGAACAGCAAAGCAGTTCTGAGGTCTCTTTCTGTCCCGTAAATGGTGCCAGCAGGAGGCAGATCAAGGTGTGAGAGGGGTGGAGGTCCAGCACACCCCGTGCTCCTCTCCAGGAAACCACTTCACTGCAAGAGCCGCCCTTGGCTGGTGGCCTTTGCTGCAAGAGTCAGCCTTGGGAAGGTGTAACAAAAGTCAGTCAGCACTAGGCACCACAGAAAACAACAAAAAAAACCCCAGTATCATTCCCTAACAATCCCCAGATCCAACCCCTTCACACACCTAGTAATCTGATTTCTATCTCCAGAATTACAGAAGTTATTTTCTTTGATTATTGGATGCTAAGGAGATAATCTGTCTTCTGCCCCCACGGGTCTGGCAGTAGAAAGAGAAAATGGAGTTAGGATTTTATGCCACTGTCACCATTTGCCTGTGATGAACTTTCTCCTGTAAGAAACATGAGCTTATCAAGGCAAAGACAGCCCTACCAAACACCCTTTTCACGTGTCAGTGTGCTCCTCTCTCCAGATGTGATCTCTTCTGGAACAGCATTCTCTGGCTGGGCTATTCACGGGCCCTTGTCAGCTTTCTGCAAAGAAGGAATCTATTAATTCCAAGTAGGGGCTCATTCTCTAAAGAGCTGCTGATGTAATGGAACTGATAAAATGGAGGTAATTTAAAGGTCAGATGAAATCCAGCTCATGTTCATCCTGCTTGTAATGGAACATCACCAAGATGCTTCATTGGCAAAGGGGCATTTATATGTATTTTTATTTTTTAAGAGACATTGCTTATCTGTAACAGAGACTCTAAACATCTGATAAGAAAACTTCCCACATTAATCTACCCAACAGCTGGCATCCTGCTGCCTGCCTGGGTGTCCCTTTCTGGAAATTAAATCTCCTATCATCTTTTTATCGCACTTTGGAGGGAAGAAATGGGAGCCAAATGCAGTGCTCAGATGAGCAGCAGAAGCAAGAGCTGAAACTGATAGGGCTGCATTAATTCAGGCATGCAAGACAAGTCACTGCTGCCCTCAGAACATTCCTCCCCCTTTGCTCCCTGCCCATAATGACCAGTTAAAAATTTTGGAGGTGGCCTCCTCAGAGAGGGGGAAGGTCCCTGTCCTTGGCAAGGTTGTAGGTGTTGAGGTACTCCAGAGCCCAAGGGAACAGGGATTTCTGTGCCATGAAATCCAACCTACACGCTTTTCCTCATCTTTTACACACCCTGCCTGAACTCAGCAATGTCCAACGCGTGCACCAGGGGTACACAGAGGACCTGGGTTTCTCTGCAACACGTGAAACTTCTTTGCTGGTAGCAGAATTCAACTGGTAGTTGGTACAGATCAACTTTCCCTCACCGATGGGAAAAATGGAGCTCATCTGGCTGCTCTATTTCCTACTGCAGCAAAAAGCTGTTGCAATGGGATCTCTCCTTCCCTGCAGTCTGTTCTCTGCCTCCATCCTTCACGTGCTCCTCCCCCAATCCCTATAATTAATATTAAACGTTACAGTTTTGTCCTATTAACACAAATTGGCCTTTCCAGAGGCAGATTAAAGAGTTTCCACTGGGGATTTCTTCTCTCCTTTACAATTTTCCTTCTGTGATCAGTGCTGTCTATGTCTCTCACTAGCTCCTAAGGGGAAAGGAGTGGGAGGGAAAGAGAAGACAAACACTTATTAACAACCCCTTTGAAGAGCTGGAGATTGTGAATTAAACTGATTATTAACTCTCATCATACCAAGGAGGCAAGTTCCCCTTTTCTCCCTCCTTCTGCTCCTCCTCTGGGAATGGTAATTGGTAACCACACAAGTTGTGTGCATAAAGTTTCACCTAAATCATTTACAGGGCACCATAAACCAACAGACTCTCTCTTCGTTTCTTTGGGGAAGGGGGCTGTTGTTGCCTGTGAGAAACACAGGCATATAAAACAGTAGACATAGGCACATAGACTTACACAGACATGTAAGTGTGAGCTGCTGGCACATTCCCAGTTGCATGACCCTTCCAGTTTGGTGCTTGGAACAGGAAAGAAACACACATGCCAGCCCTGAGGCAGCTCTAGTTCCCTTCCCGAATGGGTCCTCAGTGATATTTTAGTCCTGGATCCTTAAGGGGCATGTAGGGACAGACCTGACTCATCAGGCATGTGTCACTTGCACTCACCATCACCGGGGCTGGCAGAAGTACCATGCTCACAGCACCACACACAAACCCAGCCACGGCCACAGCCAAACTTCTCCAAGCCCTCACTCTGACTCCTCACTAACACAAGTCCAAAAGAGCAAGAGGTGTTCAGAATCTTTGGGCACCTACAAATTTGGCAATCTGTCAAATACTCTGCACACCCACATCACTTGTGCCTTTCCCAGAGACAGCTGAGATTCTCCTGCCTCAGAGCACCAGCCTCATGGGACAGTCTGGCCAGCTGAATGTCACTGAGGGCTTTGGACATGAAGTAAAACATCTTTGAGCCTGTCAAGCCAAGTGAAAAGAAGAATGTTATCTGGCTTATTAAAACATTTCATAAGTAAATGACTGTTTCTGGGGCTGTGATGGTAAATGGATAACTGAATTTAGTCACAACAGCACCATGGAAGCCTGGCCAATGACAATTCACTGTGACAGCTCACCGTACTAATTAAGAAACAGTAGCATAATGAGATGTACAATCTATTAAATAAGATGTGTGTTTACAGTGAATAAGCTATTTATAATCAAGTTGCATTTATTTAGTGTACAGCAAGCCTCTTATAAAATCTGAATTAAATGCAGAACTACCTGTAGACACACAGAATTTATTTAAAATGTTTCAGGATGCAGCAGCTTTTTCAGCAAAGAGAACTTAATCAGTCCCTGGAGCTTTCCCTTCCTGTGCTAGGACAAGGCAAGAGCAGCTGTATTGATTTCTAACATCCAGCACTGCCACGTGAGCCAGTTTATTGGGCCAACAAACTGTTTAACAGACAAGGTCCCAGAGGTCCCAGGTTTTATCCAGGAGTACAGGCACACCCTCTATGGATGGCTGGTGTAACGTTAACTGGAATTTATTAGACAATAAATACATCACATCACCCAGTGCCAGGAGCAGAGCTTACATGTCAGACTGCCCAAAGTCCGCTGTAACACCCTGTTTCATTTAGCACTTTGTGCACCTTCTGTTATGGCAATTTCATACTGGATTCCTCCTCAGCCTTCCACCAAAATAGTGCAGTTTTTGAGGAAAATATGGTGTTTTACCAATGTTAAAAAAGCATCTCCGCTATAATTTATACAGGCACTAACCCGTTCCCAGCAATTCTGAGTGAAGAGTTAGATCCAGAGGCTGTGAGATGTCTCTGACACTTTCCAGGGAGACCTGTCCAGCTTCAGCCAAGCTGTGAGTCCTTGGAAAGCCTCAGTTCCCATAAGTTGATAGAAGTTCTCAGAACTTCTGCTCCCCTGTGATTGGATGTAGTCCAATGTAATCTACACTGTCTTCAAGTTCTCATATCCAAGGTTTTGGAGCTTTTTGGAATGCTGAGACTTGCAAGAGACTTTTCCAGGATTCCCTGGATTTTTGAGGAACATCAGCTAAATGAGAAGCAGCCCAGCTCCAGGATCTGGAGGCTATTTGAATGTGGGATAAAGATAAAGTAATTACCCTGGCAGCTCACCTCTGGAAGCCCTGAAGTAGTTCAAATCTCAATGTCAGTTCTTTATCCAAAGAGTTGCCCAGAGGAATTCAACAATTTGGACACAGCTTCAATTCACAGACTTTAGAACAGGAGTATTTTCCTGTTTAAAAGTCCAGGAACCATGATTTTTTTCTAAAGAGATGGTTGTCACTTTTATGGGGGAGAAAGAGACTTTGGAAGCTCTCTGATATTCCTGGGAATGAGTATGAATATCCTTGAGGCAGGACACGTGGCAGAGCTCAGATTTGAAGGTACTTTCCCTGTGAGTCTCCAGAGAATAACTTGGAGGTACAAAAAAATATGTGTGTGTATATATATTACATATATGTGCAAATGTAGTATTTTTTTAACATGTGTATATATATATATATATATGTTAAAATATTTTGGTAATTCCTGCACAGACAATCCAGCCAGCTCTCAAATACCAAGGGAAGTACATCAGAATAGCTGGTGCAGATGCAATAAAGCTCTCAAAAATTTATTTCAGTAACCAAGCTCTGGCTCTTTGACAGAGTTCTTCCACTTAAAATACTATGAGTACAAAGAGTGCAATACCAGAAATATCTCCAGTGCTTTTGTCCACAGAGGAGTCAGGTGATTGTCTCCAAAGTTCTGTTTCTCCCTAATACTGAATTAAACTGCTTCAAACCAAGGCTGCTCCTTCTTTTACTCTCCCTATCACAGCCTACAATGTCAGATAAAATTCTCTACCAGCTGAAGGGACTGCTTTTCCCATGGATAAGTTATCTGGGAGGAGAAGGGAAGATTTATGTCCATGAGGACAAGTCTCTCCTAGACCATGACGATGTGACGTGAAGAGTTAAAAAGCTGAGTTATATTTGCACTTCTACGTGCAAGCAGAATTGTGCAGGGACAGGTTTTGGTGTCTGCCACATTCAGACAGTGAGCCAAAGGAGAACACAGTATCACAGGCTCCTCCAGTCCCCTTTGAAAGCTGCCCATTGATTTGATTTACTGCTTTTTGTTTCCAGACGGCAGCTTCATAGACTCGGTAATCAGGCAGCAAATGCAAAGTGAGGCCACATCTGGTCATAGGCATGGAGATTTAATGAGAGGATTGTGATTCCCATGTCTCAGCCAAGCTGTTTCTCACCCCCAGTGTTTCCATGTCTTCCCTGAAATCTAACAAAGCCTTTTCTCTTTGCACAGACTACATAAATCGCTTCTGTTCAGTTCAATTGCCTTGGTACAGAACTGTTTTCATGGGGAGGGAAAGCTGTAGAAGACAAAAATACCAACGTGGTGCAACATGATGAACAGGCTGGAGATTCTTTTCTCTGATTTGTCCAAAGGAAAAATGCATGATAACACTCCAACTTTTTACTATAAAGAATTGTATTGATGCTTGGGGGGAAAAAAAGTCAGAGCTAGTGTATTTTTACAAAACAAAAAAAAATCCATTCTGTTTACATCCTGAGTTTTTTGCTTCCATTCCTTTCAATAAATAGAGGGCCACTGATGCTTGCAGGGATTTGCAAAGGCTTTGACACGTTGGGCTTTGCCAGCGCACAGCACGTAAAGGCAGCAACAGAGCAACGCTGCAAAACTTGCAAGCAGTAGCACTTTGGTTTTGTGTCAGCTGAATTGTAGACACAGAAGCTGTCTGCCTGGAGAGTCATTAGAATCCATCATGATGTAAATATTTTGAAGAGGGAAGAGAATTTTGATTCTGACAGAAAAAGCAGTTAGAGCAAAAAGAATTGTGATTTAAGATTCTCCAACATACAACTGTAAGAATATTCACTGTGCAAGAGGAAGGATGTTAATCATTAGCATCTTAGGAAAATCAAGGAATTCCATTCATTAATGGTGGCAGTCATTTAGAAGGAGGAGCTTTATCAAGCGCTATGATCAAGCAGAGCCTGTGAAGGCCTCTCAGAGGAGCATTCCCTCCATTCACATTTGGCAGAGGATAAGTCAGCACTGAGAGCTGTCAAATTCCCTTTGCTGAACCCAATGAGTGGCCCCAGCTAATCCCCTTCTCCAGCTGGTGAATCCGTTGTATCAGACAAAATGCTGGAATCAGAGCTCACTGAACAAACTTTGCAGCCCCCCTGGGGGTGGCAGGGGAGGAATTTTGTCCAAGCCCTGGGCGAACACTGAGCTGAGGGAGGGCATGAAAGAGGGCTCGTACCTGTCACGGGGTTTAGCTCAGCGAGCTGCAGAGAAACGCATGGCCCAAGGCAATAACAAGCAACTTAGCAAATGTGTTAAATTCTCTGTTCTCGGTCTTTCACCTGAGGCATGAGATAGCGCACCTGAGGCAAGGATTTTAGGTGAGATAAACAACTCACACAGCTGAGAGTTTCAAATGGCACCTTTCACCTCCCTCTAGGACTTTCAGAAACAGTTATCAGTAAATCTAGTGCAGAGGTGTCCTTACTAACCCAGCCCTACATCAGCTCTCTCTGCCTGAAATACAGGGGTAAAAGCAAGATGTTTTTTTGAAGACCAAACAAGTAGCTCAACTGAGTGATGCTCAGAGAAGTCTCTGCAAGTCCACAGGGCCACAGTTTCAAACAATAAAATAAAATACAGCTGGGTAATAAATTGCTTGCCTAATGACCTCTCAAAATTCTTGCTTACCCCCCTAGGGAAGGTGCTTTGGATGGCAACGAAGCAGCCAGAGCTGCCACTCCACATGAGTAAAATAACTAACTTGGACAAATCAAGAGGACCGTGATACTGAAGAAGAAATACATTCTGCCAGAGGGAAGTGCCTAGTGATACATGACACCTCAGCAGTGCTGTCAAGCCTGGAGGCACCTCAGGTGGGTGAAAAGCCCTTTCTTTTGCTAATGCAATGTGAAACCCACCCTCTCATCTGAGATCCTTAACAAGAGCAGCTCCACACCTCTCCCTCAAAGCCAAAAGGCTTCATTTAAATGGATGGAGGATCAAACCCTTTGCAACGATCCTACAAGGCTTCTTTTTATCCTTTAGATGTCTGACATGCAAATATTTTTATTGCCAAAAGCTTAAAAAATAATAATAGCAATAATCAAAAATATGCAGATTGTTACTTTCACTCCAGAAAACAAATTTTGCTGCTTGGTCCTGTGAGTGAATTGGGGCATGTAAGAGGATGCTCCAGTATCTAAGGTCTTGGACACTGAGGGGCCACTTCAGCATCACTGGCTGCTGTCTCTCAATTTCCTTTCCAAGTGTCCTTTGCAGTCAAACTTTCCCTCCAAAGGGTTCCACTTCTTGGTGTTTCCCACATACACTCTATTGGTGAATTCAATAAATTCACAAGGCAAGTGAAGCAATGAAAGTATTCAATGTATTTGTTTCTATTTATTTCCCCTCCTTCTCTCTTCCTGTATCTTTTTGGGTTGGTTTTGGGTTGGTTTTTGGTTGGAGGGTTTTTTTGAGAGGTGTGGGGTTTTTTTAATTGAGTGATTGTTGTTTTGCTTGGTTTTATTCCAAGACAACAGGAATGAAGAGGGTGATGTGAATAGCTCTAGGTCTGCCCTGCACCCTTTTATACCTCTGCAAAACGTGGTGCCTGCTCACATCAAAATAAATAGAGGGTTTCTTTCATTTAAAAGCAAGATAAAGGGTAGAAAAGTTCAATTTCCCACAGCGTGTGAGGGTAGCTAAGGCAGGAACAATGGGCTTCACTACACTGAAAGCCCAGAGAATATTTCCAACTGCAGGATGCTCAACACCCAACAAGTTCTGGCAAGACTGGTTGTAAAAGAAACTTCGGCTTCTTTTTCATTCACACAATAACTTAACCAAAAAAAGTTTTATTGGTCAAGATCTTTGAAAGAAATAGTACTTCCGGATTTTCTGGAATCGCCTGGTAATTGTTCTGTGCAGGTCAGAAACAATTAACCTAAGACCTGCAAATCAAGCTTACCGTGGGTGTCTAATTTTATTTTAGGATTGCTTCTAATTCTAGCAGTGTGGTTTTTGTAGGGCTACGAGGTCCATGCTGCTTTCTTACTACAAGACACTGCAGAAATTGCAACCCTGACAAGCCTGTGATGCTCACCAAGATTCCTCACAGCTCAAGTGTCATTATGTGACATATGAGACATGGAAATTTATTAATAACTCAGCACTCCTAGGGGGAAACAACCATCCATTCCTCTTTATTTCCTTTTCCTCAGGGATTGCTGCCTTCACCTGGACATAGGAGGGTAAACACACATTCAGATCGTGTTGCACTCAGCAAGATCTTCTTTTGGCCTCCTGCAAGCTTTTAGTGTGTCTCGAAGTCATCCTAGCCCAGGGCTCCACGCCCCTTCCAAAAAGTCTGTGATCGCAGGTTGGATATCACCAGGCTCATGGGGGCCATGTGATGAGAAATCAGTTCCTACTCTACTTGTCAAGAAATAAAGTGCCCAGGAATGGGAAGGACAAGGACAATCCATGGAACTGCTCTGTCTGCAGAGAAAGATGTAGGGCTGAACCTCAAACACAGTCAGACCCATAATTTCTAAAACACATGGGGTAATAGACCATCAAACCATGATATTTGTTCTGAATTTCAGTCAAAAATATCAGCCACCTACACCACAAATCCCTCACCTCCATCCCTTGTAGCCTGCCAATCTTGGGCTGCTGAATTTCCCATGCAAGACAGCAGTGGTCATTTTCCAAAGAGTCAGTGCATATCAAAAGAGAATTTATCAAACTTTTCATCTGAGTTCAATTTAAAAAATATTTTTAGACTGTGGATACTTCCAAAAGTAGTGGAAGATAGACCTTTACATTAGTTCCAATGAAGTCTTTCATCTGTACGTCTTTTAAGTAAAGAATCTTGACTAAACACTTTATAAATTATTGCAGAAACACTTTATGGTGTTATTTTAGCAGAAATTACTTTCTTAAAAAAAATAAAATGAATCCCACGTTCTCAAGTTTCTAAGAAAATTGTATTTACTTGAACCATCTTGCATAGAAATATCTTACTCGACATGGAAATTAGCTGAATAGGAAATTACTTTATAGAACCCTTTGTAAAATTCTGTGAACTTAACTCTAATTTAAAATTTGTTTTTCATTTGTTCAGTGTCAAAAAGGCAAGTAGTGCTGCTGTAGCAATTTGAATCTTTGCCTTGGGAAGCACAATCCAAGTTCTTGGGGCGCTGTTTCCTCATTAGCCATTCTCCAAAGAACAAACTGACAATAATGGATTCAGTATTCCCAAGATAATGCTGAGTGTACTTTACTGCTGTGCTGGCCACATCTTCAAAAATCCTTGTCATTTATTTGGGGAAGGAAGGCAGTGCATGGTCAACTTGAAGGAATTTATCACCCTGATGAATTTATTATCAGATTTTTGAATTTTAAAAAGGCAAGCGAAAGAAACTAAAAACTACTCTACCTGCTATAAAATCCAGAGATGGAAACAGGTCATGAATGAAATCAATTTGCCGTTGTGAATGAATCTTTAGGTTAATTCTCAGCATAGAGTGCATGGTCACCTCATCACAGAGTGATTTCCCAGGCCATCTGTGTTCTCCTTGTCTTTAAGCAATTCCATCAACTATCAAAAACAAAACGAAGCCACAGCCTTCCAGGAAGAACAGCTTTCTTCACAGAGAAGAATTTCACATGCATTGTTCAAAGGGAAAGGATCAGGGAGGAACCACATAAAGGAAACTGGAGAAACAGATATTCCTCCCTGGCTTTTATCAGTCCTCATGCACACCCTTCCCTGCAGATGTCCCCAGGTTTTAGTTCAGTGCCGAAAAACAAATTAAAACCATTATCTTTGTGGTGTCTTATATTGAAGAGAATCCATCACTCACAGCCCAGAGAGATGACAAAGAATCTTCCCAGACAATTTCACCTACAAGTGAGTTTTACAAGACTCATCTGCTTTGAAACTAAAAACAAGAACAAGATGAACACGCAGCAGGTAATTCTAATTTTAAGAGCCTCATTTGACATCATGATAAGTTATCTTCAACTCTGTAATTTGTACAAGTGCCTCCAGAGAAAGACAAATGCCTTTCAAAACCATTTGGACTCTGCTTGAAAAACAGCAGACCTGGCAAGTGAACCTTTCCCCTAAAAAAGTAAATCACAAACCACTGCAGCAAAACCAAGCAGAAAGCTAAAACCTGATCTAAGAGCAAGCCAGGACAAACCCAGGGAGAGAAGTACCTGATGACAAGGGTGACTTAAAGTAACAGTGATAAAATTGACTTCCAGCCATTACTCGATCTCCAGACCTATTTCCACTTTATCTGCCCTTAACTTCCCGGAGAACAAGAGAAAATCTAAATATCTGGCATGGTACAGAATCAGTGTGGGAAACTTCACACAGATATTTACAGACAAGAGAGCATCAGAAGCTACAGAACACAGAAATTATAGATGGGTGTCAGTGAAGCTGTTTCTGGAATTGCCTGGGTTACATCAGAGGATGTGAATTCCAAGGACCTGAAGTCATCCTGAATAAGGCCTGACACATTCACGTAGCACGTACAGGGCACTGTACCAAGGCAAGCAATTAAGAGGGGGATAGTACAGCATAGACAAAAATATAAAGCAGAATATGTGGGTACATTTGGGGTCATCCTCATAAGACATGCAAAACTCATATCCCTTAAATTCACATTTATTTTGGTTTTACTCACTGGTATAAATCACCTCAATGCCTAGACGTGCTCCAAATATCTGTTGCAACCTAGCTTTGCCTCCATTTCCCCAGATGTCAAAGCAAATGATGCTCCTGTTCCTCTCCAGTAGGTAGAAATTTTTGAATATCAGCAGAAGAGTCCTTGGGCCCCCTGGTCACCATCACCACCAGGAGAGATGACAGCAAAGCTGAGAAGTTCTTTCCCTGGGAAAAGCAGTTTTGAGACCCTTCAACAATAACAGCCAAGAAGACTCTTTGTCCTATGTATGCACAGATTTATCTGCTTTTTTGATCTTAAGCACAGCCCCCCTGCTCCCCTAACGCAAGGGAGTGCAAGGACAGCAAGTGAGGACAAGAGGAGACAAGTCCAGATACCTTCGGTAAAAAGATCAAACTTGCAAGCAAGGGAAATATCACACAAGACATTCACATCTCCTACAGAGCCCATTTCCATTGCTAAGGGAACGAGAAGGCTGAGCCTCTACACTTAACCCACAGATGCCAAGAGATGGTTCTGCTTCCTGCTCTTTGTACTGCTTCCCAGTAAAAAAATCAGGGAAAGACCATTTCTTTCCTGCTGTGTGGGTCCTGTTAACACTCTCAGTCTGGAGCTCCTCCTCTGGTCTGTCAGCACACAGGGGGCTGGAAAAGCACAGTGACAGAGGCTCATCCGTGTGGAGATTAACGTCAGGAGAGAAGGTACACCGAGGAGGCAGCAAGCAGCAGGCAGGGAATGCTGCATGGAATCACGTCCCCAGGAATCTCCATGAGGTGAAATCAGAGCCTGCTATTAATCTACCCAGACACCAAGACCCAGGAGCTGGAGTAAATCTGATTAAATTACCACTGTACCAATGGCTAGAAGCCAAGCAGGTCTTTCTTTTCTTTTGAATGGTAACCCCAAGGATATTTCTGTCTGCCTCACTAAGTAGACACACCGCTTATAAAACAAACCGGGAAAAAAAAAACAAAAAAAAACAAACAAAAAAAAACCAAAACAAACAAAAAAACAGGAGATCGAGAACATCAGGTGAATTTTAGTGTGGCAGTAAGGTCCTTTGAGATGTAACCCAAAGGGAGAAGAAAAACTTAGCTGTTTCCTAGCCTGGAGGAGCTACAGTAGTGGTGGAGAAAGCAGTCCTCCTCCACCCTTCAAGTGGGATAGGAGGAGTCCTTGAACAGATTAAAGACAGCTAAACAGGGGTTAAAAGCAAATCTTTGCTGTGGGGGGTTTTGCAAAGCACAGGACAAGTAAACAAAACAGAACTTAAAGAAGAATAATCCCATTACACCGGGACAATAGAGAAGGAAAAAAAAAATCCTGGATTACTTAGGATGGCTACGTTTTTCAATTCTCAGAAGTTGATGAGAAGCTGAGTAGAGTGACACACTGACAAAGTGACCAAGCAGCCCGATCCTCCCCGCCCCGACCACCAGCTCAGCACCCTGCGAGCACAGCTGGAGCTGTGATAAGAAACTACTGAATGCTCCTTACCTGCCCTGGCCTTGATGGCTCTGGTGTTTGCCAAAGCTCTTTGAAAAACCAAATGCAAAAGACAAAAAAACCCAATCAAATAAAATAGAAAAAGGAAAAAAAACCAAATCAAAGCTAAACAGCAAAAGAAACACAACACAGAGATGTTCCTTAAAAGCCAACAGCAACACATATCAGCTGCCAGCCAAGCAGATCTTCCACGAGATGGAGATTTAAGGCACGTTTCGCTTGCCCTGTCAAGGGAGACGATTTCAGAGACTTCTTAAAAAGACAGCAATTCGGGTTGAAAAAATTGAAATAAACCAAAACGTATCAGCGCTTTAAAGGTTAACGGCCTCTGCTGAACAACATGCGTTTATCCAACCACGTCTTAGAGTAGTTTTTTCAGCCCTGAGACCAATGAGCACAGCTAAGAGGAGGGCCTTGGGATGGTGGAGAGGCTGAGTTACCCCCTCCCCTCGGCCTTCCCTCTCTCCACCTCCCCCTCCTTTTTTTCCTTTTTCTCTCTTTTTTTTTTTTTTTTTTAGTTTAGTAAATTAATGCAGCAAGAAACTCCCAAGATCTGGCGAGTCCTAGCAGGGGAGAGAGGGCAGAGGGGAGATGAGATGCATTAGGAGGACACTGAGCCACTTTCTTTCCGAGCACAATGGAAGTGCTTCCCAAGAAACTTCCCCTTCGCTCCCCTCCGCTCTAGCCCTGAGCAATGGGACACCTTCCCTACAGCAGCAATAACTTATTCGGGAGGAAAATAGCCCAGGAAGCAGGAATCAACAGCAGCCAAACGGCGGGCAGGAAACCGACACAACCGGGACTGCAGCACGGCTCCACACCGACAAATTCCTGTGGATGTAATTAGGAAGACACCCCGGCCAGCAGCGGAGATTAAACCCTGGGTTGTTGAGGGTCGTCGTCCCCCGCTCCCACCTCACCCCCAGCACCCCGATGGCAAACCTACACCCGCTGCGTCCGCCCCTGTCGCCAGCCTGATGTCCGGAGCGACATCCCGCTGAAGGGAGGCTTCCGTGCGGGCAGCCCGGAGCTCCGGCCCGCCTCTGCCCCCGCAGCCGTACGGGGCCCCCTCCGGCCCCGGGTCCCCTCCGGCCCCGGCGCTCCCCGGCTCCGAGCCCCGCGGTGATGCGGGAGGTGGAAGTGTCTCCGCCCTGGTTTCCCTGGGGATAAGCGGTTCCTTTCCATTGATCCCTGCTCTGGTGGCTGTGGAAGAAGGCTGTACGTTTTTTTCCACAACATCTGTCCAGGTTTCAGAGATGACAGAATAGTCAGGGCTGGAGGTCGTTCAGTCCAGCCCCCTGCCCAGGCA
>VWZW01002478.1:2139646-2184585 GCA_013397115.1 Edolisoma coerulescens | reverse complement strand
CCGCGGGGCCCCCAGCGCCGCCGCTCACCGACACCAGGAACTCCAGCGTGCCCACGTAGTCCCGCTCCGTCTTGAGCAGCTCGTTGAGGACGCACACGCGTAAGCGAAGCTGCTTCTCCAAGTCCTTCCCGCTTTCCCCCTTGCCTTCCCCTTTGCTTTCTTCTGTCATGGTGCAGCGAGGAGGATCGGTGCTCCCAGCCCGGCGCCTTCCCCCGAGCGCCCCGGCGCTGCGCTGCGGACAAGGACAACAAAAGACCCCGCCAAGTTACACAGCGGGGCCGGGCTCCGGCCGGTCCCCGGCCGCGCTGCAGCCGCAGCCCCCGCTCACCCCGCTCCCGCGGCGGCCCGAGGTCCGGAGGCGACGAGCCACCCCAGTGCGCGCTCCTTTCCCGTCAGGAAGGGGACACAGCCTGGAGGAAACGAGCGGTCAGTGGTTCCCAGCTCGCCCTGCTAGCTGAGAGGTTGGAAAGCCTCCGCAGCAGCACAGACTTGGACATTAATCAAAAGCTTTGTATCCATGTGACTCCAACCCCTTCCCCCCCTTCGCTAAATCTCAGGAAAAAGGAAAGGAAACAACTTCAGGGAGGATTGCGTGCCAGCAGCTGCCTGTTTCACACACAAGCTGCGAGCTCCAGTTTGAGGCTAATTGGAGTCCTCCGACAACAGAGTAAAAGAATTATAAAAATGTCCCAGCAAGCTGGCTGGCCAGGGAATCGGCAGTTGTTTTTGTTTTGATTTTATCATCAGCAAAGAGCCATTTCACCTTCCCCTTCCACGCCTTCCCACGAGATGTATATTACAATGTGTATTATAAATACAAGCTGTGATATTCTCCCGAACAAACATACACAGATAAGCATGTGCTGAGCAGGTACAGAGAAGTTCTTTGAAGATAGTGAGGGGGTTTAGGTTGGCTGGTTTGTTTGTTTATTGAAACAAAGTGTTATAAACTCTCCACATCATACAGTTTTTCTATCTGCCTTGGAAGTTCAGATTTGCATGATGCATTAAAAGGATAAAAAATAATGCAGTAGGTATTTCAGACAGCTAGCAAAAAGTATACAGCTACTTTAGACTAGGGGAACTGACTTATTGAAGACTGAAATATGTCAGGACACAACCCAGTTTTAAGACCACTGATGAAAGCTGAAATTTTCTCTGGCTAGCTCTTCAGTTTCTGGCTGAAAAGAAAACACAGGTCTTCAAACTTACGTATTCCATATCAACTATCTTTCTTAAACCTGCAGCATCCTAAAGGGACAGAATAAAGTAAAAAGCTGAGTGTAAAACTCTTCTACAGCTGCAGAACAAGCTGAGACAATGAGAGGAGACTTTTAGTGGGAGAGAATAAGAACATTTGTGTTCTGATAATGAGACATCATCTAGCTGTCTGCCTCAGACATTTTTTGGGAAACAGAGGATACACTTCCCACAAGAAGTTTCCCAAAAAGCAGAAAAAAAAAAAAGAAAAAAGCCTATTTCTTTGAATGTGACCTACTTGCTTGCACCCTCCCCTTCCCAAACACAAACAGCTACTCTGCATAAAGCCAAGGCAAGGAGCAGCATTTTCTGAGACCAATTCTGCCATATGTATCCTGCTCAGCCATTTATGCATGTGCAGATCAGCCTGGGAACTTGACTGCTGACATCAGCATAGCTCCTTCCTCAATATGGTGCTAGTCCATTTCAAAAACAGACACTGATTTTCATGAAAATCAAAACTTCATGATTTAAGCACTTCATGGCCCTGCTAAGTTTGGTTCAAATGGACTGATGGGTTGAAAAGCCAAACACAGCTCACTGAAGTCTCTTTCTTTAGAAAACCTATTTAAAATAGACAACATGTCTGATGATTAGCATAAAACTTTTTCACCCTCTTGGTGGGCTTCATCCGTGAGACACTGTCCCAAAGTCCTGAGGCTCTGTGGCATCTGCCCTGATCCTATGGAGGAGATTAGGTGTTTCACAGTTGCTTGCACTAGCATCAAGAAGGCTGATGCTGTGGTGGAAAGACAAAAAAAAAAGAAAAGTTACTCACTGAACCCCATGATGAAGTTCTCAATTGATAACCAGAAAAAAAGATCTGAAGCCACTGGAGTAGAACACACTACAGTTTCCCACTCCTAAAGGTGTATGGGTGCCCTTCTTCAGGCCATCATAGCCAAATGCCTCAAACCTGTTAAAATTCCTGTCAAAAAGCACCCTCTCTTTCTTTTAGGAAAGCAGAAATAAGGGTCCACTACATTTTTTGATTTCAGACATTCCCCTGTGCTCTCGGCTTCAGCTGCGTGCCATTGGCTGTCACAATCTGCATGCACCTCACAGACCAAGGCGACAGCTAAAAGAGGCAGGAGCAGCAGCTTACTGTCTTTCTTTCCCATCATCTATAGAAGTAAGAATCAAGAATCCCTTCCCTTTATATGTTTGTATCTCACTGCCAGGAAACCTTAAAGCCAAAGTGACCCTTGTCCTAGTTTACACTCTTGCTGCCCTCACACAATGCTCCTTCATTGAAGCAGGCAGCTCCAGCTATCTGGGCCAGCAAAAGCATTAGTGATAACACACGAGAAATTTTTATGACTCATCTAAGGCCGCTGGATGCAGCAAAGCCCACAGCAGATGTGCAATGATAGGAAAAGTCATTCTAAGTACCAGAAACAATCTATGGAAAACATACGTACTACAGGCTCAGCCAGTTTTCCTGACAACCTGCTTGAAGTAATAAAGACACAGGGCAAATTACTCTTTTCCCCTAGTTTCAGGAAAAAGCTAAATTGCTCCAATTGTAGTTTTCACTACACCAAAATTGAGTAAAAGAGAATGAAGTAGAAGAAAGGTAGAATATAGAGACATGGGATAAAAGAAATTTAGTCTGAACAAGACATTTTAAGCAACTAAACAGCCGATTTTACACTGTGATGTACCAGGAAACTTGACTAGTAGATAACGTGTTTCTGTATTTTAGAAAAGTAGTGCTATGTAAAACAGTGAATTGATTATGCTAGCATGTGGGAGACACCAATCCTTCTTCCCTATGTGGAAAGACATTATTTGGAGAAACTGGAAGAATTGTACTGTTTCCATGGGATGTTATAACTCTAGAATGCAAAAAGAACTATTTTGGTCCAAAGATATTTGAGGTCCAAGTTAGATTTCTGCTTAGAATCCTGTTGAAAAAAATATGGCAACAGATACGGCCTATACACATAACCACTGAGGATGGATGTGACCTCTTTGATCTAGCCCAACCCTCCTGCAGCAGACTGCCTGGGGCAACAGGACAGGTTGTCCAGCCAGGTTTTGAGTAACTCCACAGACAGAACTCCACAGGCTCTATGGGATACCTGTGCCAGTGTTCGGCCAGTGTTCTACAGTAAAAAAAAATGTCTTGTGTTTAATCAGAATTTCATGGTTTTTAATGTATACCCATGGCTTCTCATCCAGTCAGCTGGCACTACTGAGAAAAATCTGGCTCCCTCTTCATCATTCCTCCCCATCAAGCGTTTAGAAACTAGGATAAGATTGCCCATGAACCTTCTTCCTTCTAGGCTGAATAGTCCCATCTCCCTCAGCCTCTTCACATATGTGAGATCCTCCATTTCCTTAATGATCTTTGTGGTCCCATCTGATGATCTGGACCAAGATTCCATATTAAATATCTTATACATGACAGATGATAGCAATTAAACTTCAATGATCTGCCATGACTCTTATGGTCTCCATGGGAAAACCACATGGATTTGTTTCTGCGTTGCCACTGAATTATGGATATTGATGCAAGACAGCTTCAGTATCACACAAGAATGAAGTCAAGTGTTCTGCAGGGCACGTTATCTTGTATTACAGCACTGTAAAGGACTCCTCAGTCCAGCTGGGAATTTAAAATTATCTTCTTCTCAGAGAGATCAGACACAAATTTTTATATTAAAAAAAAAAACCAAACAAACATAAACTCCTTCAGAATTACTAAGAGGCCCATCCAAAAAATGTGGTTAACAAACACTAAAAAAATTCACCAGAATAAAACCAGTTTCTTTACAGGTAGCTCTAGTACCATACTGTGCAATTAAAAGGTTAATATGTATGGGGCTAGCTGTAAAGTGTTATGAAGTGTTGAAGAGTAAATAAACTGCAAAGTTCACTTTTGATACATTACCGTCTGTTCATTCACCACAGAATTTACACCAAACCAACTTTGCAACCATGGGTTTTAAAGAGAAGTCATTATATGGATAGAATGAACCAAAATAATCAGTTCTATAATCTTTCTTTATGGCTTTTTGGAAGAAAGATAGAGGTACTTTAACCGCAAAGACATTTAAATGGTCCCAAGCACAGTAAGTTATAATCTTCACTGTAAAATAATCATCAACATAATGAGGGAGCTCACATAATCAAAAGCTTTCTGCAAGTATTCTGAATGCAAGATAATCTCCCTCCCAAAACCAGACTTTTTTACCCCAAGCTGCTACAACATTACTCTTCCAAGTATGAATGCACAGGACTTCACCACAACGATTGTCCAGGAGCCTCTTATTATGGTGTGTATCTATCCACAAGGCTTTTAATAATTTTATTCCCACCAGCACAAGGGACACAGCAAACATCTGTAGCAAACAAAATCTTAACATTCAGCTTTACTTAGCATAGAGAGAACTACTGCACGATTCAAATCTGATTTATCAAAAAATAAATCTAAAAGGATATATAGAGATAATAGCTCTTAATAAAAAGGGTGATTTGCATTTAACTTAAATGAATGTACTTGATTTTCCCTGTGGAGATCAATTGTAAGACGCCCTGCAGCAAAAACCACCCAAGTCCTATAATGACAAGTGATCACTACAGATGGTTTTTCTTCAGAAGGTTATCTAGCATGAGCCAGCATGCACACAGAATCCCAAGACAGGAGCAGAATTAGTCCAAGTATCTTTTGACTTTAAGTTGGTATTAAAAGACCATGTACTAACACAAACACATGGCAAGATTTCCTCAGGAAACTCGGATTAGTTGAGGAAGAAATTGACCTTTCCTGAAGCCACCATTACAAAGTAAAAATGGTCTCCACAAGGTTCAACCCCAACTTTGGTACATACCCTGATGAAAGCTATTTAAACTAAAACCTCACCTTGTGTAAAGTCTAAGCAGAAGAACAGAAAGGACAGCTGCAGACAGTTACTCTGCTTCAGTTTAAGGACATCTGATTACAGCTTCTTCCCATTAGACATTTAGCAACCTTTTTAAAAGCTGGTAGGAAGTTGAAATAAAATTAATTATAAACCATGCAACCTGAAATAAGAGGAATACTGCTTATACATGTCAAAAAACCCATCTTGGTAAGAAATACAAGGTCTTTTATGTTGCTAGTCATCTTTGTGTCACTATGGATTCTACACGGGAAAGAAGCCATAGCTGATCATTTAAAACACCTTTTTTTGATCTGTGCATGGGATCTCTGCAGAGCAACCAAAGACAGATTGAGCAACAGGGATTTATGTGGAAACAATGACAGAAACATAACTCAACCACTTCTTTGGCTTTTGGCTAACAGACAAACAAAGTATGATACAAAGAAACATGTAATGAATTTATATTCAGTTTACTTTAGGGTAAAAATAAAAACAATCTTATAATAAGATGAAACTAATTAACAGGAACAATGTTATCTGATGTACAGAAAGTTCTCTGAAGACTGTAACACGTCTGTTTGCTTATATTTAATCACAGGGCAGTAACTCACCAATAAGTTTCCAACACTAGTTGTTGAACTGTTATATAAACATATGCAACTATTTTGAAGGACTTAGAAGGTGGAAAGAACATTACATTCATCAGCTGGTACAACCTATAAGATCCGTATCTGACTTCAACAGGCATCCTTTATATTTTAGCAAGTACATTACGTCTAGACCCGCTTGAAGGCTCTCTTTCACTCAGCTTGAAATACTTTTGATACAAGAGGTATTTTTATCACATCTTAGTAAGGAACTTCTGTCCCTCTGAATGCAAAGACTTACTGTTGTTATTCAGAGTTTAATACATTAAATATTTTATTTAACAAAAATCTTTGGTTTGATGTTCAAAAAGGTGGGGGTTTTTTCTCAAGTATTTTAATATTCTTACTCCTGGACAATGGCTTAGGTATTTTTTCATCTTTTTTGAAGTGTAAAATTGATCAGTAATCTCTCTAGTCACTGCATGTGCAGTCAAAAAACTGTCAATATTTGCTGAAAATCTTAAATTAATCTTAAATTAAGCAATGCTTCTAATTGGGTTTAAAAATTCTGTATTTTGCTTTAATTGCTGGATTAAATGATACAGGATCCTCAAATACCAATTAACTTAAAGCCCAAGACCAATAAAAGATACCACCTCAATTCATACTTTGTCAGAAATTATTTTTATGCTCCTAAATGTGTATTTGAGAGAGAGGATGGGGAGCAGGCAAGGAGAGGTAACATAAAGCAGATGTCCAGAAGCAAGCTAGACATGCATGTAAGCATGACACAAGTCACACTGGCAATACCAGCACAAAACAAAAAGCACTTGATCGGTCTCAAGATTTCCATTTTCAGTAAAGTAACCAATACCTGCACCGTGTCTCTGTCTCTGGCAAACCAAGAATAAATACAGACTGCTCAAGTTATGATGTGCCATAAGGTACGTGACAGCTAAGCTCCTCTTTTCTCCGAGTTCCTTTTGCCATGCAGCAGCTTCCACAGATAATAAAAAACAGCTGAGATACCGAGTTCATTGGTTAAAGTTGAAAGTACAGAGTAAATTGCTGTTATACTCCAGAGATTTAATGTTGATGATACCCAAAGCATATATTTTGCATCTCCAACCCTTCAGAGAGTACTAGACCAGAGAAAGCAATATTTTGAAACTATTCCAAACTAAGGGTTCTAGCAAGACCTGTCAATCAAGAAAAGACAAACTTTAGGCTGAGAAATTAATTTGGATTTTATTATGGTTGGCGCATTTTCATTATTAAAGAGCTGAAAGAATGATAACTACCACAGAGAAATCTGAATTTGTTCTTCCCTAGGTAGGATTGCTGCTGTCAGAAGATGAAGTTTCTGCCAAAATGAAGGCTTTAAAAATTTAGAGCTTATCAGCAGAAAAGCAGAGTAGGACTGGACATGCCCAGAATTCAAGGCCAAGTACAGCAGAGTGTTACAGTATTCATTTGCTAGATTTTTATATGAAGAACTAAAACTTTCTGGTTTTAAAAGCAGAATTTAAAAAATAAAAAATCTGAATGGTAAGTTTACCACAGTAGCAACTTATTATTTTATAGTAAGATAATTCACAGACAAACTATGATTTGTATGTTTGGATGTACTTTGTTCATTTGTACCAGAACAAAACATGGCTCTGCAGGCCAAGCCATGTGCTTCAACCACAAAACAACATGATATAAGGTTAGATCATCAGCTGACATAAATCATCATAACTCCATTAACTTCACTGACCATTAAAGACTCAGATGAAATATGGACTAGCAGTGTAACCCTACTTGAACTGTCACCCATCCATTTTAGCTGTGTATGAGAAAAAGACATTTTACTGCATGTTTTAGTGCACTTTTCTTCCCTAGAAAGGTAGAGAAAGGAAAGAAAGTATTAAAAACAAAATAAAAAACCACTGCCAAAAAATCTATGATCTACACAAAACCACACAGATTTCTTCGTAAATATACTTAGTTCATCAACCATAAAATGATTACACATTAATATTAACTGCTTGTAGAATACTTTTAATAAAACATGATAATTTGTTCTGAGTCACTTTCTTGTTAACCTTACCTTTCATTTCTACCTATCATGATAACATATATGACTTTATTAATATATTCACATCATTTGTCCCCAGTGAACTGTGAAATGTCAACCCTAGCAGTACAAATTTCTTTCAGGCAACACTGATTAAACAAGGATGTGGAACATTTTGTTTTAGAAAAAGACAAACTTATTCATTCAGCTCCTCTATCTTCCAGGATTTAGTTTCCATAACACAACCACTCTGATATATCACTTTAAAAAATAACCTGATCTTTGTGGTATGATCCAAGTGACTACCATTCAGGCATTAAGCAACATGACTGGGACATGTTACGTGTTTATTATCTTACCTTTCCTATGAGGGAAAGGCCTATGATGCTGAGTGCTAAGGTTGGGATTAAAAAAATAACACATTGCTATTCTTGTTACTAGAAAATTGCTATTTATAATGGAAGAAAGACAGCCAAAGCAACAGGCCTTGCACTTCAGGCAGAAACTTTTCAAGACAACAACATTCCCCAGTTTTGGGGCAAGTTGATTGCAGCCCTTTGAGACTATGAGAAAGTTCCTTTATTTCACACGTACAACTACTAATGCAAGTGTTTAAAAAATACTTTGCCCAGGTAAATCTAGATTTGGAGGCTATGTCTCATTTCCCTGAACTGTGGGACCAGATAATAACCAGCTCTAAATCCAGTTCTGAATCCAGACAAGTAAATCAGACAGGATTTGTCTAATCTGTGTGGGTTTATCTGTAGTTATAAAATACCTTTTCCTGTTCCCTATAGTGGGGTCTTTAAGGAAGTAAAAATTATTACAGTAATATATATCAAAAAAATCATGTAGATGACAAGGACCTCTAGCACTCCTAGATTAAATATCCTGCTTAAAGCAAGTACAGTTAGAGAAAGCTACGCAGCTGAGTTTGTAGTATCTACTACTCTGGGAAACCTATTCCAGTCATTTACCACTCCTACAGGGCTTTTTCCCCATGTGTCATCAATATTTTCCATATTCTAATTTGTGTCTGTTGCCGCTCACCCTTCCACTGTATAACTCTGAGAAGATTCTGGCTTAATCTCTCCATAATTTGTAGGGAGTTACAGAGAGCAGCACCATCCCTGCCTGTTCTTCTACAGGTTGAACGAACCCAGCTGATTCTCTCAGCCACTTCTTGTACCCTATAAGGTTCCTGCTGGCTCCCTGCAGGACTCATTCCAACATGCCAAGGTCTGTCTGGTACTGAGGAGCCCAACACTGGGAATTCTGCTCCAGCAGCAGTCTCTGAAGTGGCAGACACAGGGGAAGAATTACTTCCCTCAACCTGCTGGCTGCACTGTTCTTCTTATACTCGGCCTGGTATGACATCCACCACTGAGTGCATTCTCCTTATGAATGGAATGCAGGACTTGCCAACTATGCTGATTTTGAAACACTTTTGTTCTGCCAAGAAGCCATGAAACCTGAGAAGAAGCCAAGTAGTGTCTCAATATTAGTCTCTTCTTCATTATTAGCTAAGTTTAGCATCACTCTATGCCTATCAGAACTGTTTATGTTCAGCAGCAGTATAATGCTGCTCTAAGAGAAAAGCTTGCTAGATGCAGGATATAGATGTGTCTCCCAGTGACAGCACACTGATTTATGAGTGCTGAAAAATGAGTAATTTGGGTACAAGTTAGGTGTGGATCAGCAACCATTTATGGCCATCTATAAAAGGCCATGTAGCAATAAGTGCATTATAGCAGCTATGGGAATAGGTGATTAGGAATTTCCTGTGGAAGTAGCATTTTTATTTTCGACAGTAAGAATTCCCACTCAGCCACTATGACATTGTTTGGACTCTAGAGAGTTTCCTGTGCAGGTGCTCCATGACCACTGGAAGGAACTGCAGAAATGTTTGTGCAGCTAAAAAGCACACAAACATGTTCTGTCAACAATATGAAATCACAATTTAAAAAATATTTCACTATACATGATGAAGACACATGGCCAGAAAACAGTAACCTAAGAACTGAATCTGGAGTTTACCACTAATTTGTTGTGCAAACGCCATTAAGCCATCTCACTACATGCACCTCTGGGTTCTTACCAGCTATTAGCTCCATTTACACACTTGACTACCACTAACCTGCAAATCAATGGAGGCTTTTTTTTTTTTTTTGGCAGCTTTTATGTTTTCACGGGCCTTCCTAACTCACACTTCCTTGCTAACATAATGTCAAAAATACCTGGCAGTGTTTCTACAAAGTACCTCCTCCTGAAAAGAGACAAAATTTGCTGCTGTTGTGAACCAGAATTATCAGTGAAGGACAGCAATCCTACACTGGCAGGAATTTCGCCATAGGAGACTAAACAGTAACACCTATGCTAATCTGTGTAAACTGTAATATCTGATAGGTATCTTTTCGATTGCTTTTCAAATTACTGCAATAAAAACCATTTTATTTTTACATTACAAAGGAGGTGATACATAACACAGCTGTAAGACCTGCGAGTTATCACAGATTTGCACACCACTTGCTAGTGCAGTTTGGCTTCCCTGTGAGACAATGGTGTTACAGCCCTGGTACTTGATTCCATAAATAAATGCCAGGTGAAATATATGAAAATCATGGAATAAATTCCATAAATAATGCCAGATGCAGGATTTGGACTTCCAGCGAGGACTGGTGAACTAAGGTTTATCAAGCAAATGAAAGGAATTATTGCAGTAAGACTTAGAGTACTAAGCCTTGGACGATCACATTGCCTGGATGAAGAAATTGAGCCACTTCTGAAGTACAGCTCCAGATCCCAAGGCCTGAATTCCTCTTGGTAGAAAATATCTTTTTTATTGTGTCATTCTTTGATAAAACATGACACATCTCATAATACAGGAATTGATCTGGTATCATTACTAGATGTATCTGGGTCAGTTTAGCCTAAGCTGGGGCTCTGTGACCTGGGGAAGAGAAGGCTCGGCTTAGGGGAAAGGTTGGATCTCATCCGTGTACACATACACTAAAAGGGAATGCTACAGCAAGTCCAGCAAAGGGCAACAGGGCTCATGAAAGGACTAGAGAACATGTCTTATGAGGAACATCTGAGGGAGCTGGGTTTGTTTATTCTCAAGAAAAGGAGGTTCAGGGGGGACCTCATAACTCTTGACAGCTCCCTGAGGTTGTGGTGAGGTGGGGGCCGGTCCCTTCTACCATGCCTGCAGTGAGGGGACCAGAGGAAATGGCAATGCTGGGCTGATGGTTGGACCTCATGATCTTAAAGGTCTCTTTCAACCTAGATATTTCTGTTCTAAAGCAGAGAGAACTGGGCTCTTTTCAGTGGCACCCAGTGCCAGGACCAGAGGCAATGGGCACAAACAGAAACACAGGAGGTTCCTTCTGAACATCAGGAAACACTTTCACTTTGAGTTTGACCTAGCACTGGCACACCTTACCAAGAGAGGTTGTGGAGTCTCCACCCTTAGAGATATTCAAGAGTCATCTGAACATAGTCCTGGGCAACTGGCTCTTGGGTGGCCCTACTTGAGCCCCCTTGAGGGGGGTTGGAACAGATGGCCTCCAGAGGTCCCATCCCATATCAGTCATTCTGTGGTTCTTTGAACTGCCAGGCTCATAAGGTTTTGATCATTGGTATAAATTCTGGATGGAGGCAAGTTAATAGGGACATATCTGGGGACTGGTACTGGATCTAATACTGTTCATCCACTTCATTAATAATGTGGATTATGGGATAGAGTGCATCCTCAGTACGTTTTCATAAGGTATAAAACCAGGAGGAGTAGTGGATACACAAGGTCATTGTGCTGCTATTCAGAGACACCTCAACAAAAAAGAGCCCATGAAGTTCCCACAAGAGAGAATGTGGAGTCCTGCACCACGGAAGCATCAGCAAGCACTGCCAGCCAACAAGATAGAAAGCAATTTTGCAGGGAAGGACCTGGGGGTTCTGAAGGACAACATTAACATGAGCCAACAATATGCCGCAGTCCCATGGATAAGACCAGCACAGACCAATGGAAAAAACGTAAGAGGCAGCAAAAGAAAAGAAGTAAGGAGCAGCAGAAGGAAACTGCTACACGGTGATCTAAACTACCTCGCCACCCATCACCTCACAAAAGGGACTGGTGGGAGTAACTATCAGTGACAGCAAGGGGAGTGAAGACAAGGAAGATGGAAGAAATGGTATCTGGAGTGAACTTAAGCCTCAGAAAAGGGAAAGAAAGGTGTTTTCTCCGAGTCTTCAATGCTTGTCTTCTTTCTCAATATCCAAATCAGTAATTAAATGTTTATGGCAATTAATTCTCCCACTGGAGTCTGCTCAAAATAGCCCTTTGACTCTGCACAGCCATAGTCTAGCACTCCTCAAGCCCGCCCTTGACATTTCTCCCCACATGCATACACACAGCACCCGCGCCCAGAGACTTAGGAGTCTCACCACACTGTTTCTTACAGATCCTCAAATCTTCCCTTCACCTGCACCCAAACTGCACCAGCATCCCAACAATAACAAATCCACCACAAATCCGTGATGTTAGCAGTGCTCCCGATGTCAAACACTATCCAAGTATCCCAGTCTCTCTAAACTTTTCTGCATGTTGAACCCTTATATCTGGAATTTAGTCTTGGATTGTTATTCAAGTGGGTAAAAGTTGCTTTCTTAGCTCCATCTTGTTTCACCCCAGTGCTGCCGTATTAGCTGGTGTGGCCCATCCTGCATTTAGCTCCGTAGAGCTGGACCAGGGCTATTGCTACAGATTATGGCTCCTTCAGTGTTGTGATCCTCCCTTTTTTCCCAGCCTCTCTCAGAAGGAAGCAGAATCAATAAGACAACATCTGCAAACTACCAAATGCTAAATATACCTGCTCTGATTTTAGCCTTGAATTTAGCCATTTAAACTGCTGCACTCATGCAACCCAAAACCTACAGATTCTGCTCAGGGATTGGCACAGTACCTGGAAAGCTAGAAACAGGACATCTTCTATGTGTTTAAACAGTATGTCACCTAACTGAACAATTCCCCAATCTAAAGCAACCAGAGAAAGAAAATTTTCTGGAGCAACTTTACTATGAAAGAAATCATCAGCCTTTAGAATAAAGTACAATGACTGGTGTTTTCCCCTGGAATTGCGTGTGCATAAGAACAGCTGTGTTGAGGATGTAAAGAACAAAAATATATGTGATATATAACCTATTCCACACCAAAAAAATCCATTTTGTATACAGCAGGAAATCAATGATCCGATCTAAATCAATTAGAGACTACATAGGGGTGACTGAAATAAGGAAATGTCTGAAACACAAAGTGCTGTCTAACTGCTTGAAAACATCCCAGTTGGTTCCTTCAGTGAGCTCAGGATACCTGAGGCAAGACAAAACTCCATCCCATTTTCTTTCTAGAATCTTCTGCCAGGGATCATCCTGGACAGGGTCCTGGACAGCTGGCTCTGGGTTTTCCTGTCCAGGCAGAGACTCTGGACCCCAGGCCATCCAGAGGTCCCTTCCCACCTCAGCCATTCCGTGACTCTGTGGGATTGCCGTTGTACAAACTCATAATGATGACCAACCCTACTTTGCCATTTCAATGTAGGAAAAATTCACAGACAGAAACCTCTAGTTAAGAGTATTAACACATGTGTTTTCTATCAAGTGTGAGTACAGAGACACACTTTCTCAGGTCCCTTACCAGCCTTAACAGCCCTGCCCTGACTCCCCAGGGCTCCCTCCATGTTGCCCATGGCCCAGGACCCCACGTCAGCCCCCAGGGCTCCCCTCACCCTGCTCCAGAGGTGCCACAGGAGGGCTGGTCTCCAGCTTCCCCCAGCCCTGCCCTGCTTGGCCATGGGCTCCGCAGAGCCAGGCCCAATCATGAACTGATGGCCCAGCCTGGCCTCTGCATGGTCCCATTGCCATGGCACTGACCAGCCCTGTCTGACCCTTGTTCTCCTCACCAGCTCTGACTCCCAGCTGCAGACCACTGGCCTGGCCTGGCCCCTTCACCACATCCCTGCCTGTTGGCCACTGGACCCAACTGCAGACTCCACCTCCACCATCTTCTGTACTTTGGTTCATATACTATCAAAGCATTAGTGATGCTGCCACTGCAAGGCGTTTTCCATGTGTGGGTTCACATTTTCTTGAAAAGCAATCACTTCTGCCTTTTTAGGCTGCCCTAAGTAATCTGTGTGTGCTTAAGAGCAGCAGTCCAGATCACGGCATTCAACACAGAAATTATTTAGAAGCTTAAAGTAATGAACAACAACATGGGAAAGACTGCTTGAGTTGAAAAGTTCATTACATGACTGCTTGTCCTTGTCTCCCAAAGCTGTTTTTGCTTTATCACCTATCTTCCAGCCTAAATTTACATGAAGACTCTACTTTGCTGTTAACTATATTTAATCTTCTACAAAGTATTTTTTTAAATTTCATGATTTTTGCTTCCCCTGCTAGTCATATGTTTGCTAAAAGTGGCAACAATTTCCCACTCTGAAGATGTAAATGGACCTTGTATTTATAAAAAAAGGCAAATGCAAATGTATTACCTGACAGATCAAGATTTTTCCATTATGTGCTGTGCAACTATCATATGTACTACTGTTGTTCTCATGCACAGAAAATGGGAGAAAAGAATAATATCACTTCATACAGTCAGAGTTCATCCTCCAGATCTCAATTTTTAATCAGTCTTTTCCTCATTCTTTGTCACTATGTTTCCTGCTGCATCCAGTAAAGGATGGAGATTCTCCTTGGCCCTCCTGTTGCTAATGCATGTTAACAAGGACCGTGAAGTAAACAAGACTGCTTGTATGCATGTCATTCATCCACCCGTCACCATATGTGTAGCTACTTTCCTAAATACACTAAGTATTAAATTTATCCTTGAATGCATAATTAACATCACCAGAGTTAAAATTTAAGCATTTCTCTAAGTGTTTAAAGTCACTGCCTTCAGGAAAAAAACATGACAATATAAACAGTGTGAGAATAACTCCAGAGTATTTATTAAAAATAATAATTAAGGAGGTTTTAGGCATTAGTAAAATTAATTTTTGCAGCCATCTTAGGGTTCCAGAGATTTGGCCATGAATTTTACCTATGTAATTCACATTTACATAACTACATAATATGAGGATATTTCTAGGCAACAAGTAAAATTCAATTCCAACATTAAATAGTGTTATGTAATTTAAAACTAAATAAATTGGTCTATACAGTAGCATTATAAAAGTGTGGTCTATATTTTCACAGAGTTATGCTGAATATGCTCATTTTAAATTTGATGGAACTTTTTGTTTGGTTTGGATTTGGGTTTTGTGGGGAGGCAAATATATTTTCTTTCACAGAATCACAGAATGGCTGAGGTGGGAAGAGAAGTCTGGAGGTCATCTGGTCCAACATGCCCACTCACACAGGGCCCCCTAAAACTAGTTGTCCACGACCATACCCAGATGACTTTTGAATATTTCCAAAGAGGGTGATTCCACACACCCCTTGGACAATGTGTGCCAGTGTTCTGTCACTTTCACAGTAATTTTCGTATGACGGGTAGCAGAAGAATTATTCTCTCTAACTGGGTACAGTTCTGCCATTATACAGCCCTTTCTTTTATTTATTTGCCCTGGTAATTTATCAGCTAACTGGAAAACAGCCCTTCTGGTAGTGCAGTTATAGTTATGCTTATTGAAAGATTTAAATATGACTCCCTTGTATGCAACAAAACCCTGGAAAAAAGGCAGAAGCTCAGGGCTTCTAATGGCACTAGAGACTGATAAAAGAGTAGCTTTGAAGCAGAATTGTAATGATCACCACCATGGTTCACAAACCTAAAAATACATGAGAACTATGAAAAATGTTCATGAGGAACATTTGAGTAAATCAGAGAACAAGTTGAGTCATTTTGTAGGACACAACTGAAGGAACAAGAGATCATTGATATGCCACTGGAAAATATGTCTTAAATGTAGTCGATCCACTGCCAATCTTGTAACATTGTTGTAGCAACTGTAATTAGGACAGAATAACATTTAAGAGCATCTAAAGTATTAAAACAAGTGAAGTGGTGATGGTGCCCCTCTCTGGTCATCAGCTATGTATCAGATGCTGTTTGATCACATTTTTAATTGCTTCCAGACTGATTTACATGTGTAGGAAATTAACCCACAACATTTTATATATCAATCATCACAGCTCTTCAAAATGTATTTTAACGTCATTTGATTTCCCAGTAGAGGAGCAGACACATGCAGTGTATTTATAGATCTTCCAGTGCTGTCTAGTCTGGGAAATGAACCATCTATTTAAAAAATGTATTTGTTTTGGTTATATTTCCAAACTGATGAGTAAAACATTTTAAATACCTAAGTAACAAGAAGCATTTTTTTACATTTTCTCACCAAAAAAAGCAACCTCTGAGTTGTGTACGGATGCAAATTGGTAGCACCAAGAGTTGAAGAGCAAATAAGGACAGACATGCAGATAAGAAATTAAAGCTGCACAAATGTCATTTGCATATTCACCAGAGAATATGGATTTTTATCTGTGATATTGAATCAAGCTTTTAAGTCCACATTCTTCCTTACATATAAAAGTCATGTTTTCAACATAAATGCAAAATTAAATCTGAGCTCATTTCCTTTCCTCTTATTTATTTTCTTTTTAAGTAACTAGGCCATAGAGCCCTTATTAAGCATGAAAATGCATGGGAGCTGCAGTGGCTGCTTTCAGATTTTGCAGGGTGCACAGGATCAGTCTGGCAACGGAGCTAATTAACAAAGCAGTGTTTTAGCTACTGCTGAGCAGTGCTTGCACAGGGCCAAGGCTTTCTCTGTTCCTCTCTGTGATCGCGAGCAAGCTGGCTGGGGGTGGGCAAGATGCTGGGAGAAGACACAACCTGGGCAAAGGGACATTCCTTACCATCTAATGCCATGCTCAGCAACAAAACTGGAGGGGAGTCACAGGAAAAAAAGTCAAGATAATATTTCTCATGTGAAAAGTCTAAAAGAACTGGGGGTAGAGGGCTGGCAAGTATTCAATTTTCCATCACTAGTAAAGGATAAAATTACATCGTTCTCCAGTACTTTCGATTACCCTACATTTTGTAAGCATTTGGTTAGTCAGGTTTGGGTTTTCCTGATTAAAATTTCAAATAAGAGAAAATAGTAATAGATGTCTTATAAATGTTTGCTTTCTAACAGTAATCTTTTGGTAGAGTAATGTGTAAAGAAAAAGAAAGAGAAAACTCCAAGGGAAACAAACTGCTGAAAACAAGGAAAGCCAAACAACCTATTAAAAACCTACATTTTAATTGTAGGTGCTTACAAGATTTAGTAAGTTTTAATCATCGTTTTCAACATGTACCTTTAATTGTTTCAAAGGCACCAAGAAAAGAGAAAGAACATACAGAGTAGTTCATTTTTGTGCACTTTTTATTTAATCTATTTGCTCTTAAGATTGTTTACAAGTATAATAAAACCAAAATTTCTTGGAAAAGGCTGGCATTCTACTGCCTGTTTGATCCCAAGTTGTTGTTTTTTTTCCCTTTGAACTGTTTCCTTAGCATTCTGAAATTATCTCCTGGAAAATTGTGAAACAATGCAGATTTATATCTGGCCAAATAGTCTTTTTTCCCATGTGCTGGATTGCTAACCATGAACAGTAAAAGGAGAACACAGGGAACACAATGGATATACAAAGTTCTTTGCTAGGCAAATTAAGGACTCTTTTACCTTCACATCTGTACCTAAAGGGAGCCTACGAGAAATCTGAGGAGGGACTTTTCAGAAGGGCATGAAGTGATAGGACAGGGGGGAATGGCCTTAAGCTAAAAGAGGGCAAGTTTAGATTAGATATAGAAAGAAATCGTTCACTGTGAGGATGGTGAGGCACTGGCACAGGCTGCCCAGAGAAGCTGTGGATGCCCCATTCCTGGAAGTGTTTGACGACAGGCTGGATGGGGCGTTGAGCAACCTGGTCTAGTGGGAGGGTAGGGGCTTGGAACTACATGATCTCAAAGGTCTCTTCCAACACAAGCCATTCTATGATTCGATGATTATGAGGCAAGGATTCATTCATCCCACAGCTATCTTTTACCCATTACACCAACAAAATAATCAGAGTTTATCCCGTAAGTCATAAAACTCCAGACTGGGCATCTAGCAGCGCTAGCAGACTCAGCAACTTTATAGCATTACATGCCTCTGTAACCACATGGTATTATGTCACATGAGGCCCTTACATAGATTGATGGCTTCAGTGCTACTTTGAATCCAACATCTCTTAGAGCAAGTGAAAAGAGTTCAAATTTACATCACAAATCACAATGGAACAGGCAGAGTTTGATTTGTGATGCAGCTTTAACACACTATTCACTTTCAGACACAGCAACAGAAAAACTCCTGATGCCCAGAAAGGCATGCACATGTATCTCTATAGTTGAAAAGACAGCTCAATTCAGGAAGAAAAATCATCCTTTCTCACATAACTGCTGTAGGGATAATTTGTTATAAATCTAAAGGGAAGGGTCTTTCTTATTGAGAAAACAAAACTAAAGTAAACTTCTCTGTCCTATTTAGTACAAGGATTCTTAAGTAGAATTCCTCATTTATGTTTATCTGAACGTAGAAGTGAATGGACTTAATAGTTCACTGCTGTAATCATTGTTTTATGTTTTTAGCTACAAGTGGTGCTGCTTTCACCACAGAACAGAACAGCGGAAAAAAGCTCAGTGTGTCAAAATAAGAGATTTTTCACTTTTTCCAGTCATATCAGCAAGTCTAACCAAATATATTATCTTTGTCTTCAATCATTGCTTCGTGATAGCCTTGGTAGTCATGAATGCAACAGTTAGTAAGAGTATGGCATCACGAGGCTTTGGTCTTCCTCCTTTCCTGGTTTTGCTCCCAATTGTACAAACACAGGATCTGCCTTGGCTTCTCCTGGTTATTTTTCTGTTCTTTTGTCTTGCTCGATGTATCTCTTCCGCATACAGAAACCATGATAAAAATAAAACTGTCTCCTCAACAGATTCATCCCCAGAGACTAATTTCTTTACTCACTTCAAATGGGAATGACTTAGAAGAATTTTTCTTTTGGAACATGTTCCATCCATTCTGCCAATAATGATTAGGAGAATGGTTTCTATCAACAGTCTGTAGATTAAACTACATGTCTCAAACAATACAATATCCTATCACTTCTGGTTTTATCTGATTTTCATAAGGACTTCTTATATTAACTTATTTCGCCTTATTTAATGCCACTTACTTAATATCACTTGAACAGTTATTGAGGAAAAAGGAAAAAAAGTAAGTGTCATACATAATTTACAATTTCTTTTGATTAATCATCTTCTGTTGGCAGAACTGTTCATCTTTCATGTAAATAGCTTCGGAACATTCCGTAGTTCTACTGGACTAACACTATATAAAAGCTACTGCTCAATTATTCATACACAGATTAAAGTGAATTAAAACTGTGGTCTTGGAATATCAGGAAAATATTAAATTACCAAGAATTACTAATATAGAAACCTTCAAAGAAGTTATGAAAGTCAAATTCTCAGCTACAACCTACTGTTATCTTTTTGGTCCAAAAATCAAAGGAAAACTTATTTTCTTTTTTTTAATATGGTAATCCATTTTTTCACAATTTCAATTAATTGTGCCAAAGATTTCAGAGAATCTTGTTTTCGCTAAAGAAGATCATTTCAAGGGATAAATTACAGGAGTAGTTCATAGGATTGATATGGTTTTATGCTGACCTCAAACCCTATGCAGTCCCCTCAGGACTAAAAGGGCAATCTGGAGTTAACATGTCCTTCCCTGCTCATGATGTCTACAAGCTGCAACATTGATGCCTTCAGTTTTATCACCAGCCTGGGGGAAGAAAAGGAAAAAACTGAACCTAGCATTGTGGAGCAATATCATTCTAAGATAAGATAATAAGAGTTCCAAAGGAGAGTCCAATTATGCCTTTCTCGAGAAGTTTTGGCATTCATTTTGGGAAGGCCAAGAGTATAATTCAGAAAACCCAGATAATGTACAGCCAGTCTCTTGCCTGACACCTTATTTTACACCAAGAGTTGCTGGTCTGTTATGATCCCAGTAAGAAAGCACTTGGACTCTGTAAGGCATCATTTAAAATTCTACTTATTAGAGATAACACTATAACGAGAGAAAAATAAAGGTAATTTTATGCCCTGTTTGCCGCTGGGAACTCCGAATGTTCAGCATCAAATTATTCTCTGATGCACATGTAGCACATCATGCAGACAGCAGTCATGGAATTTTGGTGATTTGAGCTATTATAGCGTTTTATTGCAAGAAAACAACTCTATTCATCATTTCTACTATCAAACAGAAAGAATGTTCACATGAGAACTTCTTGCTGTGGCTTTAGATAAAGGCAAGGCCACGCAGGTGGTGTAATCGCTGGTACGTGGTGGGAGTTGCCTGCAGGCTCTTTTTTCACAGGGAGTGGGCTGAGTCTGTCCTGAAGCCAAGGGACACAGGCAGCACAGCACCAGCCTGAAGGCAGAGCTGCACGTGCAGCGCAGCTCAGGTTGACTCTTTAGGGGGTCACCAACGATATAATGTGGTCTTCTGGTCAGGATAGCTACACACACCCTTCAGCATGTTTCCCCTAGAATTAATGCTATGTTTTTCACAGAGGGACACTGAAAGGCATTTACATTTCTCCCCTGGAGTTTAACATACCCATCCTGAAAGCTCCCACTCTCCCAGCTGCTGTCCTACTGCAGAGAGAGCATAGGTCTCCTTACAGAGCTCACATACAACTACCAGAAATTCTACTTCCACCGCCCCTTCTTCTTTCCTGCAACTGTGTACCATCATGCAGAAATTAGCATTAAGTCAATTTAATTGCACAAGCACACAGCTAATTTTTTCCCGACATACTTGTTCAGTTGCAATCCATCCTTACAGTTCCTGTAGCTTTTTACTGATTTTTAATCTCTTCATTCGCTCCTTCCTCAGAGAGAACCTGCTCCTTATTTCTGCCACTCAGTTCTACTTGTATTCACCTGTGTTCATCCCAGCTATGAAGAAACAGGGGTTTGCATGCATGCACACTTCATAGCCCCTGTCTGAACACCCATCCTTCTTCCCTTCTATACTCAAGACAAAAAAGAGAGAAGGAACATGACAGTGTGAGTATGTGTGCATGTGCGTGCTTTGGTGTTTAGTTTCCCTCAAGCACACACACACATATACACATGCACTTGGCTGGGTCCTGGAGTGGAAGAGGATCCAAGCAAGCTCAATGGGACACAGACCCACATCCCTGCAGAAAGTGAAAGAAACAGAGCTATTCCTCCATCTGCAAGCTGCAACATGTAGGATCTTTATTACTGCTGCTCTCAGGACTGAGCAGAGCCCAAATTCAAGGATAAATTATACCTTTGAACAGCATAATCAAACTCTGAAAATAAGGCTAAAGCCCTGCACCCAGAACTCCCAGTACCTGACTCCCAGAGAGGATTAATTTGATATCCTGCCTCTACAAGTCACTGCTTTCTGTACTAATGTTCAAGTTGTGGGGCACCAGAAGCAGACACAGAGAATGAACACTGCTTGCCTCTATGCAGGGCACATACAAAAAACATTGCAGCTTGCTCTACATGGACAAGCCATGCAGCTGTCATGCCTACTGTGGCACTCACAGGCAGGAGCCCAGCATACAGATTTAACTGGACACTGCACAAGGCAGCCAGATCATGGTCAGTGCACACACAGATGTTGTTGAAAAGGCTAAGGTTAGGAACCTCTGGTAGGCATCTATAGAAATGTTTCCATGCTTGTTCTCACTGAAGGTAGACTTCAAGCCTAATGTGTGACAAATGAGGTGTGACATCTTCTACAATAGGAAAGAAAAGTGACAGGATCACACAAAAATACCTGCTATGTCTGTGAAAAGCTTAAATGACCACTTGCCACTTTGGCTTAAATCCTTAGTTTTGTAAGTTCCCTAGCTAAGTTATATTCAGAACATCAACTTCTATTAGGAGAGAAAAATTTCACCCAATTAATACTCAGAATTAAAACAATTCACTCAGAAAGATATGCTGAATTTTTATCCTACATCAGGTGCAGCCTTTTCATCACCACCACATTGCACAGCCAGTGTACTGTTGTCACAAGCACAGGTGATTTAATCACTAATTAATGAAATGCTGCAATCAGAAATATGGCACAGCAAGCCTTTGGGTCTAAATGAGAAATTCTAATCAGATTTAAATAGTTCAGTTGTTCCAGTTACTGCAACGATCTTTGTATTCATGGTTTTTTTAATAGGCTGAGACAATCTGTGTCAATAACGCTGTTACCCCAGTACAAAACTGCATGTACTGTTGGCACTTATCAGTTGCCTAATTCTATCTTAAGTCTTGAAGCAGATGTTGGGTTTGTTTTGATAATTTATTATTGCTAATTTTCACAGGTTTTAATTCACTATATTTATTTGAGGTTTATTTCATTATGGCCACAGCACCTTTAGTATCATGAATACTTTCTAAATCTATTTTGCTTCAAATTTCGATAATTATACAGCACTTGTAGTTGTGAAAATAGGAAATTAATATAACAGGTTTCAACATCAGAAGACAAAATTCACCTAAAATTACAGTAAATATAATAATTTTTCTGACTTAACTCCAAATTATTTTTTTTAATACCATAACTGAATGATGCTGGGGACCAACCTCCTTGACCTGATGATTTGGTCGCTGTTTTTCAGAAAGCCGCAGTAAAATGCATCCGCATTACTCTTGCTGTGTACTGCCCTCTCGTGGATTCATCAGACAAGAAACCCAAAAAAGGAATCAAACAGACTAAGAATACACAGAGACCCAGGAGATTGTTTTCCTAGGCCCTGTCAAGCCCCTGTACGTGCCTGACTTTGGTCACAGAAATGGGTCCACAGGAATTCATACCCAGAAATATACATATGCATTTACAGAACTGATCTCTAAT
Organism: Edolisoma coerulescens; assembly: GCA_013397115.1. Classification (NCBI taxonomy): domain Eukaryota; kingdom Metazoa; phylum Chordata; class Aves; order Passeriformes; family Campephagidae; genus Edolisoma; species Edolisoma coerulescens. The sequence goes on along the minus strand of VWZW01002478.1, from coordinate 2,161,817 downwards.
CACTCAGGGAATAAACATATTAACAATTTGTAATTTGTAATTTGCATTCAAATTACAGCTCTTCATGTCTTCAAAAAACCTACGTATGGTTTTTACATAAAAATACCTTATAGATTGGAACTTGATAATTTTAGCTACAAAAATTTCTTTTTGTACCAATTATAATTGAAAAACACTTTAATTAATGAAAGCCTTAAGCTGCTTTAGAATCAAGCCAAGTATTTTAAAATGAAGCCAAAGTCTACAGCATTTTTAATAGGCATTTACAAGTAATGTAGATAGTTTAGAACTCATGTAAATTTATGATACACATATTTTTAGGTCAAGACTGGTAAAACACCCAGATTTTGACTACCAGAAGGAACATTTTATGCAAGCTGCAGAAAAGAGAGACACTTCAATACAGCTGGCACATGGAGCAAGACAGATCTGCAAGTATTCTCAAAAAAATCCTTTGAGCATCAACACTGTTGTTTGATCTGTGTGAAAATATGAGTTTCTCTGCAATTCAGTCAGCCCCTTAAATTCACAAATTCCTGGATTTTTTTTTAATCTTCAAAGTTGGGTATATGATTTATCTCTGAATGTGGAATAATCTGCTGCATTTTTTTAAAGGCAAAACTGAATTTATTCAAAGGCATGCCACAGGAAGGGTGCTTTGGTCTGTACAGTGTATAGCTAAAAGTCTTTGTCAATAACCTCATTCAGCCCAGTCCAAAAAACCCACATTCCCTTCCACCTCCTTCCCCAATTAATTGATTTCAACTAATTTTGAGAGGAAAAAGCCAGAAGCTTTCAATTAGCATGGTTTACTATAGCGTGATGAAACGAGCTCTGCCACTGATCAAGGAACATAATATATCAATTGTTTCCATCATATTTTAAATTAAGACTTCAGAACGGAGTAAATTATTCTTTATTTCTTCTCTATCCAAAAAAGTGTGCATTTCAGAATGCTTTCCCAAAAAGCAGATGGACATTTGACAGGAAAATCAAATCCTGATAATCTAGGATTTTAATCCGTGTTGTCAACTCTGTTATCACCATAACTTTGACAGGAAATAAAAGCATTGGAGGTGAACAGTTACAGTGCATGAGGAAATGAGGAAAAACACAGTTCTGAGTTCAATGTTGTAGTGAAACTGAAGATTCAGCCCACAATATGAATTCATTGCTGGCATCTAGGGGCAGATCAAGGATACAGATTTCTCCATGCCAACAGCAAGGAAGCGTCTCCACCACAGCCCTTCTGCTACCCAGCTGAGTCCATGCTCATTTATTACTCCCAGGAACCAGAATAGGCAGTGCTTTTCCATTGCTTCATTCAGGATTTAGCTTTTGTGGCATCACCCATTTTTAAATACACATTGGGGAACAGATGGATAGGATGACAAATTTTGCATGTCTATGCAATATAACTCTTTGTGGAACAAGCTGCCAGATTTTAGTATTTCTAATTTACAAGAAATTTTTTATACCTTTTATCAGTATCAGGTACTGCAGCTCACTTTCTAAAGCAGCTAGAAGTAAATAGCTATAGATTTTAGAATGGATACAAGAGGAATGCACTTCAGGGAATTTTAAATTCAATAGAAGTCTATTTGAGTGTTCAGTTCTTTTATCTGGGCATCTTTTAGAGCCAACTAGGAACGCTACAGAATGAGCACAGGAAAGTTTTCCCTCTCTAGTCATCCAATCAAATTGAGTAGGTCAGCTTTAGAAAGGAAAGTGTTCTTCTATTTCCTTTTGAGACTCTTACTCGTGCATTGATGTGATATTCTGGTTTGTGCCTGTTCTCTACTATTCTATTAATACAAGAGGACCCAGGCTCAAGAATACTGGTGGTTTTGTTTGATCTCTCTTGAAGTAGTAAAACCAGAGCAAAAGCAGGATTCAGCAGAAGAAAGGGTCCATAAAGAGCCTTAGAGACTTGTGGATTCCAGGGATTTCCATGGCAGTACCAGAAAACAAGATTTGCCTTATTCAATTTCCTTTTGTGGTGCTTTGCTTCGTTCCTATGGTAGACGGCACTAACAGTACCTGTTATCCAATTTACCACTTTTTGCCTAAAATATTGAGTTTAATTATTTATAGTTTTGCCAAGTACCAGTAGTTTGCCCTTAGATTTTGTTTCTGGGCCAAGTGTCATGTCCCCTTGAAATCTGGGGATGAGGGACAAGAGAAGGAAAGGAACAGATTTCAATAAAAATAATTCAGCTGTGTAGTCAGAATTGGTTGAGACTTTGTTTGCTTACATTTTAAAAAAATGTAATCTTACTTTGTTAAAATTCTAGAAATTTGTTTTTTGAAGTAGGGACTTGAATTTCAGGTGGCCAGGGATGGGAAATGGCTTTTTCACCCTTTTGAAACACTAAGTCACACTGTGGTGAAAATACGGCAGGGCAAAAATAACTGCATGAGTGTCAGTAAATCAGCACCTATAAATGATAATCTGAGAAGAGAAGTGTATTCAAAGGGATATTTCACAAAAGTGGTGGAATACTAATCAGAATAACATGTGGTGTTCCCAGGAGTTTTGGGAAAAGCAGGCTGTGACAGAAATCTTGAGTGCTTTGTACAGATGAGAGCTCCAAGCAATTTGGAAAGTGACAACCAAAATATGTAAAACAGTGACTGAGATATTTTATATTAAGAGAAAAAGAAATGCATAAGAGAAATGAGATCTACAGATCTACTGAGGCTCTCTGCATTGCTGATCCTCTGTTTCATGTAATAGGCAGTTCTGTTCTGCTCTGCAGTGCTAACTGGAAGGTTATTTAGCAGCATTGTCAAATCAGCATATCATACTGATGGATTTTGAAAGCCAGGTAAACCATCTAAGTCATCTGCTGACAGGTTCACAGAATCACAGGATGATTGAGTTTGGAAGGACCTCTGGAGGGCATCCTGTCCAACTTCCCTGCTTAAGCAGTGTCACATAGAGCCCAGAACCACGTCCAGGAAGCTTTTGAGTATGTCCAAGGATGAAGACCCACAACGTCCCTGGGCAACCTTGCCAGCCCTTGGTCACCATCACAGTGAAAAAGTGTTTCCTGGTGTTCAGAAGGAACCTCTTGTGTTTCAATATGTGCCCATTGCCTCTGGTTGTGGCACTGGGCACCACTGGCCTCTAGGTTCTGTTCTCTTTGCACCCCCTTCAGGTATTTTAATATATTGATCAGTTTTCCCCTGATCCTTCTCTTCTCCAAGCTGAACGGTCCCAGCTCTCCCAGCCTGTCCTCACAGGAGAGACACTGCAGTCCCTTCATCATCTTTGTGGCCCTTCACTGTACTCTCTCCAGTACATCATGTCTCTCTCTATTCCTCTGGAGTCCAGAACTGGAACCAGGCCTCCCCAGTCCCAGGCCAACACCTCCACTGTCTCCTGGCCTAAGAGAGACCCATGTCTCCATGCCTGGTGCTACTGCTTAGCTGTGAAGCAGCCTTCATCCCCAGCTTTGCCCAGCCATGTTACACGTTATTCATCCAAACCTAATTCAGTCATGCTGGCCTGCCCCCAACAAGGGCTAGTATAAAAGACAGCTGCCACAGATGTGTATCACCAAATCACAGAATGGCTGAGGTTGCTGAGTACAAGACAGCTAATACTTTAAGTTTCTTCTTAGTGTTGAAAATTTATTTATAGATCTTGGCAAAATTAGGGGGAGAGGAGAAGCAGCAAAGAAATGATGTAGAATTTTAGCTTTGTAGTTCAGCTTCAGTTGAGAGAGAGAAAAAAATGTGATAGCAAATATTTATGTTCTTTTAACATTTTGAGCAGGGCGCACAAGTAAAACCTAGTGATATAAAGAAATTCAAATTTAAAACCAGCATGATGTACATTTTGCACATATTCTGTGGTGATTTAGATCATATACAACCAGAGATACCAGTGACTCAGCACACAGTGTGAATTAAAAATAGGACTTCGCCCAAAACAAATAAATATTTGTTACAAAGATCACTGCACTTTAATACATACCCCACCTTTTACGGTACACTCCAGGCACTCAGGTCTATAAGGTCAATGATTGGGCTACATTGCCAGAAGCCTCCCTTGTGACAAGTCACCTTGTTCCCATATGGTTATGAAACAAGAGCATTGACACTCTGTCAGAAATCTGTTGGATTTTTTTTCTCTCTCTTCATCTTTAGTCAAGTTAGAGCTACACAAAAGTGTGTGAATGACAGCCCTGGTGTGACTGTATTCTTTTGTAAAATCACAAAAGGGTTCAGCTTGAGCAGAACTGACACCAACCTCCCAACAATATCTTATCAAGATCCGTCAGCTGTGGCCTCCAGTGACCTCTCCCAGCAGTGAGCTTCATTTCAACCCAGTTTAGACAGAAGTTTCCCTGGTGGAAAAGGCTTGCAATGCTGGCAGCTCTGTTCAGGCCTTGGTTCAGGCCGACTGAACCAAAATCACCACCACATTTCCCATAGTTATCCAAACAGCACATAAATGGGAATTGTTGGTCACCATCTGTCCAGGCTGGAATGTGGTATTAACTGAAATTTATGTCCATAATGGTGGTTATTTGCATCTATATTAGTATCTTTTTAAAGACAGCTCGGGGACCTATTCCTAGATTTATGATCAGTAGGTAAATTATTTCATAATGTAATTAAAACTTTGCAAACTGCAGGAAGAATCCAAAGGGATTGCCTAAAATCTAAAATTATCCTGTGAAGACTATGCTCTCCAAGTTCCCTCATTTTTCAGCAGTGAAAGGAAGTTTTCTTGGGTGCAGAAACTTAAACCAACTTCAGTCACCCTGCATCTCCCTCTAGAAAAATCCCACAGGAAGCCCAGGGTTATTAGTTTTGTGATGAAGCTTAAGTTAACAGGATGTAAAAGACCCTTTATGAAGCACTATGTACAGTAAGAAGAATAACAGGAGCTTGTGGGATGTTTTTGTTTGTTTTTTGCTTTATTTTTGACTGCTCAAAAATATCCCTTAAATATGCATTTAATTCTCAACAAAAAACAGTGTCAAATTGCTTATAGCAGAGACTCAGAGTATGATGTCTCCATGACTTCCTCTGTGATTTTGTTAAGTTTCCCAGGCCTACCTGACAACAGCTGCCTTATCAGCCTGATAGCTCAACACACCTGCAGAGAAATGCAACAACAAGAGCTGGAGAAAAAGATAATACGTATTTTGATGTGATTAACATATTTTAATAAAATAAAAGGTCAGATGTCTGGTTCTGGGTGTATGAGGTATATAACTAGATAAATTTAAGTTTTGTGTGGGGAACAAAGGAAAGGAGGAAGGAAAAGCACTGCCTGTCTGCATCCACTAATCCCACAGTCATACTGCAGGCACTGGTGGGATCCCCTATTGCAGAACTCATTCCCAGCTGCCTTTGCTTTGTAGCAGCTTACTGGTTTACACTGTTCCACTCTGTCACAGCCTCAATAAACCTCCTATTAAACCGCAATAGCTTAGTCATTACCATATTTTGGCTCAAGTAGTATAACAAAATACTACCAATAGAATTAATATTCTTAGACTTATTCATGATCATAACATGGAAATTCCCATATGTTTTGAGGAGGAAAATAATTGAGAAATTATCAGTGTGATATCATGATGGTAAAGAAACTCTATGGTCTGTAAAAACTTATTAATAAAATGCTTTACTCTACTAAACTGAAATGTGTTCATTGAACCTCTTGGTGGTCATTTCATGATTGGGTGCATATATCATTCATAATGTTTTGGTTATGGTAAATATCCGAGATACATTCCCCAAACCTTGCAGTATTTTTTTACTATTATAAAACTGTCTTTTTCTCCTGCAAGTGCCTATAGGTAAAGAAATTAAGCAGCTTATAGAACAAAAAATGAATATACTGAGTTTGAAACGTAGGCACTTCTGATAGATAAGTGACAAAACTGGATGGAAATACTTACAGTAATCTGGTTAATTATTGGGTAAATTAAAGAAGACCAGATCCTCATCCCACATATATTATCCGCAGGAGTTGACCCATACAAGCCTAAATGGCAAGCTAGCAAATCCTGATGCTCCAAACCATGCACACACATCCTAAGGCACCTTAAATGCTTCCCATGAAGGAACTTGATTTGATAGAGAATCGAAATAGCTGTCATTGTATATGTATGTATACATCATGTATTAGTTCTCTGTGGAATGTAAGAATTTTTAGATGTGGTCTGAGTGATTTTACTATAATAGCAGAGGTAGTTGCAAGAATACCTACATTCATGAGATTGCCTTAAAATATTTCCATGCTGCTTAGAATTTTTCCCATATAAATCAGAGATAAGATATACTGAAGTTGTCGAGCAGCTGGAATGACAGCCCATCAATACAGACTGAGAAACGACGGTAGTTGGTTCCTTTAATTTAAGGTTTCATTTATGACGTGATCCTGATCTTCATCTAAAATTTGGGTTATAATTCATTAGAAGCAGCCTTGGGGATTTTTCTCTTATTTTAATCACCACAAGTGATTTTAAATCAAATTAATAATCCCATCTGATAATATTCCGTGCATTTAATCTAAACTTCCTAGACAGCTGCCCAGCAACAGGGGAATGGAAATCTGTAATGCCATTGCAGTGTTCTCTATAGTCATACCAGAATGTAAAGCAAATGGCACACCTTTCACAACTTTCCCCATTTGGGTTCCTACTTCCACTATTCAGGCAATAAGCAGATTCCTAAGATACATTGATTGCTAATTTTTTTCTTTCTGACAAGCTTTCAGCATGTGATAACATCTGCCTGTTTGTTACCTTGTTCTCTTTGTCAGATCCTTTGAACTGATTAACCAGCTCAGCAAACTGACTTCTCATCATGTTCAAAGCTGAAACCTGCTCCTTCACTTTCCATCAAAGAAGATAAGATTACAAAGAAGTCAGCACATTAGTGACCTCTGAAGAATCTCTATCATTTCTACTTTCTCTGCTATTACAGTTCTCTACAAACCCCTTAAGTTCAGTGCTAGAGCCATTTCTTCTGAAAAAAAAAAAGCAACCAATTATACAGACTAAAGTGATTCTGAGAAGAAGCTCTATGCCATTTCAAAAACATCTGATACGTCCTGTTCAAATATCACTGATATTTTTTAAGTTAGAATTTCAAGGTCCAGTTTCTGTAGAAGTCTTACTCAAGTAACCCAAATAGCCTGTTTAGAGCCTATTTAGTTATAATAAATGATGTTTCCCCTAAAAAGATAAACCAAAGATACAGGGATTAACGCAACCATTCTTTGGCAAAGCTATTTAAGAAGATAAAAAAAAATAATTTGACAGATATCCATGAGGTATAAAAGCAGCATGATGCTGCTCCCACCTCAACACATTATCTTAGGTTCCTACAGCAGATGGCAATGTGGTCTCCAAAGCAATTTTGGTATTTTGTTTCTTTTGGTTTTGAGGATTTTCCTTCAAGTGTCACAGGACTTCTAAATACTCTTGAATAAAAAATGGTTGCCAGTGACAATTATTGCAGTTCCAGAAAAACTTTTTACCAACTTATTTCTCATGTGCTAAAATGTGACTGTAGCAAATAAATTATGTGTATACATATATAGAACTGAAACCAGTCTTCTTAAAATTAACCAGGGACTTACTTATGCACAGGCTAAATGAGGTGCTAAGTACTCTCATTTGCCATCATTTCAATTAAAGGGAAATAGATTTATCTGCATGTGCTTGGAAATTAACCAAAGATTCCGTGGTGCCTTGTCAAAAGCTCACTATGCCTTTTCCATGGAATCCAAGAGGTGTATCCTGTTCCTGAATGCCAGACATTATTTACATAACTAATAGGGCACTGTGAGTTTTAGTTCGAGTAAACAAGTTGGGCAGAACATGCAAAAGGTATCAGTCTGCCTGCTGCTAGACTGAGGGAATGTACTAATGGAGAACTCATCCTACCTCCATTTTCAACGGACTTTGTGATTTTGAAGTTTAGTTTAAACACAAATGCTTATCCACTTTGCATCTCAGTTCAAAGAAAATCTATGTGGCAAGTGGAGAATAAAGAGCAATTTAAAAAGTCACAGGCTAGAAATACCATTCAGCAGTGATGTTGGTTTTTTCTACAGTGCTGCTCCTGGTCAGTCTTTAGACAGTCTTGAGAAATGAGATGAATGTGAAATACATTGTCCAATGGCGGTCTGGAAAAGCCGCTGTGGCTTAGTCTAGACAGAAACTTCTTCCAATTTCCTCTTGCTGAAGGGGAAGGAATAATTTGTGGGTGATCTTTGCCTGTTGTATGTTCTTTCCATCACAAGTGTTGGGAAGATTCGTGACTCTATTAATTCTGTAATTTCCTTCCCACAAAGCCTCCTTGACACAAAAGCACATTGACATGTGCCTACTCATCACAAGAGTCTTACAGATTGGCATAAGTGTTACAACGTAGTCTTAATATAGATATATACCTATTTGTATGTATAAACCTGCAAAGTTCAAAGGGAGATAAATTTTTAAGGGAAGTAAACTATATGTTATTTTCCAAATATCTAGGGTTAGAGGAGCTCATCAGTGCAATAATAGTGTGTCAATGGGAGTCTGTCAAAACTTTCTGGGAGTTTGTCTCACCGCTATGCCAGGTCACCTTGCCCCAAAATTAAAATATATTCTTCAGGTCAGTATTATTTCATGTTTTGACCTCGGACTCTCTGACCTGAAATAAGAATGAAACAGTGGCAACAAACTTGGAAGGACTGTCAATCCAAAGTTTAGTAAGTACACAAGGAGGGAGCATCCTGGGCTATGTTAACAGGCATGTAGCTAGTAGATTAAGGGCAGTCATTATTCCCCTTGGCACTTGCTATATGACATGCAGAATACTGTGTCCAGTTTTAGGGCCCTGATACCGAAAATACAGTAATTAAACCAGTGCACATCCAGTGAAGAGCCAGCACAATGCTGAAGGGCTGGAGCACTCCTATGAGAAGAGACTGAGAAATCTAGACCTTCAGCCTGGAGAAGGACAGATTTGGAGGAGATTGAATAATCCCCTGCCAGTAACTATGAGGAGAACACTGAAAAGACAGAGACAGGCTAATATAGCAGTGCATGGTGGGAACACAACAACAGATAGATGGACACACAGAGAAGTTCAAACACACAAATTAAATCTTTCTCACTATCGGGACAGTGACAGTGAAAGAGGCTGTCCAGAGAGGAAGCACGGTATCTGTTCTTAAAGATTTTCAAGATGTGACTGGGTAAAGCCTGGTCTCACCTCATATGTATGCCTCTTTGGAGCAGAAGGTTGGGTTAGGAACCACCTGCAATCCCTCCCAGCCTTTTCTCATGGTCCTATACAATACTCTTTAAGAGAAGGGGGATTGATCTAGTTGAGTATTCTCTGTATGCTCTTACTCAGGACATTAATTTCTTGCTGCCAAACTTCATGTCATTAATCAGCTTCTTTACTGAGGGATATGAACATGTTATCACAGGTACAATTGCAATGATCAGACTATAGAGGTTTTACTGCTACATAGACGTACTAATAGTCACACTCTGGCTCAAATCTGTAACTCCCAGAGCTGGCAGTGGGAATAGGGAGTTTTGAAAACACAAGGTTTGAAAACAAGATGGTAATAAGACAGTAACTTTACATGCAGTTATAGTGGGAAAAATTCAGATGGCTCCATGGATGACTTTTTTCCTAACAAGTTTCTTAATATAACCTGTAAATCCTCATACAATTCATCAGTGTTCCATCTTACTCGCTTTACTGTACTTATGGTATTATCTGCACAAATGGTCCCAGACATGAGGAATACCCATTACACTAGCAACTGCATCAACAAATGTTAAAATAAAGAAGTCTGGGGGAGGAAAAGAGTGGAAAACATTATCATTCCTACATTGTTTTCTCCACACTGCTTCCCATTACAAAGTCTTATGTTGAACACCCCACACATACACTCCCAATTAATAACTTCCTTGCACAGACATTAACAGGTCTGGATGGAGCCTTAAATTGAACAACAAACCTCTCCTCTCCAAGGAAAGGAGTAAGACAGTTGAATTGCCATTTATCACTGGGACATTGGACACTAAAATATGACATTTTGAAAGCAGTAAGTGTTAACCTTTATTTGCTAAGATCACAGGGTAGTTTGAGCACCTGTACCAGTGTTCTTGGGTACACTGACAAATCTTTTTTCCTAATCTCAGGTATTTTCACTGGTTTCATTTGTAATGCCAAGTAAGGTGTGGGTGCATACCTGAAAAAAATATCTGCATTTAACAATGTGTTTAAAGTCTATTATATTATATTGTATTCATATTAAGTAATGACAGTATGTTACGCTATTATATTAAATGCTAATATAAAAAGCTTCCAGGTAATTGTTTAAGAAATAAAAGAAGTAAAAGACTGCTATGTTGAATGGAATGTAATCACCTGAGGGTGAGAGTTCAGGAAGCAATTGGAAAGCTAGGATAAAAGCGAGAGGAGCTTGAAAGGAATCTGCAAAGGATTCACTCACTGCACAAAGGATTCACTCACTGCAGAGTGAGGAAAAAGAGAAAGAGAGAGATGTAGTCATAGATTACTAGAAGACCTGAGAACTAATGGACAATTAGAGTGAATGAATACACTGAGGGATGGGAAATTCTAACAGGATGCACTTCACACTAAAGGAAGCACTGGCCACACTGAAGTGCCTCAGGAGCTTCCTGCCTGCCTCCCTTTCTTTCTGGCAGGCCAGTCTTTCAGTGAGGAAGCTGGTCTGATAGGAGCCGATGTGGAAGCCTTCCAAAACCTTCATCCAGGCTGCTGCAACCACAGACTGTCTCAAGACACTACCAAGACAGTGAAGAACCTAGCAAAGTACATTTTACTGAGCATTGGTTAAAATATTTCAGATTAACCCCCAAAATATACACAAAAATATGCATGCTTACTTTATTGACCATATAGGATTTTCTTAAACTATGCTTTGCTCAGGCTCAAACCTGCACCTTGTTTCAATGCCAAACAGATCCCAGAGACTGAAAGCATGGGTTTAGTGCATACTTTGGAATCAATAAATAAAGATATTTTGTCATATATGCAAATATATGTATATATAAACATACACATATTTTTATCATGCTGACATGCTAAACACTGACAAAAAATGTCTCCAGGATATTTTATAGTTTTTGAAATGTACAATTTAAAGTTGCCAGAGCTCACATCAGCTGTAGGAAGTGCAAATGTGTTATTTCTGACACTAGATGGCAGGAGATTGAAGTAAATTGTTTCAGTGGGTCAGAATAGCCTTCTTAATAAATCTGTTTTAAAAAAGAAGCCTGACATTTTGTTTATAAAGTGATCAAATCAAATTGAGAGATATAGAGATTATTCTGAAATAAAAAAGAACAGATTTTTAATTTTTCAAAGCTAAAATATTTCTCAGAGAATGACTGTTCAAACACACACATGTAATCCCAGTAATTAAATGGAGTTCACAAAGGGTTACAAAAAATGATGGAGCTGATTCTACAAATTTCTAACCCCAGTGAAGTTCTTCCGGGTGTGGTTAGAAGCTGGTCGAGTCTCACTTTTACATTCACCAAGTGTTTTGTTGGTCTGTTTCTTTATCAGAATCATATTTTAGAGCAGTTACCAGCTACATCCATCACACAGGGCTGTGGTTAAGATCATACAGAGCCAGTAACGTAATACAGTGCCAGACTAGCTGGCACTTTTCACTATTCATTAGGTGCTCTTTGAAAATGGTGAGTATCATTATACCTCTTTTCTAGACAGGGAAACCTAAACTGAGGACAATGATGCAATTTGTTCAGGATTATCATGAGGCTAGCAGCAAGGTCCAGTCAAAGACTTAAATCCCTCATATTCTTGGCCTCAGGTTCTAGCCACTGCCTTCCAACAGTGTGGTAAATACCCATGAAAAAAAGATTCTGGCATCTTTTGTCATCTAGTAATTTTTCTTTCATGTTGATATTTTATATGCAATCGGTGATCATCATAAGCTTATAGTATCTGAAGGGGGCCTACAGGGAAGCCAGAGAGGGACTCTTCATCAGGAGTTGGAGTGATAGGACAGGGAGCAATGAGTGCAAATTGAAAGGCAGGAAATTTAGGTTAGATATTTGGAAGAAATTTTTTACTGTGAGAGTAGTTAGACACTGGAACAGATTGCCCAGGAAGGTGGTGGATACCCAAACCTTGGTGGTATTCAAAGTCAGGCTGGATAAGGCCTTGAGCAACTTGGTCTAGTGGGCGGTGTCCCTGCACATGGAAGGATCTCTAAGATCCATTTCAACACCTGATTCTATGATTGGCAGTTCGAGCAGCCTCTGGTAATGGGAACAGGCCTAGTCCCAACCTCCTACTAAACCACTTCAGCTGATGGTCCCTTCCACATTTATTATAGATCCTAGCAAATAGAGGACACTTGTCTTAGATGTTATAAATTATCCATTTACAGTTATCATATTGAATTTAAACCACCCAAATGGTTCTAATTCACTGTTCCAGTGCTTTTTGCACTGGTTCAGTTTAGTAGATCAGACTTACTATGTATATCTATGGGGCCTTGCTTAGATGGTTCCCATTAATTACAATTTCCTAATAACCCCCACTTCCTTTGTTCACCTGTTAACTTGTCTCTTAACCTGTGAATTTGCACTTTATTGATATTGCATACAGCTATTCTTTATTTGAGCTATTCAGAACATTGAGCAATATGAAATCGTGTACTGTACTTCTAAAAAGTTGGAATGTATTGCACCTACATGGCAATAAACCCAGCTCCCAGAGGTGCAGCTTACACTTGTGAACAGGTGTCAAATATACTTGATTTAAATCTTTTGATGTACCTTTTTTCATCATCCATACTGACTAACATTACTTCCACTCCAATCCTCAGATTTTTTTTCTAATTATACCCTGTGTAAACCACTCCTCTCTCTTCCCTAGGATTTCAGACCAACAAACTTACCTGGATCAGCTACTCTGCCTTTGTAATATATAATATGGAACAGTATTTGACCTTTCATAAACTTTTCAGAGATCCATTATTTTTCTAAAATCATGAAAGGTCAGGATACTGCTTCTCTGGTAATGATGATTAATATTTTCTTTATCCCTTATTAGATATTGTTTATAGTCCTCCTTAATCACTGCTCAATTGATTCCAAATTCTCTTGAGGTATTAGATTTTAATGTTGATTCTTGTTTCTTTACAAATACAGAACAGATTTTGCTATTGAGCACTTATGTTAATTCTGCATTATTATTAATAATTTAACCATCATGAAGTCCCTCTTTGCCACAGCTAGGATTTACACTGTACTTGATGTATTTAAGCCCTTTTGTTCTTAGGCTTGCCAGTCACGAATTTCTTCCTGATGGTTTTAAATCCTCTTATAACTCAGAATTTATGAAGTGTAGAATATGTGTATCCACTGGTATATATTTCTCTTTTTTTCTTGCTACATATTGATTTTCCCTTTTTAATCACCGTACCTATTTCACTACTGAACCAGGATGAACTTTTAGGCAGTACTGTCCTATTTCCTGGGAAATAGAAATCATTGAATGATGTCTTCAGGCCATAAAATAAATTATTCTCAAAGGTTATTAAATTCAATACAGTTTTTATTTTCATTTAGTAGAGAGGTATTTAGGAAATAACATACATTTTTCATTTGGCCCTTAACAAATCCTAATCAGTGTCCTTCCTGTGCTGTCCACAAATATTCAAGACCCCGTGATTCTTTCTTAATCAGCCTTCAAACAGCTAATGGTGTGTCTATTGTGAAAGACCTTATTGTTTTATGCTTTTTACTCTCTCTACCCTTACTAGTTGGGTCAAAAGTAGTTTCTCTACAGTAGAGTAACTGGGGTTTTTTGAGGTGTTACAGAGGAAGACTCTATTATGACATCAGTTATCTGTATTTCTAGCAGGTAGCTGAAAATACTGGCAGAATGTGCCACTGCCTCTAAACCGCCTGTTGGCATTTGGAACATCAAAGATGTGTGAAATGAAAGGAAACATCATGGAGCTTCCTTGTTCTTGAGGGTAAGAATATATTCCAGCGGTGGGATGGTACAACCTTCAGAGAGCTGTGTGGCTATTCCCTCATAAGTATTGACCTTTCCAGCTGTTAGAGAAAGCTCTAGATTATCAGTTTAAATCCTTGGATTTAATCCAGGAGAACAGTCTCTGAGCTAAGAGATTTTTTTGCTATGGAAACAGTTTCCATGGTGCGTGGATGGTCTAATTCTATCAGATATATCAACCAATTTGACAAAATTTGACTGAAGTATATGCAGACTAATTTTATATTTTCTTCCAAACAACAATATTCTCAGGTGCAGTCACTTGTTTATATCCAGTGATAGCTGCATGACAGAAAGCAAAATGGTATTACACCAAAATACTTCCATATTAATGAAGATGTTACTTTGGAAAACTATCCTTGACAGTTCATATGGATCTTCACTACTAAGCTTTGCACTAATAGAGGGCAGAAAACTGTAATTCATTTCCAGGGGAAAGGTCCCACCACTCTTTTTTTGGTGTCTTAAAATAAGGAGAGTTTTCACTCTATTAAGCCCAGATTCAAAAATGTTCATTACTTGTCTGGTATGCCAGGCACAAGTTGTGGGCAGGAAAGCAGGACACTAGCTGGGCTGGAAAAACAAACAAACAAACATTTAGAGTTTGGCAAGATGGTTGAACTGATAATAGCATAATTGAGCTGATAATGAATCTGAAATGAGTTTTTTTTACCTGGAGGACTTACCTACCATACTTCAGCTGCACATATACCTGAGCTAAATGTTGCCACAAAGGATTATCCCACTTTTACAGTCACACAGAGATTGGAGGATGGTATGTGAAACACTTTTAATAGTGTTAAGAAACAACAGAGAAAGTCACCCCTTGGTTAACAAGTTGACATCTGCTGACTGACTACTTAGGGAAGAAAAACAGTTTAACAGGCTCCTAAGGAGTAAAGGTATTTTCTACTCTGCTTGTCTGCTCCTGCTCTGTGTTTTCATGTGCTTACCTCTTTGGACAGTAACACAGCAGCTGAAAATCCCTTTTTTTTCTCCCCAGTATATTGCTTCCAGGTTGGGATTTTTTCATTTCTCCAACAGTGGCACAGCCTATCAAGAGATAAGTACATTTTTACATTGGCAGGGGGTGAGTGGCATGTGTCATTTGTTTATGAAGGGAATTTTAATCAATCCAGGAAAAAAAAAATTGCACATCTGTGTGTCAGCCACTGCTGTCATGCCAGAAATCACCACATTTAAGAGAGAAACGAGTGAAGACTACGTGCTACCTGAGTTATAAAACACTAGGTATTTGTTCTAATGAAGAAAAAGAGATGCTGCATTCAGATCGTGTACTACAAGGACTATCTTAGACACTACATTCAGATCACTCTGCCTACCAACGACAAAGAGAAAAAGCTAAACTGTAATCTACAATGTTCTTTAAGTGTATCACATGTCCTTCCTGCACTGTCATGCTCTGTGAAACAGCATTACCAACATGGATGTCAGGTGAAAACAATGCTTGGCAAGCCCGGATGAAAACATTAATGGACATCTTCAGCAATTTTTTCTTTCTTTAAACAAACCATTTTCCATACTTTCTCTTCGTAAAGAGTTTTACAGTTTTACAGGTTGTTCTTTAAAATGTTTAAATTAAATGAGTAGGTTTAAAGGATCACCTTTAAAGGAAGGACCCCCTAATAGAAGATTACAAGAGATGACCTTTCAGTGAAAATATATGGATGCCACAACTTCCAGCAGATGATGAAATTATGAAATTCTCATGATGAAGTTCTTTCCTGAATCAAAATTTTGTAAAGTCAACTCTTGTTAAGTCAGTAGAATATTGGTCAAAATAACTCAGTGGCTGTAAAATTCAAGTAGAGTGTTAATCACAAATGTGGGGGGTTGAGTTCAGATTATTTTTTGGAATTGTATTTCCATATTCTTGGCTACAATGCAGCTTCTGGTACCTGCAAGCTCCTGCCACCCTGCCTCTTCTGGCTTTGTAGCCACTTGCCTCTGGTTTGAGCTGCCGCGCTCTGTGCGCCTTCACTGGGCCAGCCACCAAGCTGGAGAGGATAAACAGACCTGTAATGTCAGGGAGCAAAACAGGCAGCTCCCTGTGGGCTGGGAGCATCAGGGTCTCCCCAGGCAGCCCCAGCCCCAGGATGTTAGCCTGGCTTGTTGGGGCCCATGGCCAGGCAGGGCTGGGGGGAGCTGGGGACCAGCTCTGCTGTGGCATCACTGGGGCAGGGGCTGACCTGGAGCCCTGGGCTGTGGGCAGGGCTGGGGAGCCCTGGGCAGGTGCAGGCAGGGCCAGCAGTGCCCTCGGGGCTCTGGCAGTTCTCTGTTTCCCGACTGAAACAATTCCCTCTCATAGCCCAGCTCACATGCATCCACTTTTTTTAGGAGTTGCTGACAGATAGGTGGTGTGATCTCGCTGTAGTGTTGCCTGCTTGTAACACCCAAGGATGTTTGCATTAAATGTGCTTTTGGGGTTCCCCTTGTTTTCCTCCTCTGATATATTTCACCAGATCTAGACTTTATTCCTTGGCTTTTTGATGTTTCAGGACTGACAGAATTCTGTAATACCAGTATTTTTCACCATTCATATTTTCCAGTCTTTTCAGCAGTTTTCAGCATCCAAGTTGCATAAAGCTCTGAAGCACATGCTACCTAATTATATAGTTTCAAGCTATTGAGGCATCCAAATTTGAAGGAGGACAATCAAAATATCATTTCAGGCACAGATGGTAAAATGACCTTATAATTATGAGGCAATGTTAAGGGTGAGAAAGAGAGGAGGAGGAAAGACACTTTTCATGCCAGTGCAGCTGACAGATAAATTAACAACTCCATAGTTTCTGCTTCACCTACCTCCAGTACGATATTCTACATAACGTTCCCTTTCCTCCCAGAAGATGTAATAACAGTTCACTGCAGAATGTCTGCATCCAGGAGTTGTCTGGGGAGTCACACAGAACACCATTGTACTGAATGTACTCTTTCAGAAGTACCTTTTCCTTCTCAATATTTTCACACGTGTATATATGGCAAATGCCAATTGTTATAAATAAATATTAGGCACCTGCCATCTTTTGTGGGCAGTAGTAGCTCTAG
This sequence comes from Edolisoma coerulescens, assembly GCA_013397115.1. Taxonomy (NCBI): domain Eukaryota; kingdom Metazoa; phylum Chordata; class Aves; order Passeriformes; family Campephagidae; genus Edolisoma; species Edolisoma coerulescens. The sequence continues at coordinate 2,144,663 of VWZW01002478.1, read as the reverse complement.
AGCAGTGCTGATTCAGAAGATTTCTAGCAGCGTTTCAAAATAAATATTGCTATCATTTTTCTTTCTTCTCAGCATTGTAACTGGGTATCCAATGATTGCAAATAATGTGTATTTTAAAACTAGATACTAAACATACAATGGAGCTGGCAGTGCTCAGTTAATGGTTGGACTTATTGATCTTAGAGGTCTTTTCCAATCTCAATGATTCTATGATTCTTTGATTATATGACATAAAATCTTTCATTGGGAATATGTCACTACCCCTGGAGCAAAAGAAGCGAGACTGTATCTAAGCCCAAGTACACTCAGACAAGTTTGAGACTCTGGGAACTAAAATGTTTGCCTTTTAAATTAGAAGTATAATCTAATACAAATTCACAAATTCCATATGTTTAAGTTGTTATAGTCATGAAATCCAAATGCTAGACTTACAGTTGCTACAGACTTGCTCTTACTCTTGGGACAAATTATTCAGCCTCCGCATATCTTAGTATGTCCACCTGCTAAACAACTCCAAAATACAGGTTACATGAAGTTAGAGGAAGGCTGAGATCTTTAAATGCTGTAAAGTACAGAAATTCAGAGAAGGATGGAGAAACGTGCAATACAAGTGCAATGTATTACTACGCACAAATCATTTGTAAAAGAAAGTAAATACATATGATTTGTGTAGGAGGCACAAGAAATTTTTAAATTGCCGTCTTCATATTTGCCCAGCATGCAGTTTTCAGCAGAACAGAAAAGATAGAGGAAACTCTTGCCTAATAAAAGGCTGTGTTTTCACCCAAATAAAAATCCTGGAGGTTCAGATATAGATGATATTTTTTATATTGTATGTTTATGTGTGTTAGCAGCAGTAGAGACATCTGAGACAAAGTCTACATACACTGCAATTTGTTTATCCAATTACATACACCTCTTATTTGTCATGAGCAATGCCTTTTTCTCAGAACAGTTGGCCAAAAGTTTGAAACCAAGTTGCCACACGTGTCTTAAGGCGGAATCTCAAGACAGAACTAGCCTTTCTTCTCAATGGTGCCTGCTGCAGAGCCTTTAAAGATTTTTTTCTCATATGGTTAGTTCTAAGAATTCCATATGTATAAAGAAACCTATGAAGAGAAGTATAGGAGTCTTTCCAAGACTAAAACTATACTAAGGAATGGACTCATTCAAACGCAGGTTTGTAATACTGTGCTCTGATGTTATCTATCAGCATGTGTTGTGGCAGGTGGAGATGGTATGGAGTACCACAACCTTCCGAAAGCATCTCCAACACGGAGCCGTTTGGTTTGGCCACCTCCCACGCACACACTCAATCACACTCACGCCTGATGGTACTTGCAACAGGTCAACAGCAAAGAGTGGGGAAGGGTCCTTTGTATGGGGTTCCCCAGGAGAGGTTTATCTCTGCCATGCATGTGAAACAGACCAGGTACAAAGAACCAAGAACAAGGGAGGGTCTGAGTTGATATATGGGGTTGAGGAGCCAATGGTCTGAGGTCCATGGGGTGGTACAGAGGTGTGGCCAGGGTATGGGGCCAATAGGGAAACATTGGGCGAGTGGTGAGGGAACAAAGGCTAAAGGGAGCGGGAAAGGGAGAACCTTCTGGGGCAGAGACATATAAGGGAGAAAGGGGCAGGGAAGCCAACAGGCCAACTGGGGGAGCAGAACCAGGGAACAAGAGCATAATGAAGCAAAGACCCTTAGAAGAAGCCATTTCATTCTAGCTTTCTAAGGGGGTGTCACAGGCTACCACAAGTACGGCTCCTAAAGGCTTCTATGGAGGGTTGATCTGTTGGTGAATTGTCTATGATACATCTATTTTCCTTTAGCTGCTTCTAAAGCATACCCATATTTAAATGTCTCTCAATTCTACAAAACAGAAAAGAATATTACAGAACAGCAGAAGCAGAATAATAGCAGAAGACAGAAATTCTTTATGTGCAATTGTTCCATTCTTTCACTTAATTTAACCATTTAATGAAAGTTCAGTGCCATTGACACAAATTCAAATAAAATTTTTCAGGTATGGCAATGCAGCATCCCAAAGTAAGTCGAAGACAGAATGTCAAATCCTTAATTGCAAAACTCCTTCCTTCTAAAGACACTTGTACTTCATTTTAGTAAGAAAATTACATCTGAATACCATCCAAGGCAATGTCAAGCACTGGTTCATTGTTACAAAACTGTCGGAGGTACCAACAGCAGCATGTCTCTGATAGTGCAAATCCCAGCACAACCTGAATAAGCAGCCCCTAGGAGTGGGCAATTCTCAGGTTATCAGGTCTCTGTTGCTACAGTAACACTCCTGACTACACAGAGTGATTAGTTAAGGCTAACTAGCTGTGGCACTCATGCATGGATTATATCACATTCATTCTTTCAGACAACAAACCTAATCTAGAACATAACCAGCAGGGCTACTTCCACTGCCCTTCATCTGACAAGGTCTCTGTGGGAGTTAAAAGAAATGGAGACCAGGTCTTGAAAAGGACATTGCACTCAATCAACTTCAATCTTTTTTAATGAGTTATAACAGAGAAAATGCCAGCGTGAACATGCTTAGTCTAGTTTATCATTAATGGGTATGATTTAAACTAGAAAATGCAAACCCTTTTTAAACTCCTGTTTCTGAACTGTTATGTCTCTAACAAATGTGCAGCAAGGATTGTTTATTCAAGCCAATGCAACCTTCTCATGAAGGTGAGAGTTGGGACAACTCAAAGGTATAAAACATGCTTATAAGAAGCTAATGCCCTTTTTCTGCTCTTCCCAATAAGTGGCATGTTCTAAAGTCTAGGTACCAAATGTAGGCTGCCTGCCCACTCACTTTAAACGAAGCCTTTCTTGTTTCCACGCTGTGTAGAATTGCCTCTGTTTCGGCAGTGTGTGTTCCTTGTAAAGTGTAGGATGCTGTGATAAATCCCACAACTTGATTCATTAAGAAGGAAACCATATCTCAGTTTGCTCTCTTCTGTTCCATCCGAAGCTGTTATTACTACCAAGATGCCCTGGCTGCTGGCAATTTCTCTTTTCTGTTCCGAGAAGGAATAGCAACTCTGATTTTCTTTGTCTCAAATCCTTTGCTTGGCTGGGTGCAAATTTGATAGCCCCATCTTGTCAGGAAAGTAGACTTACCACGTGTGTAACTTCCAGGCTCGACTACAGTGTTTTAATCCTTTCCTAGCTGCCAGCATGACAGAGTTCCAGCCCTCCCTCCAGTATGCCCTGCAACATAGTACCATGTAAACTGATGCATCAAGGAGACACAAATGGACCTGTGTCTGCCTCGCTATCCCTACCTCATCAAAGCCCTTTTCGGTACTTTTGAGTTATTTCTTTCTCCAGCTTCTCCATAGCTTTAAAAGTGTACTTTAAAAATATATTTAAAATGTATTTTAAACTGCCAGAAGTAGTACATATTAACAAAGGTAGTGACACCTTTTTTTTGAGTATTTATTCCCCATTTTGTTTTGTTTCTTCACTATTTAGTTCTGGTGCTTGAATTCCCTTTCTATCTCATACCTTCTTGCATTTTACTTTCAGGGAATGTTGTGGGAAGGCAGGATTTAAGACTGAAACCTAGAGCCACAGAAGCCCATAATTACTTTCTCCCTAACTCAAATGAAGCCAAGTTTTCCTCTTGAAAGCAAAATTTTTAGAATAATAGCCAAACTATTCTACAAAGAGATGCCAAAAGTAAAATTCTTACTAACTCCAATAGAGCCAGGTTTTCATCTGGAAAGCAAATACTTTAGAATAATAGCCAAACTACATTTTAAAAACATTTAAATAAATTAGTGTATTACTCAATGCACTTCAGGTGTAGCAGGGATACACAGTAAGAAAAGTAAATGTGTAAAAAAGCAGTGGGTTTTGCTTTAATATCATACTCACACTCATCAAAAGTTACTTGCTCGACTTTACCTTTGAAGTCACTTCTGAACAGAGAGTAGAGCTTTTATTGAATAGGTGTTTGTAAAGTTGAAGTTGCATTTATTTTAAGAATGAAGATTCACAGAACAGATTTGGGGGCTTGCCTGTGGTTAATGGAAAGTGTTTTCAACAGGAGATGTACAGCATATAAGCACACACACACACATTCACCTCCGCATATTCTCACCAGAAATAAATTTGAGATTTTAAGCTGGGCATGTTATGGGGGGATGGGAAGCTCAAGGGAGAGAACACCAATAACCAGACAGAAGAAAATAATCCTGCATTGGACAAAGTCTTTTCCACCTCCAGACTCTATCACACAACTAGTGTCAGATTCAGTGCCAGTATGAAAAAGAGACAAAGGAAAATGCTTGTTTGCCTTTCAGCCAGAGAATAGAAAGTGTGTGTGGTTTAATACAGTCCTTTTTCAAAAGGCTCCCTGTGTTTCCGAAACATTAACAGGGAATTACAGTAGCTCTCACACGTTCAAATGTCAGCTGGTTTTATTTGTCTACAGCCCACTCGTTCATTTTGCTGTCAGAGAGGCTAAGAATCAGTTGGGTTTGAAACACTTTTTGCTCCTTTTTAGTAAATTCAACATAAAGGTGTCAAAGGGGCTATCCATTTATTCCATATTGGCATTATATTTTTACCTAAATTTTCTTTAACGGGTACTCCATATGTTTTCTATAAACTACAATTATTTGCAGCAAAATTCTTCCCATTTTCCTTGTTATTCTCAGAGCTCCAATGACCTATCTTTACATGGATCTTTCATCCTCACCAGTGTGGAAGAGATAGTAAAAGTCCCGTTTTAAAAACATGCTGGGCTTTTAATTCACTCTATTGTATCAGTGTCTCTACCATTCTCACTACGCAGACCCAAGACTTTTGACCACACCGGTACCTTGAAATCCCGCTTTCTCCTCTCTTTATGGTTCCTGATGGACTCTCTACTACTCTTTGTTTCGTGGAAGTGTGTCTCTGCCCTCTCATCAGCCTCAGCTCTTGCCCAGCCGGGGAAACCTCATCAATAATGCCTCGATGCCACTGACCGCGCCTTGAGCAGCCCTTGGC
>VWZW01002478.1:2039270-2139619 GCA_013397115.1 Edolisoma coerulescens | reverse complement strand
TGCGTGCCTCGGGCGCCGGCAGGTCGGTGGCGGCTTTGCCCTGGAGCCGGTGGTGCCGGGGCGCCCGGCCAGTCTTAGCCAGTCCTGGCCAGCCCCGGTGCCGGCGGTGCCGGCGGTGCCGGCGCGGCCCCGCACGATGCCGCTCCGCGGGCTCCTGCCCCTTTGTCTGCTCTGCCTCCAGGCTGCGCTACCGCTCCGCGGCCACCGCGGCCGCTACGCCGGGTAAGTCCGCCCGCCGCCCCGCTCCGCCCGGGGCGCAGCACCGCGGCCGCGCTCCCTCCGCTCCGCTGGCCAGAACCGGCTGCTGTCTGCGTGTTCGGGCGTCCCTCCCGCCGCCGACCTGGTCGTGGGCTTGTTTGCTGGCAGTTGTAGCATGTAGTTCTCGAAAGAGGGGCTGCGAGTCTCTGCTAGCCAAAGGAAGGATGCTGCATTGGGGGAAAAGAAAAAAAAGTTTGAGTGTCCTTGTGGAAAAGGAAATTGCGATTATACAGGGGGGAAATAATAGGTTTTGAGGCTCCACCACGCTCTGAAACGAATGAAGATTTGTATTTTTCTTTAGGATACAATTGTACTGGAACTTGAAATTGTTTTTTAAAAGTTGAACAGTGTGCGGTCATATTACGGAATGCATAAGACGTTCAAGCAATAAGGGAACTCTACTGTAAGCAAGTGAAGACTAAAACTTTCGTGTGTATTTCAAACTAGACTTTTTTTTTTCAACGGGAGTTCAAATTTGTGTTAGAAAGAGAAAGATTGAACAAAGTAGTAGTAAAAGTTGAACTTGCCTCCGAAGTGTATGTTCTTTGCCCGGTTTAAAGACTTTGTTTTTAGTAAATATTTAACATGTTAGGTTTATGATGCAAATGAAAAGGCAGTCAAATATAGGAGCAGTAGAAGCCAGTGGCGTGTGTCAACATACAGTATAAAATTCTTTCAAAGTGACCAGCAAATTTGTCATCTCTCTGTGGAAGTAAGAGCTTTATTATTCTTTTTATTTTGTTGGAGTAGCAAAGCCAGGCATAGAACTTCCCCTACTAAAATGAAGTTTAAAAAAAACATTCCCTAAGCTTCAAGCATTTGGTAATGTGATATGAAACCATTCACCTCTGGGTCACTATTAGTGATAGAAAGTAGTTAAACACTTGACAGCTGTTTCACCATCTCTGTTCAGTTCCTCGGGTCCCAGGATCTGTCTGCACTGCAAAATCAAACAGGCCACCACAGTCAGAAGGCCTCCTGACAGTGCCAGAAAGCAGCAGGACAGAAAACTAAACTGTTCTTTAAAGCCAAGGTCCCACCGTAAGTTTTGTGCCACAGCACAAAACTTTGTCTCTTTGTCTGGAGCCCATAGCACAGGCATGGTCACCATGGTCTTGAAATTTTTTAACTCAAGATAGCATTCAATTTGTTTCCAGGTGACATTGAGATGAATAACACATTGTCAGTGCTGGTGCTTAACTTTTTCTGAATATTAATTACGTGAGTTATCTGCTAATTGATGTGTGAAGTGTCAAAATACACATTTTACTATGCTCTAGGTTTAAGTGACATCATCAACTATAATCAAGTTGGTTCAAATAGAATAATATGCATAAAAATTCAAATATTGTACCTCTGCTCATTTATGTAACTCAACAACTTTGTTCAAAGTTTTAAAAGTTATTTTCTTGTTTCAGAATCTCATATTCCCAAGGTGATATGTGAAAGACCCGCCCAAACTCTCCTTTGTTGATCCGTGTTTTAGAAGCTTTTGCATAGACTCTAGTCCAAAAAAATGAGGCTTCTCATCAGCTTCCAGAAGCTGGGCAAGAAAACCACTGCTCAGAAAAAAAAACAAGAAAAAAAGCGCTATAGTTAATTATAAAAACGCTTGGTCAATAGGCAATTGTAGTAGGGGGCCAAGATACATTTACAAGCCTTGCTGAAAATGTGGTCAATATTTGAAACAGAAACCAGAATGTGTACCGCATGTGTAACACAAACTGGAAAAACAAGCTAATATTTTTCCCACTCTACTAATATTTTCCCCCTTCTACTAATATTTTCCATTTCTACTATCCTGGCATTATTTGTGTCAATAAAAGATGATGGGAAGTTATTTTGAAGTGGGATGAAGGTTTCTGCAGAATTATGATTATATCTTGTCTGTCTGTCACCATCCCAGTGTCCTGGGCAGGATCATTTAATTTCTTCTGTGTGTGCCATTGATTAGAAACAGTTGAGCAAGTCTTGCCATTACTACTGAACCTGGCTGTTACTCAAGGGGAAAAAATTTTGGTAGGTTTTTTTTTGAGAAAGCCAATTAGGAGGTGAATAGTTTGCTAATGTTCACCATTAAAAGGGGTGTCCCAACAAACTGACTTCTTTTTGTGCCAAGAAACATCTGTGAATCCTAGTAATTTCTATTGTGTCAGAAGCTGTACCATAACGGGGAAAGGCATGAGTATAATTAGGGCAAAAGAATGAGAGAAAAAAGAACCCAAAAAAAGCAATGGAAACATTTCTCATAAACTTAGGTCAGCATTAGGAGGCACATGCAACTCTTTAGTTGAGGACTCAGACCTAAGACAATTTATTGATACTGCACGTTTCTCCATAGTATGTCAGAGCAGGCCAGGTATGCCATATGGGCACATCTTTAAGTAAATGTGTTCCAGATACCTCTGGGAAGTCAGCAAGTATTTGGGGAGTCTCAGCAAAGAGGAAGAAGCACTCATGCCCTCAGAGCTCTTGGAAAGACTGAGGGACAGTTGTACTTGCCTTCTGCCTCACACAATACGCAGGAGCCCAATCTGCCTCTGTGCTCTTGTGCCTGAAGGAACTCAAGAGGAGCTGTCTAGAGACACTGCTAATCAGCCACCCAACAGCAAATTCAAAACTATACTCACACATTTTTCCTTCCTGCATTTGTATGTTCTGTAGAGGGGTTCCAGGGGAAGTGGATAAGTGGGAGACGTGCACACACACACACATCAGGGTTTGGACAGGAATTTTCAGGACGCCATTACCAGAAATTCAAACAGGGGAACAATGATGACCGAATGCATGGGAATGGTTGAAGTTCCTGAAATAACCAAGTGAACTAGAACTCTTCAGTGTCCAGTAGAAACAATTTAGGCTCTAAGAGATGTCTACAAACTTTGAGTCACATGGACCCAGTAGATAAAGATCGGTTGTTCACTGTTTCTTCCAGTTACAGGAAGCGGGAGACATGAAATGACTCTAGTAGGAACCTTTTGATAGTTTTACAGAGTAGGGTGCTGGAGCAGATGGAGTTTTGTGAGGGTTTTTTACCAAATGCAGCAATCTCCCTACTCTTGGGGATCCTAGGAAGAAGGAGATGACTTCGCATTAGCAGGTCAAGATTTCTTAGAATAGAAAATCTCTCTCTCATTTTTTCTTCAAAAATCACTGCTATGATCTTTTTACTTCAGTTCATCTACCTCCACCTGTACATGGTGGCTCAGCATGTTTCCTCTGATTTCTCCCCCACTTTTTGTTCTTCCAAAGCCTTTTCAGAAGTGTTTCTCATCTCACCTCTTCTCTCACTTGCAAATGACCAAGTGCAGGCAAAGGCTGAAATAACTTGTCCAGTTTTTCTCTCAGGTATTTGTTGCAAGATTTGAAGTCTTTTTAAATATTGGATCAAGATGATAACTCCTCCAAAATGTTATTCCTCAATCTGCAGTACTGCAACTGCAGATAATTATCATTTGTCTTGGTCAGATGAAGGTTATGGTACATGCTCACTGTGTAACAACCACATAAAATAAACTGGGAGTCATGTAGAGGTGGATAGCAAGGAAACAGAACAGTAAAGAAATGTTCTGTAATCCAAGATATAATATACTGTGGCTACTGGGATATGACATCTGGAAAATTGCATAAACCAACTGTTCATGTAGATAAGGACAGAAATCAAATCTGAGAGTGTTCAGCAAATTTCAGGTATTTTAATGCCCATTAATACCCCAACATACCATAACTAAGTACCTCTGATCCCACAGTACCTTACACACAATGGCTGGCAATTGTTCTGTCTCATGGAAAAAGCAAATGGGAGTGTGACGAAAATGAATTGCTGAGGGAATTGAGAAGTGGAAAGGAACTCCTCCTGTGCTATTCCTTCTGCAGATTTTTTCCAAATGTTTTAATCAGGGACTAAAAGCTCTGCTGTATAAAAAAAGTTCTTTCTCCCCGCTGTTCAGCTCTCCATCCCCACCCCCAAGTCAAAGTAAAATGTCATGAACACAACTGGCAAAAAAAGCATTTGGAAAGCACACCACCGCATGAGATGGAAGGTAATCATATTCATTCAGATGAAAACCAAACTTAGTGCTTCTTTGGATGGTGTCGGGGAGCTTTTCAGAGGTGAAAAGCTGTCAGCTCTCTAGCAAAAACAATTTTAAGTATCCTTTTTTTCAAATAACCAACAATTATGTAGTTAAAGCACCACTGATTCCTAAAACCAGCACAGATCAGTGAAATTCACAACAGCTCTGGGACCGCTTACCTATTCTTGTCCCAACACCACAGCTCTAATTATGTGTTTTCTCATTACCTGATATTCCCCCTGTATAATAACATTTATATTCTCCTATAGGAAAAAAAAATACTGCCAAGTTTTGATTATTTTTCTCCTCTGTGTCCAAGCATGATAAATTTGCCTTTTAAAGCTTCTCTGCCCTCCTCATTATAAATGAGAAATACGAAGTGTTTCAGTCACCCTTTCTTTCCCTCTTTTACTTTCCTTTTTAAAATAATTGGAACAACAGTACCCATCCACACTACCTAGGTGAAGTGCATGCCAGGCAAGGAGGCTCCCAGTTTATTATGGCTGTGGCAAAACTGTTTTGCAGATTCATGTCACCATGTGAGCCTTGTGCCTGTACTTATCCAAACTGGGACATCATTGCCTGGTGTTGTGGCTTCTGACCTCTGCAGGTGGAGAAGATGGGGAAAAAATCATGGGAAGTAAGGGAAGATAAAAAAAATGAAGATATGGGCAAAGCTTGCACCCCTCCTTAGGAGCTCTGAACCTGTCCTAGGTTTCCTACATTATATGCAACCTATGGCCTTTCAGTAAGAATGATTCTTTTGGAAGTGTAAAAGCAATTCCAGTAAACACACTTTCCTCATTTTTAAAAGTGTGTATATTACAAATGGGAATGTAGTCTATTATTAAAGAAAATTCATGTTCGGGGTTGAATCCAACAATTATGTTCTGAAAAAAAAAAACTGGGATACATCTAAGATGTACTTAGAAAAAGATACTTCTAAAAATAGGGAGTTCACATATAAAATATGCCTAAACCTTCAGTCTAAAGCATCCCCTTTGAATATGCCAGCTTCACTGTCTCGTGAAACTAAGCAGGCAAAGAAAGACAGCTTTTCCCAGAGCTTCTGGAAGTAGTTCCAGTGAACTCCAAAACTCCCGCTTCTACACTATACTCACTTACAGAGGCTGCTTCTGTGAGTTCACACTCATAGACTTCTTAAAATGAAGTTGTCAAATCTGAATGTTTTGTACAGGACTGAACAAGCACTTAACAGAGGACAGACACTATGTAAATTACATACGTTGATTTTTTTCTAATAAAGAAAAAAGGAATCTAAAATACGTGAACAATTCACATAAAAGACAGTGGAATCTACTTTTAGTCCAGAAGGAAACTCACAGTTCTGAAAGGAGCAAATTTGAAAAAGGGAGGCTAAAAATCGGCTTTTCTTTAATACTTTGCTGCTATTTTATAGGGAACCCTTAGTTTCATACACTGCATAGGACTGTATCCCACACTGCACAATAAACAGGATCACAAAGTCTCGTCTCCTGAAACTAGTATCTGTAAGAATGTCATTAATATGTCTGAAATGGCCTTACATGGTCAAAATGCTGTAGGAAGCATTTATTGTTGTATCCAGTCGGAGGTGAATGGACACCATCAATCATCTCTCACTATCTCATGGAGGTAAACTCTGTCATCTTTGTTTTGCAGAACGGCTCTTCACTTGTGTTTTCTCCTTAATTTTACTTCTGAATACATAACAGAAACTGTACTCCCTCTTCTGTGGTAGAACATAGTATTTAAGAGGGCACTGTGTGCATAATGTTCAGGCAAAAGTCAAGAAACAAGCAGTTATATTGATCATATATTGGGCATCTCATCAGTTCTCCTGCAAGCAAAACCTATTGTGAGCATGCCTATAGCACTAAAAACTGAGAAGAGCAATGTAGGTCAGCAGCCAGTACTTTTACTGCTGAGGTAACATGATTTGTTTTGCTCTCAGGCAGGAGATTAAAAGAATTTTTCTCAATACAAAATAAAAATAGAAAATAATTTAAAATAAACAGAATTTTTATTGTCCCCTGTCCACCTAGCTTACATATTTATGTTATCAGTATTGCTTTTCATGCAGAAAACAAGTGAAACCCATACTCTCCATTCTATTCACGATAAGCAGGTTTAGTTGGAAAATGAGAACCAATAATTACAGTTACACATTAAAGCTTTCTCTGAAAACTCTACTGTGGGTAAAACAGGACTTTTGCTGGTCTCAGATTTGCAGGAACAAATCCATAGTCAGCAAAATTCAGAAGAAAATTAAGCCCAATTCTAATTACGATTCTGATTTAAAGGCTTCATTCACATGATTGTACATGTGGGTAGAAAGTTATGGTTCTGATTTGATGTTGGTGTTACAGCAAAATGTGCATGAATTTCAAGGGTGCTACTAATCTGCGCCTCAGTATATCAGATCAGGTCAGATCATAAATAGACAGTGATTTTCAGGAATATATCTGCAAAGAAAGCTCCAAAACTGCAAGGCACCTGAGGGTAGGTAGCCAAAGTACTCTGAATACTCAGAGCAACAAATGGATGGAGACAATAAATTCCATTTTTTCTATTATTTTGCACCTTGAACTTGCCACATGAGGAGGATGGGATGGGAGCTGGAATCCAGCAGGGGAGAGGGAGCATGAACCCTTTCCTTCAGTGTCTGCCTGTGCAGGCTGAATGCTCTGGAGATCAATGCTCTGCTGAGCCTCCTCTTCCTCTGTGGAACAATGGGACTTAAAGTGTATTTATTTAAAGAGAATCCACACCATAAAGTTACCAGACAAAACAATACACAGAACAGCATTTTCTAAAGAGAAGGTATTCTAGATTGGTTAACTATAGCCATGGAAAAAACAGATGTATCTTATCAAATCAAAACAGTTTTTCTTTTCTTTATGTTCTGCAGCTCAGTTAAGGCTGTGATACAGGGGAGACTACCATAGCAGGACCTTGAAAATGAGTTTGTAGGGGGTTTATTATAGTAAAATTATTCTAAAAAAACCCCTTACTGTTTCTTGTATCATACCATATTTCAAATATCTTCAGAATAGTAATGATACAGTTAGCAGCACCTCATGGTTGACTCAGAGATAAAAAAAGAATCTCTTTTCGGTTGAGATTAAAAATAAATTCTGGGCATTCACAGCCCAGAAAACCAATCATATCCTGGGCTGCACCAACAGCAGTATGGCCATTAGGTCGAGGGAGGTGATTCTGCCCATCTACTCCAGTCTCATGAGACTCCACCTGGAGTGCTCCAGTGCATCCAGCTCTGGGGAGCCCAACATAAGAAGGACATGGACCGGTTGGAGCAAGTCCAGAGGAGGGTCATGAAAATGGTCAGAGGACTGGAGCACCTCTCCTGTGAGGAAAGGCTGTGAGAGTTGCGGTTGTTCAGCCTGGAGAAGAGAAGACTCCAGGGAAACCTCATTGCCACCTCTCAGTACTTACAGGGAGCTCATAAGAAAGATGGGACAAACATTTTAGCAGGGCCTGTAGTGATAGCACAGTGGATAATGGCTTTAAACTAAAAGAGGGTTGATTTAGACTAGATGGATGAAAGAAATCTTCTACAATGAGAATAGTGAAACCCTGGAACAGTGTACTGGAACAGCTCTGGTTGCCCAGACCTCCCTCCAACCTGACCTTGAAGGTTTCTGAGGATGGATCATCTACCACCTCTCTGGGCAACCTGAACTAGTGAAAGATGTCCCTCAGGGGGCATTGAAGTAGATGGCTTTTAAAGGTTCCTTCCAACCCAAACTATTCTAAATTACTTTAGCAGGCCTAATGAAAAACTCTTTGATTTATTCCACCATACTCCTACCAAGATTACCATCAGATGCTACTCCAAGGCTGCAGTGCAGTAATACAGCCAAACCCTGCTAACCCAGGTGGCCACCTGCTACCAGGGCAGTCAGTTGTGCTTCTGCTCTTCTAGATGTGCAGCCTCTGCTCAGGAACTGGAATTTCTCTGCCTACAGCAAGACAATTCCAGGAGCACAGAGAGCGAAAAAAATCCCACGTCTTCATTTTTTTTTTTCTCCCGGTACTAATTGACAGCTTATCAGGTTGTGATGTGGCTGCTGCAGAGCCTTTGTGTTTGTGTTGGCACAGGAAAGGGGCAGGAGTGGCTGGTTTCTGGTACCTGCCTGTGTACCTTCAGCCTGTTAGTCTCCCTATGCACTGGGGACGGTTGTCTGAAACCAGTTAATTCCAGGTGTGTGTTCCAAGGAGCACACCATGGGTTTACCTCAGCAGAATTTGGCTTCTTGATCAGTCCCGACTGCCAGATTCCTCTCCAGACCTATGTCAATGGAACAATCGTAAGTGAGTGTTTCAGACTCAAAGAGAGGATAGTAGGATGCTTATTTCCAAATAAGTACTTTCCTGAAAGTACAAAACCAAAGAAAAATATAACCTTGGTATTAGCCATCATCCTGTGGGTTTTTGAAGCAATTCATTATGCTTAATGTCTGAAGAAGCTGTAAGTCCTTCTTTACATAATGAACAAGACTGATGTGATAGGGCCTACAGAAAAATAGCCTCTATTTATTAAATAGGTTGATGTTAGGCAAACAATAGCTATTACATATCAAGAAAGCAGGGAAGACATTTCATTAAGTACATTTCAAGAGCTCTGTCTTTTTTGTCACAGCACAGTTTCATATTTTCAGGGAAATAAACCTTGGGTTCAGTTGAACTGTATAGCACAGGCAGCCAAAAATGCACTCTGTCCAAAATTTACACCATATAACAGGAGTCACCGTGCAAGCCACCGTGCAATGCCAAGTCTGGGCTGGTAAGTCAGATCTCTCCGCAGAATGAGCTTGTGTCCTTGCCAGCAACACACAGTGCAAGCGTACCCAGCGGCACAAAGACAGCACAGCGTGTCCTTACCCTGCCCCCTTACCAACAGGCTGGATCCCTGATCCATCTGCCTGTGGTAGCAGCAATGGTAAAAAATGTAAATGGAGATCATTAATAGAACATAAAATCTAAGTAATTTGCTTTTCTTTGTGAAAAATCAAATAGTTTCACCTTCAGTTTGTTCAGCTGAGGTTCTTTTATTTTGCTTTTACCAGAAGCAGCTCTCTTAGTTCTGAAATAGTCAAACATGTAGTCATGTTTTGATATGGCCAACAAAAAGGCTTCAGAGGAAATCAAAGCATTTGTGTATAAAGGGTAAAATCTTTTGTATTCACTATCCAGCAGCATAAAAATAATTAGTCATGTATTTTCTGAGGCCTAGCCTAGAATATTAACTGCAGTGAAATATATAATTATGCGGGTTTTGATTTTCTGTTCAACACTAAGTTGTCCTCAGAGGCAGTGGTGGTTCTCCCTCCAAAGCAGCTACAAGGAGTGGAAAACACAGGAACCGAGGGCTCCTATGTCCAGACCAGGTCTCGTGAGGAACCCTGCCTGCTTGCCATGGGCTGTGCAGTGTCTGAGCACATTTGGTATATCACGTCTCTCACAGGCCCCAGGCAAAGGTACATCATCTGGTCATAGAATCATAGAACCATAGAATTGTTTAGTTTAAAAAAGACCTTGAAGATCACTAAGTCAAACTGGTAACCTAACACTGCAGAGTCCACTACTGAACCATGTTCCTAAGCACCACATCCATATGTCTTTTAAAGTCCCCCAGGAATGGCTGAGAATGGTGACTCACCCACTTCCCTGGACAGCCTGTTCCAATGCTTGACAACCCTCTCAGTGAAGAGATTTTTTTATCAACCTCTGTCAGACAGATGCATGAAAAGATGTTGATCTACTCTTGACAGGTGGTTCTAGGCCAACACAGAGACAGAAATGTGGGTATTTCAGGCTGAAACTGGGTGAGGGAGGACTCGGGGGCTTCAGCCTTTCCTCCTGCCTACAGCATGTGTTGTTTGTCACATGAAGTAGTTATATCTTTCAAGGCCTTATGTCTAGCCTCACCTGCCAAAAAATCTACATCAAATTAGAAAGTAGGTGTCCAGTGAGCTCAGGTGCTTTTGCAGTCCAGAAGCAAGTTAACAGGTGTCACAGACCTGGAGACTACAGGACCATCAGTGCCTCTGCTAGCATCCACTCCCTCTATTCTTAGTCCTTAGCCAGTGGGTGGCATGCAACCCTCCAGTGCATTATTTTTCCTCTGTTCATCCCTCTTCCTTGGACCTATCACCTCTTCTTCATAAGATAACTGGTGGTTTTTTACTATATGATGAGTGATGGAAAAAAAGGCACCTCAAAAGTCTGATAGTCAGCACAGGCTGCCCCTGCCTGACCAAGGTGCAGGACAATTTGTAGTGATTAGCATGTATCACCCCCAAACATGAGAAGACAGTATAGAACCATAGAAGGATTGGTTAGCTTAAGCCTCTGGGAGACTATGGAAAAGTGGAGTAAAGTCATTGTCCTACATTTTAAGGAGTTTAAGGAGTATAGTGTAGTGCTCAGGATGAGTTAAGACTTATGTCTTTTTTGTGAGGGGCAACCACTCCAAATCCTACGAAAAGTCCACAGAGGAATGGTGAGTGAAGGGCTCCATGGACCAGGAAAACCTGATCTTTTGCTTCTGCTGAATGAAACTGTAGAGTGAGGGCAAAACCCTCAGATTTTACCTTGTCAGATGAGATCAGTCCTACCAATTTGCAGACAGCGAGACAGTGCCATGAAACAGTTTAGGGTACAGAATAGTAGAGAATAAGGGATGCACACTGTGCTCTGTGAAATCTGATCTTTCTGCATTGTTTGCCTTTAATCCAGTGACCATTATCTCTACTGAAAAAATACATGTGAGCTTTTATGTGTGGCAACTGCACTCAGGGTGGTCTTTGAATTAGAAGGCATTTGGTCAAAGAGCCTGCAGCAAGCCACACCACTGCAGCCTGCACAGTTATATTGGGAAAAAAGAAGGCGGCAGGAGAGGAAGAGCCTTCTCCTGGGTGGTTAAAGGGGACAGGTCTGTGAAAACTAGATCTGAGGAAAGACGTTTCTAATATTCAGGTGTATTTACTGTGAAGTGACACTAGCTGAAGGAAGAGACATAAATTTTAAGTGTTTATTCCACAAGTAATGGATGTACCAGATTTCAGTTATCTTGTTAGAGCTAATGAAATGCAATCTTAATGGAGTGGCTAATAGCTGGCCAATAAAAATGCAAAATAATAATTCTGTTAAAGCATAAAATAATTAGAACAAACAAAAAAAGATTTTATGCAGAAGGGAAATGCAGGGATCTTACGGGGAGGACCAGTTTTACAGCAGCCAATGGAAAAATGAATTATTAGGGCATATGTAGCAACAAAAGTCCTTCTGGCTCACTGGAAAAAATTACTTCTTTTCAGGAGGAAAAAATAACACAAACTTCAAGCAAACAAAGGAGGAATTTTTAAATTAGTTGTTGTACAAAGAACTTTGCTTCTTACAAGAATAAATAAATGGGTGAATTTAAGGTAGTATTTTTAAAGTTATGAAATTGCAGAGAGAGTATTTATTTCTGAACTGCATGGCTGTAAAACACCAGATGCCATTCAATGAAGTAATCTCAGAACAAGACTGGAATCTGTTGTCTGTGAGGAACATGCAGATGCTTGCTTTTAGCGGTGACGTCTTGCTCATAAAACAGGAACACGAAACACTCTTCACTGCATTCAAAACTTGTGTCCCCGTTGCGTGTGGGCTTTTGTTGTTTTAAGCTTAATAATTACTCATGTGAAACAAGGAAGGGAGAGGTTTAAATTACAGTTTATGAAGAGAGAAGTAAGGGTTGTCTTATGTTATGTTAAGGATTAACTGGAGGAAATGTTGCCCCTTGGTTGAGCTTGGCAGCCAAAGACGCCTTTACTCTTTTGGCCACATGTTGTCCTGATGTATGGCTTAGGTCACTCCTCTCTATTTTACAAAAGCAGAAATGGAAGCTCAACAAAAAGATTTATTTTTCATTTGAGATGGAGAAAAACAAAATTCCAATGTAAAGACAAAGTATCAGCTCATATATTGTGCTGCTTCTTGCATAATATGAGTTTTGGCAGCTTATTCTTAACCATGGAGTATGCCAATTCCATTTTCCATGAAACTTGATGTAATGATAGCTGGTCACAAAAAGAGTTTAATGAGAAAGAAGCTGCAGAAATACGGAGCCAACAACTTAATGGTTTTGTAAAGCTCTACATTTGTGTGGTATTAATTGACATAGCATATCAAGTGTAGGTCAAAATACACATATTTTGCCTACTGCAGCTTTATAGACTCTGCGATAATTGCAAATGGAAATGAATTCACCTTATGAATTTATCCCAGTGTACAATGCAAAAAATAAAATTTAAATTGTAAGTGAATAAAAGCAGAAAATGTGATATTAGCTGGATTTTTAAAAATAAAATAAAAAATAAACACAATTCTGTATCTGGGTTCTGAATTTAGTGTTTAGTGGACATGTACTGTTGCTGCTAATTTAAAAAAAAACCCTTTTGTTTGCATTTTTGATAAATCCCATTCCTTCAGGCATATCAAAGCAACTGTCCTTTTCTAGGAGAAAATGTAGAGCAAAGCTGAGGTTCAATATTGATCACAGGTTTCATAATTTGTGCATTCAAGACAGAATAAAACAATACAAACATTATGTATTTTTTCATCTGAAATTTCATCTCACACTTCGAGACCATTTCAGTCAAATTGAGCTGCATCCTATTTACCTGCCAAAAGCTCAGCAAAATCAAATAGACTAACCAACCTTCCCGAGCTCAGCATTTCACTTTTAGATGGGAGTAAGTACGTTAGAAGCTCTGTCTCATAAAAACACTGGGTGCTACAGCAGCAGCAGGAGATTTTTAGTGAAAATGCTGCTCGGGGGACATATCCTGGCAAGCAGCAGCTCCCTGATGGAAATAGCATTTGGCATCAAAAGTTCTCTCACAGAAGGCCTGTGTACATAGTTTCTGGGCTGTCTTTTTCAAAGAACCTTTCCTTTTGCTGGCTGTGCAGGTGCTGAGCTGAGATTACAGCCTGCTGTGCAAAAACCTGCCCCTTTTCCTCATACCTGCCTCTCAGTTCTCATCCCCTTCTACTTCATTGTCCTCATGGCTCCTCGTAAACAGCCTGCAGAACCATTCTGGGCAGGGACTTAGGCATTTTACTACCCGCCGGCTCAGCACGTAATTCCAGATCTTTGTTGCTGTGTGACTGCAGTATAATCAGGCAATAGCAGTTTCAGCTCTGAAACAGATCTTTTGGACAGTGGGCCCAGACAGTATGATAAATAGCCATCTTATCCAGGTGAAAATAAGCTCAACAATTTTTTATTATTATGAATGTTTCCAATTTAGGGATTTGGTTTCAGTTGGACAGAAAGCGAGAAATGCTGATGGGATGATTTGTTTAAGGAGCTAGCAGCTCTCTTCAGCATTTCATTGATTTTTGTGAGTTATTTTATCAAGAGAGATCTTAAATCATACTTAGGAGATTTTCATCAAGTATCAACAGACAAAGCTCTCTTTTGTAATATGTTGAGTAGATGTGAGCAGTGCTGACAAATAACTGATACCTGAATGCAAGACTCCACTGACACCCTCTGAACTTGGTATCCTGTTCTCCTGGATCCCTTTGGGTGTTCTTGGTATATTTGCTTGGGTTTAGCAGTTTTCTCTGTGTGAGAGTTGGAAATAGGGATCGAAAAAGAGGAGCAAGCAAGAGTTCATAAACAATAGCTCTGAGAGACATTATCTACCCCGGTCATTTCAGTCCAGTCTAACAAGTCCTGGGTGAAGTTCATAGCAATGTCCCTTTTCACTAAAAGTTACAAGTATATTTTTATACCTTCACACAAATATGTGCATCATTATCCATTATACCTCTGAACCTGGTAAGTCAAAGCAACACATACAAAGGTAATTGTGTCTCATACAGAAAGTGTGAACAGCATGATGTCATGCAGTCAGGTAGACTAAACAATCTATCTTTTTTAGATAAAAACTATAAAACCTTTAGAAACATTTACTGTATCAGGTATCTGATGAAAATTACAGCAATAAATCTGAGATGATTTAGAAACTGTGTTCCCAGGACAATTACAGAACGCCCTAGGCATTTGCTGTCTGCCTGCTCTTAGGCAGAACATGTTTACACCATGTTTCATAAATCCAACTTCTGCAGCACGGAGTGGTTTATTCTAAGAGCACAGCAGTGAATTGTCTAAACAAAATGAATGACGTAAAACCTCAAATGGCTTGACAGATATTTCAGTGACAAAGGCACAATACCTAAAGGAGATTAAAGGAGTTCAGCAAATTAGATTCCAGATTGATGTTTAGCAAATAATCAGTGTGGTAATGCTTTTTAACAATCAAGTAATAAGCAAATGTAGTGGTATGTCTCAAGAAATCAGTTGGAAGTTGCTTTAACAATGCATAAAATATTTGCTTATTACCACAGATGCCACATGGCTCCAGCACGGAGAGTGGCCCTAATGGGACTTGCTGTGTGTTGTCAGTGCCCTGAGTCTTTCCAAGTAGCCCCTTCACCACCCTGCCTTCTTCCAGTAGAAGAGCCAAAATCATCCTGTCACAGTCAGTGACTATTCAGTGACTATTCCGAGCCATGACTCAGTTGTAGCCACACCTTGAACTTTGAAAACACAGTCACTGCTTTGCCAGTTAAGAGTTTTGGGAGAGCAGCCAAGGTACTGCAAGGAGGTTTTGATGGCATTACAACAATGAAATCAGAGTCCAGCCAAACATGAATGCTCCTTAATTTGAGGAAAAAGTGATTACCAGGCAAATAGGTGAAATTTTCACAAATTTCAGTTCAGAGCATTAGCCTGTTCTTATCTCTGTGGAAGTAAAAACCTTACCATCTAGTAACAGCTCTGGCTTTTTTGTTTAGCAGAGCTCCCCCAAAATAGATTATGTTTCTTTTCTTGGTAGCATAAGAGACTCCCAAACCCTACTACATTATTTCTCTGCTTAAAGAATATTTTTCAAGGCACACTTTTCCTTCAAGCATATAGCTTTCGTGTTCCTTTAGATAAAATAAATAACATTGCCATCTGATTTTCTGATTTTTTTTATTTACCTATTGAATTGCTGGGGAAAAACACAGACATTGATTCAGGAACCTGCATAATTGTGGGCACTATTGGCTAAGAAAGTTCATGTGTTGAACAGATAATAGTAAACAAAATGTTTTCTCCAGAAGTTACTAAATTCTCCAAAGTAAATGAAACTGTAATGCCTGTTAATTCATCTTAATTCATGTTGTGATGAGAATTTCCCAACCTCACCCCACACTTCTACACAAATATTTGTATTATCTAGCCGTAAATTGAGTTTATTAAATGAAATAAGACACCCTGTACTCCGCTTTACAAACATTCCTCCATAAATTAAGTCATATTGGTAACAGATTTTGAGCCCAGCTAAGTCCAAAGCATTAGAAATAGTAAGATAAACTATTTAAAGGGTCATTTTTTTGGGTGTTTTAAATTGGTAAGAAACAACTTCAACTTTTTTTTTTTAAAGAAAAAAGGGAAAAACCAAAGAACTTTTAGGCATGCTGGTGATCACGATACCTCCCATTAAATTGTGAATGTTTAATGGTGTACCTTTGGGATATCAATCACAGGACCCATAAGCAAAGAGTCAGTGAAGGAAAGAGAGTCTTCCAGGCATGAAACATCTGGTTCTTTGGCAGCCTAAACAGACTTTGTATTGCCAGCTTTAAATTGGGCCTTTGAGTTTGCCACATGCTTTGTTTGGCGATGGGCTGTCTGGACTGCCGTGTGCTCCTGGTTGCAGCAGCTTTAACATTTCATATTTAGGTTTATTCCCCTCCCTTCTCTCTCTTCAGGGGATCTCCATGCAGGAAACCTTCACGTGCTTAGGGCTTATGGCCTTGCTCTTCTAAGCCTCTAAATGCACATTTCTAATCAGAACTGGGACAAATTTACAGTACTACAAGAATTGTGATCCTGCATCACCCACAGTTCTACACTTGTAGACATTCAAAAGGAGCAATTAAAAGGAGATTTGCCATCTGTACAAGACTCTTGATGCATCCATCGACTGGTCAGAAACTTCTCAATTGCTTTCTTTACTAAACTAAGGCTCTATTATCAGAAATCTATTACTAGAGGAAGTCAGCTGTAAACTGCATTTGTCAGTTATGAAAATGAATCTAGAATCAACTGGGTATGTTATCATAGATTGTAAATGGACCCATTTGTGTATATCTTCATTTAAGATGTTCTGCAAAGAAGCACTTTACTGCTTTTAGAAGTAGATGGAAGCTGCTGTTAGGGAAAAAGGAGTCTTGATTTTCTCCTGGATGTTAAGCCCTAATAAAACATAAAATTGCTAAAAGGAGTATCAGTACTTTCCAAATTAAGTGATACAGGAAATAGAGGAATTGAAATAGTTCATTCTTGGTCTATTCCATTTCTGGACTGCTTGCAGCATCCTAGTACTCTTGCCCCCACATCTGACACTTCAATCTGTACATAACATATTTCTGAAGTTATGGAGTCAGTTATATTCATGCTGATCTTAAGAATTACCTTTTTTTGTCTGCTCAGACCATGCAATCAAAAATATCTGAAATATCATGGAAAAGAAGTTTCCACTGTGAACCTATATACTCAAAACCAGCAGGTAAATAGACTAATGCTTTTGTTTTTCCTGTATCCATAATTTCTTAAGCTTCTCTTAGAGTCTGCACAAACTGTTTGAGCACTCGAAGTCAGGAGTGACTGGGAAAGCAGAGAAGCATCAGGCCAGAGGGTTGCAGATGTCACTCCACTCTGGCTCTGTGTGCTATTTGTCACAGGTGCCACAGACTGCACCAGTGCGTTATGCTGAGTGACAGCCAAGTGTTTTCATCAAATGTCTGCTAAGCACCTTTCCCCTCACTGCCTCCATCTTCTTCATTGCACTCCCTGTTCTTGTGATAATGGTGCTCCCATTTCTCTTCCAATTTAGTGCTTATTTAAAAATTACTACTGCCATCAAACCTCAGACCAGCAATGGGCCACAGAATGGATTATCAGTCTTCCATAATCTAATATAAAAAGCAGTTGTAGTGTGGTATTACTAAGTATGCTGTTAAACTAATATGAAAATCAATAAAATAGTTTCACTTATGACACTGATATCAGAGAGCATAAATAAAAGAGTTCTGCTTCTTCCCTTGCTTTCACTGAGAATAGTAACATGACAAGGGAATTCAGCTACTCTGCTCTTCAGAGGATTCCCAGAGGCAAGTTTTAGGTGTTGCTCATTAAGTGTGAGCATTAAGGAGACTTACAGAATCAGGAATCTCTTCACTTTCACATCCAAAGTGATAGCAAATGACAAGCGAGCAGCCACCCTGCTCTGCTCCCTAAACCAGCCCTGGATCTGGTGTATTTCTGTATCATACTGTGTTTATGTGTGACAGCGTGGTCACCTACAACAGTAACAACATAGCACCAAGATGCCACTTACTGCTGTGGCAGCTGTATCAAACTCTAGCAGATTACCAGGCTTCCTGTAGGCAAACAGCACCCAAAATACTCATCTACCCAGGGAATTAGGCATCTGTTAACTTATCTGATAGCTTCTTTGTTGACCTTCAAAATAAATGTGAAATGCAAGCCTCAGAGCATAAAAAGAGCCCCTAGAATCTATCAAATCACTTAGTAAAATCCATCACTATTGGCTCAGACAGAATGCTTCCTAACTTAAGCCTGATGTTTATATGTTACTCTAAAATAGCTAAACATGAATACTGAAGAGAGGAAAGAAGCTAGAAACATCTGAATCAGTAGTTGAACTTTTAAATCACTTAATTTTAAAAGTTAGGTTAATGGCATGAGATTCTAAAATCTGTAAGAACGGGGGGAATTTATGGGTTTGCAAAAGACCTTTAGAAAGCTATGTACATGCATAACTGGATCATTAAAATATTTTATGGAGAAGTTTTGAAGAAGAGTGCTTTGGTTTCATTGACACTTGCTTAAAACTGTAATATTTCACATAAGAGTCTAGTGTGGAGCTGAGAAAGCTTATTTTACACATTTAAGTATGTACTGACTTTGATAGCATTCAGATATCAACACTTGTGTGACATAGTGCCCTTGTAGGCAGAAAACATCTGTCAAGTAGAGCTGGTAAAAAACAAAAGTTACTCTGGGTGTTCTTTGATTAAATTGGCCTTTGACAGAATAGAAATTTCTGTGAGGCTTTTTTCATGCTTGTGCTGATGCAAAAAAAAGAGGCAGCAGAGGTATTTAAAACATATTTTAATTTTTTTTCTGGAAGCTGAATAGATTAACTTTCTTACTATTTCTCTGGGAATAAATAAATTTCGTGAGTAGTTATTGACAAATTAGAATTTACCTCAATAATTACAAAGGTTTGAGGGTGAAATTTCTCTCACCAGAAGACAGAATGGCTTGTAGTTCATGTGTTAATGACATGGATTTGAGTGGGGGAAAAATGTTTTCCACAAGCAGTGGTGGAGGATATTCATCCACCCTCTCAAACGCATGGTTTTCTGTGGGGAAAATGGCTCTCCAGGAGTTACCCAACCTTTGGTAAATTTAGAGTACTTTTGGTTAAATTTAAATCTAAGCAGAGGTCTACTTATAAGTCTTGGCATTTTGAGTCCTAAATAACCACCCTTTCAGGTTCTGTGTGAGTAGGTAGTGCTATGCAAACATTCTGATGAGATTGGATCAGCTGCTGCTGAGGACCAGACCTTCTCTACATTATATGGATCTGATTGGGTTTGGCTTTGGACTGGCTGATCTCATCCCACGGACTAAAAGCTGATCTGTGGTTGGGGCACATTGCATGTACCCCAAGAGCATCTCTCAGTTTATGTTCAATCAAGTTCATGCACCCTCAGACTAGTCCAATGTGTGTCACAAACCCAGAGGCTGCGTCATAGTGAGTGTGTAGGAAGGGACACTCAGATTCACTTCAGAAGCGCGCTTCTGATCTGAATTAAAATGTTTATGTAGCTTCTATCCCTCTCCCAACACTAACACCTAAAGAATAAGGTGCCTGAAATACTGCAGCTGTTAAACAGCGTATCTGCGGCAAAGGTTTCTTCCTAATCTCCATCACCTATCATTGATAGAGATACTGAGATCTCTGAGGTGTCTTGGAAGAGAATATGGAACTACCGTATTTGTGATCTCTTGTTTTTGTAATGTGTGGGTATAATAGGGAGTAGTTCCATCTAGAGCGATCCAAGATTCCTTTCTGGGTATATTTTAAAAAGCTTTAGTCAGCCATTGGCTCCTTTTTCAGAAGAATACTTTCACACTGTAATCAGATTTGTATTGCCTAAAAATGAAGTAATTACCTGCTCTGTAACAGGAATGTATTTAAACTAGCAAAATTTTTCCTCTTCTTTGCTTTGTGACCCCATAATAACTGTAGAACAAATGTAGTTACTTTAAAGCATTGCCTTACACCATCTGTATGTTGGGACCTCTGTGTTGAAGGCTGTTGTGTCAGTAAATATCCGGATCACTTCAAATCACTGACCTCCGAGATTAGGAATCAGCTGATGACTACTGAAGCAGTTCAGATCACTGATACCTTTCCTTTTGTTAGCTGAGGGCTGAAATGAGTCGTATTTAGAGAACACTATTTCTCCTTCAGTAAAAAATTATATCAGGGGAAGAAAAATGTTTACCTGTGTGTACCTGAGCACCCACCTGAGTGGACTTGGGTGAAGGCCCTGTCAGCCTTGGCCTGGGTGGCAGACCTTACTTGGCTGGGAAGCACCGTGTGGTCAGCTCAAACCCACAGCTGTGACTGTGCTGTGATGCCCACCTGGCACTGTCTCGCTGGATGCTCTCTGCCTTCTCAGCTCCTGCTGTGGGACAGCTGTGCAGCCCCATGAACCAGCCCCACACACCTTAGCTATGCATACACCACACCCAATACAAAAATAGCAAAGCAGGAACTCTCACTATCCACTTCTTCCTCTAATTCATTTGCAAAGGTGTCTTTTGAACCCCTCCTTTATGGAAACCAAGACATCAATAAGAAGAAATACAAATTCTCCAATAACAAGAGTGGTTAATACCAGACTTTCACTTTTGAAGTTACTATAAATGGAGTCATATTACCATGAGTGGGTTTAAGAAATGTAGGGCAAGTCCCAGCAGCCCTGGAAAGGTTTCTGAGATTGAGCTGAAAATTTAAGAGAAGACACCAACTTGTCTGCCTATGGCAGCTTCCCTTGTAGTAAGCTGAGCACAGCCGTCACAGATTCTTGCTTGAGGGCAGAGGGGAAAACATCCCCTAACACACCACACCGTGTTAATCTCCACACTACCTTGGACTTTCGATTTACTGAAAAAAAGTGAACAGAATCAGTGAGGGCAATTTAAAATGTTTCAGCATCACGCTGCTCTTCCTCATGCAAGTGACACTGTCCAACCGAGTACTCAGGTGGCTGTCACCTACCACAGGTATGTCCAGCTGACTGGGAGAGATGACTGCTCCAAAATAGAAATGCTCTGATAAAGATGCTTTGATAAAGATAACCACCTTTTGACCCATACTAGCATTCAGAGAATCTCAAAGCAATTTTATATTGCATATGCTTTCTGGAAGCACATCAAGAGGTATTTAAGGAATTTAAAGTGCTTGAGGCATGAAGGAAAGGCAAAGGGAAGGGTCTTGCTCTAGGCATCACAACAGAAACAGTTGCTGGATGCAGGAAACTGTCTCTGGTGGGATTACTGCAGATATCTGAGGCTCCTGCAGTACAGCCCTTCATACAGCACCACTAGACACTTTGCTAGATCCATAGAGCAGTTGTTCATTTAATACTCATTTGTACTATGTGTTTCTTACTGTTCAAGACTGCACTTCTTGAGCTAACCTTCTACCTCAGAGTTTTCTGTTTACAAAAACAAACAAAAAAATGCGCTGGTTTTCTCCTTTTTCTTTCACACTGATCAGTGGTTCCTTGTTGTGCTGGAACTCCCTTACCCAAGCTTCTACTTGACATCATTATGGTGTGAATGTTTTAATCTGCTACTTGGATGCATTGTTGATTTTTACTGTGCTGTTTCCCAGTTGAGTAGTATTAAAAAGTTTGGAAACCTACTACTAAAAAAATGTTTAATTAGTATTTATTATATATTTATATTGTCTCTAATTACAATATTAATAAGATTTATTAACACCATCTTTCTGCTCCTGTAAAAACCAATTAAAAGCAGATGATCTAAAATACCTATGTAATTTATTTTCCTGTACAGCTGGCAAAGACTTAGAAAAGATTAGCTTAACTTCCACC
This sequence comes from Edolisoma coerulescens, assembly GCA_013397115.1. Lineage (NCBI taxonomy): Eukaryota > Metazoa > Chordata > Aves > Passeriformes > Campephagidae > Edolisoma > Edolisoma coerulescens. Next base: position 2,117,990 of record VWZW01002478.1, on the reverse strand, counting down.
ATTTTCACAAAATCAAAATGCTAAATGTGATAGATGAGCTAAATATGAATGATGAGGTCTAAAACTGAACTTGCTTTTTCTTCAGCAAACAGGCAGACCTGAGCAGCTTTAATTGTAGCGCTCACTACAAGCAGTTTATGCCTGCATTAAAAGACCACATAAAATACATAATTGCCATGTTAAGCACAGCCATATGAATCTGCTAGGAATGGGCTACAAATTTGGATTATTCCAACATTCAGAGTATAACCTAATAATTGCTAACCACCACTGATCTTGCTACAGCCTTTTTTTATGAGAAGTCAGAATACCACGACTCATTTCATGCAGACCACGTTAGTATGGTTGATTCCCAGTTCTAAAGCCCCTCTCTGCCTCAGAGGAGGAGAAGTTTCAAAGCAAAACAGATTAGTGGAGTGAAAACAAAAAAGAATCCTTAAAATACACTGTACCGGGAGTGTTCCTGTGATGCAGTAAACTCTCTTCACTCTGCCATTAAGACCAGACAGGAGATTTCACATGCTGCCTGAGTTAACTCCATGCTAATCTGGGCTACTGAGTCTTTCTGTTGGATTTACCATTGTGTGGTTTGCATTGGAAGGGTCCTTAAGGATGATCTAGTTCTGACCAGGAAAGTTTTACTTTTCTCCCCATGCAGAATGGGAAAGTTTTCAGAATGTCACGTAATTTCTCACTTGTCCACCTTGTCGTCATTGTCAAGCTGTGTTTCAGGTGTAGACTTTTATTGCAAACTGCTCCAGCTCGGCAAGCCTTCTGGTATAATGGGGAGAACTTTGACATTGGCAGCTTTGCTGGGTATTACACCAACTCACCTGACAATCAGGATATTTTTAAATAGAACAAAAAAGAAGGAAAGCCATCAGGATAGAAAATGTTGCTGTGAGGGTTGTACTGCCAAAAGATTTATTTGCCCATGAGCCCATGCAAGGTAGGTATATTTTAAACAAATCCCAATAATGATCTTGGATTTGAGGGCAGTAAACATCCTGCACTGAACATTTTTCCCAACATCTGCAGATCACAAATGTCAGCAGATAGGAAAATTCATGACCAGTTTATGCAAGTAGGTGTAACTCCGTCGACTTGAATAAAACAATGTGTATTAACACCAACAAAAAAGAAAAGAACACCAAGTGCTTTTGAAAGGTATTTTAAGACACAGTTTATTATTTAAATATTTAATATAAATCTTTCTCCTTCCAGTTGTAAACACAGATTGCCTTGAAGTTAAATATCAGCCTCACAACACGGTTGTAATATATGGACTACATTTATTCCTTGGTGAAGTATTTTACCTCTCTTTAGTTACATAAATAACTTCACCAAGACCTGTTAATTTATTCATTGCCTGTTAATCCTTGTTTGTCACCCTTATTTTAAAAATATACATTTATCTTCTGCTAATGAGAAACAGGAATAAAAGTCATTCTTGGCTGGTTCAAGGAAGCATCAGAATGTGCAGAGTGGTTAGATTAGTGTGCAAAGCTCAAAATAAAGTGCTCAAAGCAGTCATAGCCCTGGAACTAGAGAACAGCAAGTTTGGGAGGAAAAAAAGAGTAAAAAGGCAAGAAAACAGAGAGCCTTACTATATATATGATATTCATATAAAATATAAAAAATGGAATATAAAATAGAACATATGTTCTATATATATAGAATATAAAATAACTGCATTGTGCTCTACACTGCATTGGTCCTTACAGAAATATTTCACTGTGTAGATGATGAAGAGAGGACTTTAGAAGGTGACTTGTGTCTTTATCACTCTGAATAGTCTTGAGATGCCCATCTCTCACTGTGGGCTGTGTTGGGTCGGGTGGCCTGGCACAACATGGAACAGACCTGGGCATGTATCACAGGTGATGCAAGCACCTGCTAGAAGACAGATACTCATGATGTGCTTTGCCAAGACACCTGCCTAAGGCTGTCATTTTTACAAAGTGCTCCCTCTCAGCAGTTCAGAATTTGGTTTCATGGCTGGTCTATTAATGAACTCACTTTGGTAGAAAGGGCAATGCTTTCTTGCATGCCTACAAACATCATCTCCCATGTGTCTTCAGACTGCCATAATACAACAAAATCATTCTGTCTGTTCACAGCACCCTGGTAGGTGTGGCAGGGTTACAGTACTGCTCAGGGAAGACCTGTGGAATTGGCCTCCTTTTCAATTGTGATGAAATTGTGACAAGCTCAATAGCTGCAGTTAAGCTGAACATTATTCTCTTAACCGCAAGCAGAATTTTTACTTTTTTGCTTAGAGAATTCTTACTGTGGCATCCTCTGAGGTCAGGGTATTAGCAAACTAAGAGGCAGAGAAGTTCTGTAGAATTCCAAGTTGTCCCACACAAATAACTATTAACACAATAAAGAAGTAAACCCCAAGCTTTCAATTCCAGATTTATGCAACATGTATCTCTACTATTCCCTGAAGTCAGAAGTGATTTTGTAGACAACTGACACAGCTTTAATCTAGTGGAAAAAAATTATTTCTCTAGCAGCTTATAGAAATGGCAAAATATAATTGCCTTAATGCCTGGTGCAGCTGCCTTACAGGAGCTGTCTTCAGAGAATAAATAATTTCATTGCCACTAAAATATTTATATCCCTCCCCAAGCCTTCCATTTGATTTTGCTTTTCAAATATTATTCTGCATTTGGTGTGCTTTTGTTTTCTTTAGCACTATAGGTACCATTTTTCAATGATAGGATAGCAGGTCAGTTTTCTGTAAGATAATCAGGACTGGTTTGAGGAGCAAGAGGTAAAGAATTGGTTTTAGAAAATCCAGATCAAAGGAGAGTCATATTGCATATATGCATATCAAGACTAAGTTCAAAGATTCAGATCCATCAAATTATGCACAGCTATCTTGTTTGTATGTGTGGATGTGTTATACTCTTCCTTCCCATCCGTTCCATGCTGTTAAGTGAGACTGCAAACTTGCCATCTAGTACAAACATGTTTAAATGTAGTATCCTGACATCTTTTTCATCAAGATGCGTAGCTGTGTGAGTGCGAGAACTGTGATGTATGTATTACAACACCATTAGGGATTAAGGCTGTCTTCTGTGCCTACACAGTGCCTCTCACAAGAAAAGACTAAATACCACTTAAGAAATGCACTGCCCTGAGAAGCAGCTGCAGTCACATCATGAGCAGAGCTCTCTTGGGTCACCTTTCATTTTCTGGGGAGCCTGGCCAGGAAGACCCTCCACTGTAATTCTTCCCCATCACATTCTCTACATAATTTATCATTTTTGTGTGGTTTGAGGTTTTTTAAGCTTTCACTCTTTGACACCAAAAACCAAAACAGTCTGGACCAGCAAAATGCACAGCAAAATATATGGCAGACTGTCTTAACAAGTAATAGGCCAGCACAAATGTCAGTCCTGCTGATTGCAGTGCTGCACGGGTAGTCTGCCCCTGAGAAACCTTGTGCCCAGCTGGAACCTAAATTCACAGCTATAAAAATGCAGAAGGATAAAATGTATTATCCTGATGGGCTAGACAAGTGCAAAGGCATTGAGAGTCTTGCACAGCCCGTATAAAGAGAGCCCTAGGTCCAGCAAAGTTAATTTGGTTGTCTTTTACACCCCAGCTCCGAAATACAGCAGACCTGGGTGTGTCTGAGAGTCCCCCAATAACAAATAAAGCCACTTTGCTTTTAAAATAATGGTAAAAAACCCACAACAACAACAACCACCCCCCTCCCCCGCTTTCTCACTTCTCAAAAAAATAACTGAACAAAATCCAGTGTGTTCAAGATAGAGATTATCAAAGCAAAGGCACTTCTACATAGCTGTTGTGCTGATGTTCACAGCCTTTAAAATAAGTAATGAAGAAGATAATTATGTTGATCACATCAAACACTTTTTGGCTGGTTTTTTTTAATCTACTGATATATACAAATGCCTCCCAATATTCAGATCCTGCAGGCAATTAGTGTACTGTTAATTTTACTGACGTGTAAGGTGACTTGTATATTCACATGCTGGTCCTAGATGTGGTGCCACATATATTTTCTGTCTTTGTTATTACATATCTTACCTATGCTTTTGACAAAATATTGATAGAAGTGCTGCAAGCCATCTGCAGAGCTGCTGGCCTGTGAGCAGAGTGTGTCAGGGAGGGCTGGGAGCACACACCTGAGCTGGCAGCATGGGCTCTCCAGAAGGGCTGGTTCCTCCCTTTGGGCAGATTATCAAGTAACTCATATAGTATGAGAAACAAATGGATGTAACCTCTGTATTTCCAAACAAAAAGGCTCAAAAAAAAAAAAAAGGTTGCAGAGCCTGAAACCAGCTTAAGTGTTTGTATAAGCAAAAAGATTATAAATAGCATCCATAAAGCTGCTTGGAGCAGCTGCATAAGTGTTTTCCTTTTTGTGTGCTAAAATTGTCCCACCACAGAAGGTTTCTAAACCTTGTCTATAAATTCATCACCATGGAAAAGTGGTCCTTAGGAAAGAACATTCTGTGAGTCACCATAAGCTTTCTTTTTTGTAGTACTACATCTCGTTCCAAAGGGTTGTTTTGAACTTTCATATTAAAAAAACAAAAAAAGCTGGCGTTTATCCAAAAATTATAAAAATGTGAACATTACAAATCTTTTATACTTAGTAAAATAACACTTCTTCTTGCAGGGACACGTACACTTAATTTGTTTATACTCAACAGGAAGTTGGATTGATATCCGTAAGGAAAGATGGGTCAGTAAATACACTGCAATTTGAAGTATATGTGGTGCAGATGTGTAGCTGTGCTTTTCAGTGCATAGTTCTTTGAAGTGAAACAAAAATTTTTTCATGGAAATTACTTTTCTCTCCTTCTGCTTCACACATTTGGTTTCCATGTTCACTGAAAATGTAATTAAACATTTTGATTTTCAGATTTATTTCAAAAAATTTTTTGAAAGTTGATATAAAGAAAACCCATTGCATAACTAAGCATCCAAAAACACTTCCAATTTTTTCAAAACATTTTACTGAACAACACCTGACTGTGCTAAATGCAAAGTACATTTGTTTATATTGGCTACCCAACAGTGCAGGTTGCTTCCAGGGCACGCTCAGACACTCCTCAGCAGTGTGCACCTTGCGTCCTTTCTCAGGGAAACAGTGGTTGAACACAGTGCAGTACAGTCACACAGGATTCGGCTGGAAGCCAAGATACATCCCAGGCTGTGCATTAAACTGGGAAATACTCCCAGGTGCAGCTATACGTTTGCAGACTCATTGCTAGGTTTGTCTCACTGGTCTCTTTATTCAAGGCAGTTGGCAGAAAGCAAAAATGACACAATGTACCAGGGGTCATGGAGACCAACCATCCAGCATTTTTATTTCAAAGACTCTACCATACATCTCTGCTTTATATATATTTAATCTGTTCCTTTCCTGCAGTATCATTTCTCCTGGGAAGATGATCTGCAGTACAGACTGTTTGAAGAGAAGTTTGCAAATACCATTTGACCTCAGTCTAGGTGTACAAGGTGTCTCTTTGCTGAGGGACTCTCCTCATTCCTGTTGTCAGAGACACTCTCCCTGGACACAAAATACTGCATCTCAGGTCAACACTGTCACCTTGCTCATGTCCCTGTGTGGAAAATAAGAGGGCTCCCTGTGAGACTCTCAGTTGTGGCAGTATTTAGCAATTAGCATCATGTGTAATTGTTTCTGGGCTTAGTGCTTGCAGATTTACAATTTCTTCTTCAAAACAGCATCCTAAATTGATGAACAGTTCAGCACCCAGGTCTCTTTTATGCTTATCTGAAACACAGGAATAGCTAATTGTCCTGTAATGAAAGAAAAGCCTGCTGTTTTTCTCTAGTTTAACCTAGCAAGACTCCATGGAAATCAATGGAATTGCACCAGCCTATTGCAGTAACACCAGCAAAAAGATAATTTCTTTATAGGATTTTCCTCACTTTATTCCATAAATTTGGTGCATTCCCCAGCTTTGAAATCTACAGATCCTGTCCTTTTGCAAAATTGTGGAGAGGCATGTCCTATTTGTCCTTTACTTGAATAGTGGCACTAGAAGTGTACTTTCCATGAATTAGAATATATAATCATTGTGTGGAAGCAAACTAGGCAATAAGTGATGATGGAATCGTTTGGGGAAACTTAACATGCTACAGACATCTCATGCAGCAGTATTTCACACCATAACATTTTTTTACTCCATAAATATTTTCATCTTTCTTGCTGTAACTTGCATAAATGAATAAATGCATAGAAAACACTAATGATGAGTCCTAAATTAAATCTAAGCTCACCATCTTGACATTTACTTTTTAAAATATGTATGAGGCAATTCCTCTGATCTCTTTTTTATACACTTACGAACACATGCTTACAAGTTACTTGTGTTTCAGGGCCAAGTACAGTAACAAGTAAAGGCTTCCTCCTCCTATTGCTGAAAGACTTTGTACAGTCGTGAGGGCTTGAGGATCAAGGTCTTAAATTGAGCTCAAGAGATTGCCTATCAGGAATAACCAAATGCTTCCCAAGTTGGTCCCATTCAACAGCAGGAATAGCTACATGCCTTTAACCCTCATTCTCTATGCTTTGAATTATCATTACCTACAAAAAATACAGAGATTTTCTCTATTTCCAGTTATTTTCTGAAGCTATTTATTCAAGAAAGGTTCAAGACATGTTAGAAAAACTTGATGGACTTAATGGCTGAATTAAAAGAAGTAGGGTGAAATGCAATAGTTCAAGTTTAAGATCATACATACAGGAATTTCTCCCTATTAGTGTAAATCCTTTGGTTGGATCAAGGAAAAAAAACCAGCAACATAGTATTCAGCCACAGGATGACTCTGATTTTCAGCGTGTTAGGACCAAAAAATTGAGTTTGTATGAGATTTTTCAAAGGAGTAACAAAGCTTACACAGTGCTTGTGGTCCATATTCAGAAGGAGAAAACCAGGACCAGGTGCAGAGAAGAGCTACAAGGACATCTAATGAAATTCTATCCAGATATCTCATCAACCAAAACTATTCTCTTACTCTATTAAATTATTTATCCAAAGATGGAAATCACTTTGGATTGAATACATTACAAGAATTACATGTATTATAATGAGAGGAACAGAGTACTAGTAGAAATGACCTGCTAGTCGTAAGATCTTCCTCTTTGCTGTTAAAGGAAACTGTGTCATATATTTGGCAAGTTTTTTTTCTGGGCCACCCATAGAGATTCTGTTTAAATTAGAGGGGAGAAAAAAAAACAAATTAAAAATAAACACAAATTTAAGTGAAGAACATGACTTATGAAAATAAAAGTAAAAAATTATTCTTTTCAGTTTTTCAAAGATAATAGTATTATCTGCTCCTTGAAAAGAAGCCATCAAGGCAGATAAATTACATACCCCATTCAGTGGTTGTCACACAGCTGGAAATGTGCAGGTATTTGACTGCAGTGGCAACTCAAGGTCAAGTTAAAGTCAAGGTCAAGTAAAACCATAACTCATAAAAAGTGGAGTCCAGATAGTTTTTGTTCTATAAATTAAGGATTTTCTGTGAACTTCAAACATTCAAAAGGAAGGGTTTAAACCTTACACTTGTGTGTGGTAAGCTATTTATTAGTATCAAAAAAATAGCTATTTTACTTACTTCTGGGTATATGGGATTTTTAATATAAATGCACTTTTAAAAATATGGTAAATCAATTTTACCATGTTTTGTTCATGGTAGCGCATACTAAACTTAGGTAATTTTATCAGAATACCACCAGTTTAAAATTTTCATGAAAGACTGTAGAAGACTGCTTTCATTGAAAATATGCTTTATATTTTCCAGGTTTGTAGCTTGCCTGAATAACCAAAAATGGGGTTTATTTCCAACCTTTGAGCATATTTCATGATTTCATAGCTGTCTTAAAAACACAAGAGCATGGACATCTCTTGTTTGGACTCTTTGCTGCTATTTTACGAATATCAATACATTGAAAAAATTGGAGATGTGGAAAATATTAGATTATTGGAAAAGGAAAAGGGTTTTTTTCAGCATCATTGAAGGCTATGGAGTAAATGCAGAATGTTCCAAGGCTTAAGAAGAGCTGTAGAATTTTGTTCTGTGAAAGCTGTATTTAGTGCTTTCCATCTGTGGTCGCTGCCTTGCTCCCATTACCATAGCCATCAGGAAGCTTAAAAGCCATGAGTTTATTTGTGTCTCCATACTCTCACAAGTTTAAAGGATGAGATCATGCCTGTTTATAGGGGCGTGCAGTGAACCATGCCTACACTGTCAGCTGAGCGTAGTTCTTCACCCCAGCCCGTCCATCAGGCTTTGCAGGCAGGTGTGCGCCCAGTCTCAGATTCAGGCTGAGTGCCAGGCTTTGGTGAGTACCTGTGCTTCAAGCATACCCACCATGACAGAGCTCAGAGTCTTGCTCAGGCCATTGGAACAGATAGGGAAGAGAGGGACCAGACAAATCAATCTGCCATCAAATGTCTCTAACCGAATACAGTGTGTGGTTTTTACACATCAATGACAGACAATGTGGATATAGAGCATATGGAGCTCAGCATAAGGAAGGCGTAGCTTCTGCCAAGCCTGCACTGAACCTGACTGGTAGATGACCTGTGATTGTTTGTTCAAGGTCTTAAAGGAAGTCTGACCACAAAAAGTTTAATGCAGTCCTCTACCTCTGAACCATTTCCCCGTTCAGCCTTCTGCTCTTGCTATCTAAATTCTGTAATAATGTTCTTTCAGATTTGGTGTTCTTTCTTTCACTGAGGCCAAGAGCAAATCTGCTGCACAGAGTCCTGAGATACTTAATTCAGAAATAGTTGCTGCAGTTGTCTCAAAACATACATGGGGCTCAGAATGAACTGAAGAAACTCTGAAGCTCAGAAAAGCCAATGAGCTTCTGTGTGGACTACCAGAATGATGGGAGCTGCAGGAATGTGCAGGCCATGGAATGGACTCTGGCCTGAGGTTAAGCTAAGTGATCAAGACATGGATAAATGATGGGACATGACATGAGAAATTGCTGGATATGACAATGTGAGAAGCTGATAAAAAGTTCAGAGAACACTGTGAAGGACAGCTGCATCTTGCAGGAGGTAAAGGAGGAGGTATTTGAGAAATGGTTGGATTTCACGGGTAATTGAAAGGGAGTACTGGGGACATTTTGTGGGCAGCAATACCTAGGTAACCCTATCAGTGAGGCTGATATGAAGCTGAGATTACCTAGAAATCCCAAATCTGGGTACAGGTATAGCAAGGCTGGGACCACTTGGGGAAAAGTAATTAGGCCTGAGTTGTATACTTGAGAGGAGATGGAGAGAGAAAGCAAGGTGTTAAGTGTGGTGAAAGGGAGGGTCAAGAACAGGAAAAGGGATAAAATACATGCAGCTGATGTAATCAGGTCTGTTCAGGGCACTGGCTGGGTAGTAATCATTTGCTACAGCCTAATCAGGACATTAAACCAAGTTTGTCTGGCCACACCACACAAGTTCAACATGCCTCTGCAGTGAGAGTGAAGAGGGAATATAAGAGGAAGCTTTCCTGTTTGGGCAGAGGAGCACCCAGATGGGCAGATAAACATCCTGGTACTGCCAGGCCTATGCCAGGCCTATGCCAGGCCTATGCCAGGCCTATGCCAGGCCTGACAGCATCAGCATCTACTCATCACTTCCTTACAAAGCACAGAGCAACTCACTTTATTGCCATCAGCTACGGAAATAAAGAAGTAAATGGGGTTGTAGCAGAAGCTCCTTTCAATAATGTTACCATAATGATGCTGATCCTTTCTTTGAAAGTAGCAGTAGTTCATATAATGTGTCATTGGAAGGACCACATCCAAGTTAAAAAATCATCAGCTGCTTCATGCAAATACGTTATTACAATATGTTTCTTGGGAAGTTAATATGAATGAGTATACATGCTGTTTCATTTAAGCAGATTGCTGCAGCCTCTCCCCTGGATCTTAACCCTGCACAGTTAGCACAATATTTCCTTTTCATCTGGTTGCTTAATTTGGTCTGTTTGTTTGTCTTAAGTGTGTATTGGTCTTGTTACTTCTTATTTTATTTTCTGCCCTGAATCACTGCCCTCTTTCTCCCTTCTGTTTGCATGTGACTGGATGACCCCTGATGAAGCAAGACAGCATTCATTACCATACACAGGTGGATTTTCTTTTCTGAGACAGAGACATGCACTGAAGCAACTGGTTCCCACTTCTTGTGTTTAAGCTAGATGGCCCTATAGGCGGTGTTTATGAGACATTGGAGGCCAGCTTTTATTGGAAAAGCATTGTTCCTTAGTTGGAATGAAAACTGGAATTTTTGCAGATATTAACCTTTCCATACCATGTATCTCTGAATTGAAGCTGTTCAAAGGAAGACTGCTAGTAATATAGCATTGCTTTAGTCTGTAAAGTTTCCTGCTTGGTAAAGAAACCCTTTTTGCACCTGAAAAACATCTATGAAACTCAGATATTCCGTGTCCAGGAATTAGCATGTAAGCTCAGCTTCCCAAGAAGTCATCTGTGCTATGCTGATAAATATAATGCAGTAACATACTTCGCCTCCTCAGCATTTCTGCCTACACTACCCAAGCAACTATTTTTCATTCAAAATTATAAATTAGCTAGCTCTTTCTTGTACTAGGAATGGTAGCAGTTTTCCTGCCTTGATAGCTAAAAGGCAGAAAATATATACATTGCTATCTAGACAATACAAATGGTGTTCTCTTCTGTTTGGATCAGTGTCTGCTGTAATACAGAAAACCATAATGAAGGGCTCAGGAAGTTTTGTGAAGTTCCCTTTCCAGACATCCCCACCAGGTCTCAGGAAGAAGCCCAGCCTTATTTATCTATCTTGACTTTGTAACAGTATTGAGTCACAGTTAAAACTCTTCATCCCAGTAACAGAGAGAGAGAAAAACATTAAAGTTTTATTATTCCTTAACCTTTTGACTATCAGATTTTAGCGGAGAAAAGGGAATGAAGCAATTGATCTTTCATCACAAATGATATCTGATGGCATATTGGGAGTTGACGAGAGGCTTTCAAACTGTAGATATTTTCAGATGTGTCACTCAGCCTTAACGAACTGCTAAAGTGCAGCTGCTACGGCAGCTTGTTCTCAAGAACTATAATCACTCCTCTACCATTAGGAATGGATGCCTGTAAGTGGGGATTTATTTTCTTTCCTATTTTTTGCTATAGGTATTTGATTTATAGCATATCACTTCTTAAACTGTGTTTAAAATACTTGTAAAGCCTTTGTAAACATACTTTTATTAAATTCCATGGGAGAGCAGAGATCTGATTAAGGTTCCCATTAGTCAGGAGAATAAAACAATAAGAAGGATTTTCCAGAAGGAAATGAGGAATTTACATAAATGCAGTTCATGCCATGTGACTTCATCAGGAAAGTTTCATGAGAGAACTGCTAATTCCATCAGTAAAGAAGTTGTAGATGTGCTGCAGAATAGTTTCTTTGGATCCATCTGGTCTGTTCATAGATGAGTAAAACTATGAAGTAAATGGAAAAAAAAAGTAAATACAAAAGCCAAAGAAATAAACCAAGAGGTTTTAGTCCCCATTGGCGTCAGGGAGTATCACCCTTCCCAGGGCCACATAGCATTTTCTGTGTTTTAAAAGCAGCTGTGTCATTTCTCATGCTGGTTCTGAAAAATATAAGGGGGTGATGAAGGGAAAAAAAAATGTCATTGCATGTTAGTGCTGGCCAGCAGCTGGTCACCCATTTTGCTCAGACATGAGGCTGTCCCTGAGGACATCAGCCGTCTGGCTTCTACTGTTTGCTCACCACGCTCATTCAGTCAGTTCATTTACTAAAGCTTGTGTTTTGCTCTTGGCAAAGGCTTTGAACTGTGTTTACACAAAGTTCAAAAGATCTCACTAAGTCCTAGCTTTAAATTCCATTAGCCTAATTGCTAGGGGTAAATTGAAAGTTTGTCATGGAGGATATAAATTTCTACATTAATTTATAAAAAATATATCCCATCTTGCTGTTTGTTTAGAAGTTTTTAGAAATAGGCTTTTAAAAAAAAGATTTAGAGGCATCATGGTTAGAAAAATAACCTTACCTGCATAAATCAGCAGACTGCTGACATATGTCTGCAGGCAGCAAAACTTTCCCTAGATACGTACATGATTACTTGCTTTTTTCTCCTCAACAGCTCAACATGAAGGATGGCAGGGGACCTCACCAGGGGACGGTCCTGAGTGTTTGGGGTGCAGCTGCCATTTATCAACCACATTAGTCCATGATCTGGTCGATCTTGTTATTGGCTTTTAAATAGTGGGTAGGTTGCTGAATTTCTACCCTAAATTCAATGGGTATTGCATAACATTTAAGGTAGTCATTGGATTTCTTTAATGTGAAATGTAACCAGAAAAACTATAAAGTTAAAAAATGACCTTAGGACTTTGGTTTTTGACTGGTAGATATCTGTAGTAAAGCTAGATTTCCTATCTGTGCTTTGTTAAAGAATGCATAATGACTCTCCAATGGCTAGCCAGCCTGCAGAAGTGGATGTTAGCAGATAGTTCTCAGGAATCCAGTGTATTCCCACATCTTGCGTGCACAAAAATTGAAAGAGCCTTGCCATAATGGCTTAACCATCTTTTAATAAAATACTAAAATTACCAGGTATGCTAAACTGCTTGCTATGAGCTCTCTAGCAGCAGAGTCAGCCACAGCTTGAGGCATTTCCCAACAATGTGTCAAGTGATCAATCTGTCACAGCGCCAATATTTTCCTCTTTAGGGCAGGTTTTTCATCACAGTGGAAGTGACAGAGTTGCTGAGCTAATCGAAGACAGTTTACAGTGATGTGTATTAATTCAAGACCATACCTAAGTGAAATCCATTCCTTTGAAATTCCATTACAGCTGTGTAACACATGCTTAGCTACTTATTTCATTAAAATCTGTTTTTTATATATCGGTTGTGACAATCCTTCCAGAAATGTCTGATGAATCTTTCTTAGCTACATCAACTTCATGGGCAATCATTACTTCTTTATTACTTCTTTATTATTGTCCTCTTAACAGCAATTTAGTGCTTAGAAAGAAGTGAGTAATGGAAAAGAATATTACTGTTGTATGTAGGATAAATTAAAAGCATCTATTTTCCTTTAAAAGATGCAGCAGTTGTAGTACTCTAAGAGATTTATTCCTTTCTGTGCAAGCTTCTATACAGGAGGTTAAACTTGTCTTGGAAGCATAGTAATTTCCCCTAAATTTTTTGGGCTGCCAAATTATAACAAGAGAGCTTCCAGAAATCTTTCTTCTTAGGCATAAACCATTTGTCCAGTAAGGTCAACAGCAGTCAAGGAGAATGGACTGAGGTCCACACCTCTGGGTATATCAGTGTTACTGCGGCAGTAACCTGCTAACTGGACCAGAAACTTTAATGCCATGAAGGAGTTGAAAGGCTTGGGACCTGTCTGCAGGGAAAACTCAGCAGGGGTGAGAACCACACCTGGAGAGCTGAGGCAGAAAGAAGGCTCAGAGGCCAACCAAGGGCAGAAAATGCTGACTATAGAGAAACTGCAGTTCACCGAAGGCAAGACCGTGTCTGAGAACAGCAGCAGCTTTTGAGCCTTCCTAAAACAGTGAGCCAGCAAGGGCACATTTAGCAGTGCTGTTTCTACTTGGCCAAATATCTTCTCAGCAGACTCAGAACCTTCAGCAAAGTAGGAGAGCTCACAAGATATTTAAGGGACAAACTTCTCAATGTCACAGGAAATTCTACTGTGTAAAATTACCAGATAATATAGAAACTCTAGATAAAGAAATTGTTTAAAAGGCATTCTGGCTAGTGGATGGAACTGTAGAAATACAGATATGTGTGACCTCCAAGGTCTCTTGGAAGAGAAGTACTGATTATCAACAGTACAAATTAAAAACTCAAAATGTAGGAAAATGCCAGAATTTACACTGGGCACGTAAAGTTATTTCATCCTTCTTGTGTATGGCTGATATTTTAGTTACATGAACATCCCCTCTATTTTCTGTGGTCTCCAGCATCCCATAGGTCATGACATAGATGGTGGTCATTGAAGGGTCCTTCAGTTTCTTGTTTCCTGTTTGCAAAATTATGTTCATTGAGATCATAGAACCATAGAATGGCTTGAGTTGGAAGGGACCTTAAAAGTCATCTAGTTCCAGCCCTCCCTGCCATGGGCAGGCACACCTTTCACTAGAACAGGTTGTTCAGAGCCTCATCCAACCTGGCCTTAAACACTTCCAGGGATGAGACATCCACAACTTCTCTGGGCAATCATTTCTAGTGCTCCTCCCAGCAAAGAATTTCTTCCTCATATCTTACCTAAACTTACTCTATTTCAGTTTCTGTTAAAGAAAGTTAATAAAATTAGCTACTATTTTTTAGAACCTCTGGAGCATGGATGAGCAGCTATTTCCTTCACAAAATTTGTGCAAGTTTTAATGGGTAAAGCAAAAGGCATGCCCCAATATGAAGATCACCTCTTTTCTCAAGTCAGCTCCCCTCTTTAATGCATGAGAACAATGAACTTTTCAAAGTCCATTAAGGGTTTAAACATGAAAAAGCAATGTATTTTACTTAATCTCGTCCTCAGAAACAGATTAATCATTTTGGAAAAAAAATAATTGCTTTGTTCTGAGGCAGATGTTCAGTATGGAAGATGCCAGCCTGAATGGTTTAACTTAGAAGGAATGAACAAAGCATTTACATAGAAATGGAAGGTCAAGCTGACACTGATCTGTAAAGAGCAAATCATTTCTATGGAACTGCATAATCCAGCAGCAAGCTTAGAAGCAGAGGTCCAGCTCACCCAACATTTTGCAGATGCTGAAAAAGAGCACAATTACAGTAGCTATCTGAACCTAATTACTGTCCCATTGTACTGCTGCAAAGAGTCTTAAAGTGCCAATTCAATTTTCTGTTATTGGCAGTGATAAAGTCATACGAGTTGTTCCTGAGAGCGAGAGGGAAACACAGATCTTGAGGGCTGCATTCAACAGGCTTAAGGTGAGTTTGATTATTTTCACCTTCTTTTTCTGATCTTTTTGAAGACTGTAATTGGTTAACTGACTTGCCTTTTATTTTGCACTTTAAATTATTTTATTATCTGGAAAGCAGTCTTTGCCCATTAAATTCCTAATTTACCAATAAAATAGCATAGGAATTAGATTCATCATGCCTGACAAATTTAACACTTATTGCCTTAAAGTAATACAGGTGCCACACTTGTAAATTTGCTTTCTTTGCTCTTCCACTTCTTGCTAGCATACATAGTTGCTTCATTATCTGCCCGATGGTGTTATTTAAAACACTGAGAAATTTAAAGTTGTGAACACAGAGAGGAATATGAAAAAGGAAGTGGTTTCAGCTCGAGAATCTGGCAGAATAATTTCCTAGAGGCAGTTGAGAGAGTGTCTATGATACTCACTAGCAAGCTAAAATCTTTCTTCCCTGGCCTTTCCCTGCAGATATAAATGAAAAGCAGCGGTGCCACTGCAGCAGGGCAGCACAGGAGCACTCTGCAGCACGCTGCTTTGCTGGCACAGCTTATGAAGGCAGAGGAAGTCTTTCCTCAGCAGCCTGGCCCACTGTCTCAGAGGATGGGGAGTACCTGTAAGCCAGATCTATGGTCCCAAAAAAAGGACTGTACCATGCACATGCACTGCCCCCAAAGACTGTGGGAAAGGGATAAGCTTCATTAGTAGTAATCAAAACACAGCCCAGTTAGAGTAGAATCAGGGAAGTAACAATTTGATCACTGTTGAGTACGAGAGTGTTTGAAGCATCTACAAAAGCTTTGGGTGGCTCACTGCCTTCAACTCCAGCAAACTATTAGGCAGTCTGCCACGTAATTCTGCCTCTATTGTTGAAACCTTACATAAATGATTGTGTTCTCAGTGAGGAAAAAATGAAGGTGCATCTAATTTTCTAGTCCAATTGTTAGCATCTGGGATATAAGTAAATCAAATCTCTGTCTGCATACCAAATAAAACAAAACAAAACTAAGATGTTAGAAGAGCTCTTACACCGTCCTGAAAACCATTTCATCTTTCAATTATGACAAAGCTTTCTTGCTACTATTTTTTAAAGAAAGAG
This sequence comes from Edolisoma coerulescens, assembly GCA_013397115.1. Classification (NCBI taxonomy): domain Eukaryota; kingdom Metazoa; phylum Chordata; class Aves; order Passeriformes; family Campephagidae; genus Edolisoma; species Edolisoma coerulescens. The sequence continues at coordinate 2,101,888 of VWZW01002478.1, read as the reverse complement.
GACTGAGCTACCTTAGGTACCTCAGCCCAGGAGAGGGCTTTCTGCTGTGAGTACTCCAGCAGTCAAGACATTGACACCTTACAAGCCTTGAGTAAGAAAGCTGAGGCTGTCTTCATCACATCTGCATTTCTTAACACTATCTTCAGCTAGTTCCCCTTTCAAGATGCTGTATTTTGTAACCCCCATTCTCAAGACATCCAGCCTGTGCACGTGTTGCATGAAAAATTTCAATGTTCAACAGAGGCAGTGTCGTGATGCCATGGATTACCACACTTTGCACTGTAATGCCCAACTCTCCTAAAGAACATTGTCTTATATTTGTTTCTACACTGCTTATTAAGGACCTGACCTTCACCTGTGAATGTTACACCCCAAAAAGGATACTTGTTTTACTCCCAGTTAGGAAAAAAACCTAACCATAAAACCAAGCAATACATGTGGAAGCTGGGTTTTGCATTAATTTCTCCCCCCTGGATGTTGGAACATAAAGAGGGAGCACATGTGTTTTTTCCCTTCTCCTCGTATTGTAAACCCTGCAAAGCAAGAGGGTTACTCACCTTCCTGTAACTGTTTCTCATTACAGAGCTCCCTTAGGCTCCCAGAAAGCGATTCCTTTACTCAATTCCATCAAAGTGGGAGCAGTAGAAACTTGAATAAATAATTGCATGCTGTAACTCTGAGAGCAGGATAATAAAATTTTGGCAAACTGCATCGGAATCTGACTAGTTAATTAGAAAATGATTGATTCTGATGAGAAACTAAGCTGAGGAGGTTGAAATGAAGACTCAAAAAAGAGAGAGTGTATGACACCCAGTTTCATGGACACAGGCTGGGTTTGGCTCCATGTCAGGTCTTAGGGCTCTTCCGTCTGCAGCTGCTTCACTGCCCATCTGCATGGAGTGGAAGAGACACCTCAGTGGATAACAAGTAACAGATATGTTTAACATTAACTTACCATATTTCCCCCACACAAATAAAAATCTCAAGTTATTCCCTCATGAAGAAGTGGATCAATCGTGACACTCCTCAGATGTGCCCAGTCCTTACAATATCGGAAAAGGCAGTAGTGGCTGCAAGTCATCAGCCCCTCTGGAGAACCATGTATTTAGAGTTGTGCAATTTTTAAGTCTCAGTGTCAAGGCTCCCCTGTCCTTCTCCCCCCGTCCCTCCCGGCCCGCCACCCCAGACTGATTTCAGAGTTGAAATTCAATGGACAGTGGATTTATGTTCTGTTTTTTAAATATGAGCCTTTAAGCACAATGTTGATTATGTGCTCAGGAGAAAATGGAAGACAGTGTACAAAAAAAAACCCCTCAATAGTGCAAAATGAGCTGCAAACAAACCCCAGATACAGTCATGTTGCCATCTTAACACAGTATGCCTGACAAACAACAGGAATATGAGCGGGAGTGTCAACAGAGATGTTCAAATTGCTGTAATTACAAAGACTGCATTTCAGATTTTTTCATTTTTGAGTCAGAAAACCAGAACTGGTTTGAGACACATCTCCTTTGAATCTATTTTGGTTTGAGCAGTAAATTAATGGCAACCTGTTACATCACTCATACATTCTGTTCTTCAAGGGGGAAATAAAGATGGAACAAGGATCCTTTCGAGACATTACAGTTTTGTTATGTTACTCAGTGTTGTTACTCAGTGAAAATTCAGTTTTCAGCCTGAATTATGATATGGCCTGATAGAATCCTCTACCACTGTCAATATTATAAGAACAAGAAAAGTCAATAAAAATAAAACTTGTATCACTTTTGTTGTTGAATTGAGAAGGATACACGCACTTGGGTTTCAATTCAGACATGTTTCTCTACCCTGGAAAGTTGGTCTATTAGAGATGAGGTATATTTCAGAGGACCAAAAGTTAGGCTCTCTAGGGATGTCAGGATTAGTCCCCATTATTCAAACAGGAATTGCAGTGCAAAGTCATTTGGGGAGCCCAGTTTACCCCTGGTGTGATCCATGCACGACATAAATATTTTGAATAAATTCCCAGAACGGTGCAAGCACGTAGTAGATTCTGCACAAATGGATTGTATGCTTGGCGCAGGATTTCCTTGCACAGAACAGGCCACCTGTGGTAACAAGGCAAAGGGAAGATTAGCCCTCCTGTCCCAGGCTTCCTCCTCACTGTGTCTGGTTGAGGGAGGTTTTCTACAGACTTGTGTTCTGCGGTCATTCTAGCCATTTCCTTCTGCCCTTAAATTTACACTTGTAAGGCAGAGTGACTTAGCCCTTTCTTCTGGCCTACCTCTCACAATCCAAAGAATTATAAGAAAAACTCCTCTCTGTTCAGTTCAAATGACCCTATCCTTCTGAAGGGCATTATCACAAAGAAGCTTGAAAAAATGATCCTGATGATCCTACTGCAAAGGCAATGTTATTTTGGTGTCAGGCAGAGAATAAAGCAAATGCGAAGATCCCCCTCCTTATTGCCTGCTGATTTGGACAAAGGGAAAAGACCCAAGAAGAAAATAAATGGGCAGTGGAAAGAACAGCAATGTATCATTTCACTCATTTTCTTTTATATGCCAGTTTCTTAAGTATTGTCCTTACCACTGATTTTCTTGAGTAGATTTTGTCATTTACAGTCTGCTCTAGCTGTTTTCTTTCTGAAAGAAACACCAGGGCAGTGGGGAAGTGAGTGATGAGAGTTCTGCCTTTTGCCATGCTGAAGCCAGTGCCATAGAGGTCAGCAAGGTCCATCCCTTTTGGGAAAAGCACTAAGCACAAAGGAATACTTTCCTGAATGTGCATTTACAGAAACCTACACTGAGACATCCTTGAAGGATCATCTTGGAATTTGCTATATGTCTTGATGTATTTGAAGTATCTTAGAGTATGTACCCAGTGATTAACTTGGGCAATGACAGTCAAGCTAAACATAACCAACAAAATTCATGAAGGACTACTCAGGGTTTTTAGTCCACGTGGAAGCCTTCTTGATGTCAAAAAGGACTGCTCTTCTACCAGTACCTGAGCTGTAAGGTTAATTCACACACTTTTACAGACAGTGTGATCCTAAAAACTTTTTAAACCTAGAATCTGGAGCTCCTCAGGAGGGATATTTGCCCCCTTTTTTTAAGGGAAAAGAAAAAAGAGTCCATATAATGCTTGGTGTAACAACTCCCTGAATTCTACCTGAAGTGTCTAGGCTCTGCTGCAGTATGAATGCCATTGATTATACTGAGTGAATAATGGATAATGAATGTTTCATTCCACACATTTTACTTTTGTTCATGAATTGCCCAGTGGCAAATCACATTAGTCATAATCAGTTGCTGAGTAATTTCCACAAATTAGTTTTGGTCTGAAGCTCCATTGCCCACAGTACTTTGTTATTAATCATTATTATAAATTAATTCCTTCACAGGCTGGTTCTGTTAACTTTTAGGTGACAGAATATTGCTTTTTTTCCCTGGTGGGGTGAACATAGCATGTAGACCTGCACTGCCAGTAAAAATAGCCAGCCCTCCAGATTAATATTTTTCTGCTGTGGGTTCTGTAAAATTGCCTGAATGTGCATGTATTTAACCAATAAACTCAGCTACTGTAAAGAAGAAATACAGAAGCCTAAATATATTGAGTTAGATCAGCTGGATTCCAGCCTCAAGGCAGCAGGAGGTGGCTCTGGCCCTGACCACTCTTGTCTCAGCCAGGCTGAACAGAGTTCCCTGAGCCTCCCCACCAGCCCCTCACTGCAGGACTACATCTCTCCAGAACAAGTTCTCAGGAAGCTCTTGTGCATCATGTACTGCTGTGTATGCAACTGTTTCTTAGGGTAATATGTGTCTGAAGTCAGAAGAAATGTGGCAGGTGGGGTGCAGAGAGTCATGCTCTTTTTTGAGGCTGGAGATAGCAGTTTCTGGTTTTCACTGAGTGACAGAGGTAGGAGCAGCTGGCAGATGCCATCAGTATGTATACAGCAGTATCTGTTGTCTCCAGTGTGTTCCTACATCGTTTCTTTCAGTCTCCATGGGGAGGAAAAATAAGACCCTGGTAACTGTTCTTCCTACCAGCAGCACTACCCTGCACCCTTAGACACTTTTGGCACAGACCTTGTGCCAAAGCCCGCTGGGGTAGATGCAACAGAGAGTATGACAAGCATAAATGATGGTGGAGCTCCTCCTCTGACTTTCATGTATAGTATGCAAGTATACTATACATGTATGACAAGTATATTGCATAGCAGTGCTGAGGAACATTTTCATATGGTTGTGATGGACTAAAATGCAGCAAGTTCTTTGACAATTCAAGTGAAAAAAAAATTTTTTTAATTATTTATTTTTTACTCATGGGATTATTTATTTTTCTAGCTATAGATCACTGTCCAGCTTTTAGATTGGCTGCTGCTGTAATGCCATCACAGGCGCCAGTCTTAAATTTTAGATTTTCTGTTGTAGTCCTTTGCTCTTATAAATTATTTCTCTTTTTATAGATATGGTAAAAATCTTTAATCCTGACTTAGTGTTTAAGACCAGAAATATCTTTTTGCAGGTACACAGTTCCACACTAATCATTTTCAAATTATTACAGTAGTCAACAAATGAACGAGAAATACTTAGGATGGTAGTACCACAGTGACATGAATATTACTGCCCACACTCTGCCCCCCAGGACTCCTCTTGTCCATCTGCTGTCCCTCTGCTTTGTACACCTCTCCAATGACTGGCTATTTTCTCCTGCTCTTTCTTGTTCAGAAGACAAATTGAAGAGCCTGTTGCTGATTTATGAGCCCTTTCATGGTTTTAATTCTGTTGGACCTGACTGACAGAAACAAATGTCACATTCCCAAGTGCTTTGCAAAGAAACGGGGATTTTCTTGGGTCCTCAGACCCAGCAGATTCTGTTTATCTGCTCTGGAATTTTCCTTTGTAAGCGTTATTTTTGAAGCAGCACTTCATTTGAGCCTTGACTGATAACTTCTACTCCATCGGTGGTCTACAAGCACTTTTTATCACATAACGCCTGACTGGGATCAGGACTGTTTGTAGAGGTAGCAAAGAATCTACTGCTCTGTGAACATTCCTGGCATAATAGAGTTAGACCACTCATTCTTCAGTAGTTTTTATAAAAGAAATTCCTGGGCACAGCCAGGCACTTCTTCAACTTTGGGAGGAGCCAGCCTAGCAGGCCTTGAAGCCAGAACTCCATTCCCTTTTGTTTGTTTTCTAGCCATTACAGCAGCTGCTTATCCATTGTAATCCCTGAATTGATCCTGTCATTGCAGTTCAGGGAATCAGAAAAAATGTCTCATAGGGGAAAAGGATCACTTGGCTATAAATCGGATAGTTTACACCTCCATAGGAAAATGCTTAAAAAGCCTTCAGAGGACAAAAGCCCATCTGAAAATGCAGTAAGAAAGCCTGTCAGCCCAAGTGGAGCTATTCTTATTTGCAGAAGGAAAGAACCAGCTCAGCAGCCAGGGCTGCATGCATTTTACTTTGCACCTACAGCAAATATATCTATATAGCCAGATGCTTTAGTTTTCAGTCTAAATTTTACCCTAGCTCATGGTTGGGGTTCCAGTCAGATATTAGAATATTTCAGATACACAAGGAACATCAGGTGACAACAGAGGGTATTCATAAATGTATCAAAATACATGTTTGGAAACCACTTGCCAGGGTCAGAAGGAAAATGTTGTTGCAGAAAAACTTTAGTGGGAAAATACAAGGTAAAACAGAGTAGCCCAGGTAGTGAGAGTATTGTTCTCACAAGACACAGAAAGCATGGACTTCCTGAGATGGAAGGAATCTGCTTCCTCTGAAGAAGTCTGAGCCTGAGCTCGACAAAGCCATCAGCACAGTCTCAGTGGGAGCAGAATCTGATCCAGGGCTTACTATTCCATTTCCCATGCAGTGCAGCAACAACTGCAATTTGAACCAAGCTATAAATAGTTTAGTAATAAACAAAAGAAGGGTTTGGCCTTTTTTTTTTTCTTAATGAGTCTGTTAAAGACTTTTTCACGTCTTTCAAATATACTTAGCCCAGTGGCATCTGTACTTCTAAGAACAGATATTCAGTTACTGTATAATTGAGTATGAGTTTTATCTCAGTGACTCTCGAGGAATAGCCTACAGGTCCTTTTCAGTGTAGAGCCCTGAGTAAAATTACATCGTGTAAATAAAGTGGGAAGACCATTACTTTGTTATAGTTCCACAAAGATCTGCAAAACTCAAAACTTCAAGCTGTGTGTTGTTCACATTCTGTTCCTGCCAGTGTTATGGTTGCTGCAATCCCATGAATCATTCCCGATTTATTGGCACAATTACTCTTACCAGCCTCACTGAAAAGCAAATAAATACTGAAAAGTTAGAGCCAGTAAAATGTCTAGTGCACTCAATCAGAAACCTAAATTACTTTGCAGTAGAACTACATTGTAAGCCCTTTCAGAAAGCAAGGGAGTTCTACACTGGATTTCCACTTTTGCAGCACATAAAGGGCAGCTGAAGCAGATTGGAAGTTAGGACTGTCAATTAAGTTCCTTAATTGGCAGGAGCAAGGGAGGATGAAATCAGTCCTGGTCCTGAAAACATTTGCAAGGGTGAAGATATTAGAGATGCGCAGTTCTACTCTTTCCAGGTGAACCACAGCACTGCTGTAATTATGCAGCAGTGTCAGAGTGAACAAGAGTCATTCTTCCTTGCTTCTTTCTTTTCAGATGTACCAACAGAAGTCTAAAATTCTGTTACACACTGTACATGCGAGGGGTGTTTGTACATACATGTACGTAACTGTGTTTCCCATGTGTTATGTGATAAAACCTCGGGCAGTCAGACTCCTGACAGCATCAATAAAACTAAAGCGGTTTCTGCTTCTGCTCTCTACCTTCTACTATTGAATTTCTAATTGAAAACATATCTAATGACTTTCAGCACTGCTTAGGGTGTTTATGCATCTATACATGAGCATATGGATGTAAATGGGAAACCCACGTTTCCTGAAAGAGCCCATGAGCAACGAGTACCCCTGCTTTCATTATTGACTGCACATTCCCTTTTACAAGAGGCTCAGAAATGCCAAGCCATTTCTACTGACAGCACCATAACAATAATTATATTCTGAACTTTACTGTTGACAGCATTTCTCAAAGAAACCCATTCACAGTGATGTTAAGGACAAGGCCAGCTTTGGCACATGTATTGCTGGATACAACTCAGTAGGAATAAAAACTGGAATTGCTAGGTAATAAAACATATAACAAAATTTCTGTCTTCATGGGGAATAACATAGATAAATCACAAACAATTTTCTCCAGATACTAAATGTAAGTTATGACAAAGTTATTCTAGTTACTTTCATGACAAGCATCAATCATCTCTTTTGATTGATATATAATTGCAGACCTGATGAGAGCACTAAGCATCTTCCTTTCAGGCTAAATGGAAGAAGAAATGAAGCATCTGCTTATGAAAAGGTAGTGAGGGACAACTGGAGGCTACTGCCCAAGAAAATGGCTTTAATTACAAAGGCCGGACTAAGCCCTATGGTCTAAAGAAGCTGAGAATTTATTTCAGTGACTTGAATTAAAAAAAAAGACTGTGAGGTTTATGCAGCCATGAGAGTGTTTGTGGGTAAAAGCAGGGAGACTTTTCTTCCCAGGCTTCCTTTCCATAGGCATGGAATGAGCAGGAGGAAAAACTGAACTAATGAATAAAAAACTCCCTGTTCTGTTTTCTGTCTTGGCAGAGCACAGGAGTTTTCTGTATAGCATTTGTGATATGTAGGATTATACTAACAAAGTGCTTGTATTCTTGGAAAATTATTTGCATAATTTTAACTTCGGAAGAAATTCTGAATTCTATTAGTTCAGTACCCAAATCTGTTTAAAATATTTGTCCCTTTGCCTTGTGCTGACTTTTCATCACTGTACTGACCAAAACCTAGAGACATGACTAATGAGTTCAGTGTTGCTGTACCTTGGAAGGTGTCCAGGTAAGAGCTGATAGATTTATTTGAGCTGTCTTTAACACCTCAGTTTAAAGGGAAACTGCTTACAAAGAAACCTGCCTTTCCTAAGCACAAATTGAACCACAGGGACTTTTATGGGACAAGTGAGGTTGAAAAAAGAAGAACAGGCGGTTTAAAAAGACTCCTTATTACGTAGCCACAATTAATAATCTCTCTCACTTTCTTTGTTAAATAAAGAAATAATGTGTTTAAATGTTTTGGGAAAAGAGACCTGTCTCTATGCTCTTACATACCATTTTTTCCTCATAGAAAGCAAGTCAGGATGCCTCCAGTGAGATTCTGGGAAAGAGCATTCACTGGGCATCTGGGGAGCCACCACTGTCCCTGAGAACAGGTACCCATAGTCACACTTGAGTGGCAGGTGCTTAGTAATTGGTCTCCTGGTCCCAACTCTGAATATGCTGAAAGACAGGAAAAGATGTGCAATTAAGAGTGTTCTGAAAAGGAGATGAGAATATTTAGGTTTGCAGACATGCTCTAAAGCATATTTCTTTTCCTCTAGCCTCAAGATACCAGGTGAGTTTTGAGGTTCAAATATTTGGCTGTAGGCTCAGGGAGTTTTGTAGGATTTCTGCATGTCTTTGTTTTGTAGCTGGAGAATCTTCTTCCCACCTAGCAAATCCTACCACCCACACAGCAAATAGATATCTTTTGGCACTGACTGGTACTCCATAATACTGTATAAAGGCTCATGTGTAGTGTGGGGGGGGTAACAACACCCCATCACAGAGAGTGAAGAGGATAGGACAGCAATTAGTTTCACTGCCACTCACTAGCCAGCAGAGCCCAGCATGGAAATCCAAGGCATATTTGCGAGAGGAATGATATTGAAATAAGAATGGTGACTTCAAGAAGACTCTCAGTATCTGTGGGAGATGCAATGAGGAAGTCTCCCGAAGATGACAGTGAGTAGAGGACGGTTGGACTTGCCCAGTCCAAACATGCTTGCTCTGCAATCCATCTTCTGTTTGTCACTTTCCAGGTACTTGTCACACCAAGGACAAGCTGACAGTTGCAATATAAATAAGATGTCTTTTGGAGAAACGTGTTGCTTGTTATATGCTTTGTAAGGCAAAATCCAACCAGCAACTGAAGTGGTATTTTGGACAGCACAGGTAACATCTCCCAGAGAAGCACTGACTGCTTTGTTTATATTGCAAAGGATGAGAAGTGGGAGTCAAAGGAAGCCAAACTACCCAAACAGGGAACTGAGATGAAGCAGAATGATTTGCATTCTAAGTATAGGATTTTTTTGTCTCACTTCCAGGACAATGCCAGGAGTGAAATATTGCATTTTCACCGAAAGAGGATAGTGGCAATATGCCACTGATTTCATTAGTTAAAAGAAGATTGCTTCTGCTTTTGATTTTCACTTGTAGCCAGTAATGTGAGGAACAATTAGAATACCTCAGAAATTAAAAAGGCTGGTGATGTTATAACTAATAGTGTTAATATTGGTTGGTTTATCCCCTCCATGGTGATGGAGAGTTTCACCAAAATTAATCCTGAGTAACTGTCAAGAACAAAGACAAGTTTCAGGTGTATATCAGTTGTGATTTGTTGGTTGTTTTTTTTTTCCTGTTCCAGTTCTGTGTGCTTAGGATATTGCAGTTGACCAGGAGACACTTCACTTCAGTTGCTCTTGGCTTGTATGTAACATTTTGGTGTTATTTTTATAAAGATGGCGCAACTTGAGCTGACTGATAGACTGTTACTCTAAGAGCAACAAATTTACCCTTTCTGATGTATATTTTTTGGAATAAATCTTAAAATTCAAATACACATTTCTAATTAAACATGTGCGAAATTTACCATGTTGAGTTAGGGGGGAACTTCACTGAGTGCCTGTAATTTATCAAAATACGAAAGACAGATAAACTAACAAACATAAGGTGTTAGCACAGTGAGACAATCTTTATTTGTAAGCAGCATTTAGCACCATTTAATTCATGACTTTGGTTTCTACTGGCCATCTGTCATAGCTGCTGTCAGCTTTACAAGCCTCGTGAACTTTGCCAGTCCTGGTGTTAGACTTCAAAAGATGCTGCACCCACCCACCACTATGACTTGGATGCAGATACTGTATTGTGGCAGCGTGAAACAAAGAGTGGTTTTGGCAGGAACAAGAAGAGGCTGGCCCTGTGTTTCAGTTCTGCTCCTTCCAAAGTAGCAGGCATTTAATTGGATTAACTGGGCTGAGATGACTACTGCTTGAAGAGGGAACACCAGGTTCAGCATCAGATGCCCTCTTAGTAATCAGAATATTCTTACTCAGGGCCATTTGAGAAATGGTGAGAACTAAACACCTGCTGCAAGATTGTACTCCTCTCACAAATGAGGTCCATAGCAAAACCAGGTAAATGCATTTGATGTTTCCCAAATAGCTTCTATGGCATAAAGGAAGTGAAGAGTTTTTAAAGTATAGATTATAAAAATCTTTGTAGATACCTGGAAAGCAGTGGAGTGGACACTCATGAGCTGTATCAATGGCTTCATCAGTGCAGCCTGGCACAGCTGATGGCAATAAACTTCAAAAGACATTTATCAAGTATTAATCCTTTTTAAAGTCTCTTTAAGAAATGTATGGATACGTAGTCCATATCAATTTCCTTCCTTGTATTCAGCTCACAAACGTATTTCAAGGCCTGTGGATCTTGGCATGCCAATTTTTCATGTTGATACAGAGATTGTTGCTGAAACTCCCATTTATAATCTCCTATGAATATCCAGAAGCTCTGGAAAGAGTTTTGTTGGCTTACGTTCTTTCCACTCTCCTCACACTGGCTGATGAGGAACTGTGCTTACCTCTGTTGAAGAGTATGTGCTGGTACACTATTTTACTACAGGGTGGAGAACACTGAGTTTCAAATCCCTGTTTGCAAATTTTCTTGCTTTCTTGAAAATTCACATCCTGGCCTAAAATTTCCAAGTGTATTTCAGATTTGGCAACAAAAGGAAGTAAAAATGGACAAGAAACATCCCTTAGGTATGTGCAGGTATAGATAGCACAATAATAATAGTGGTATTGTTCAGTAGCCATCTTTTTTTACAAGACTGTAATAATCTGATTATCTTAATCCTGTTATTTTGACATTTAATATAAAATTATTGTGTATTCATGGTCTTGGTGACCTGTTACTGACCTCTGATCTGCTTATTATCAAGAATAAACCTTGAGTAGGTTTTGCAAACAACACTGGTATATGCTATGCTTTCCGTATCTCTTTAGTATTTTTTTGCTGCTCTAGTGAACACAGAAAATGCCCTGCAAAATAAAAAAGACTCACGGGCTCCCTAGGAGCTAATACCTTGGGAATGTATAGTAGTCTGAGGAGGTGCATGAAGCTGGAAGCAGCTTTTGTTTTGAGCTGTTTGACGAGGCATGTTCTGAAGACTGTTCTCTGTTCCCACTGGCAAATCTCCCGGGGGAGTTGTGGTAAACTGGGCACAATGAATCCTCAAAATCTGCTCCGTTAGCAGAGATGTCGAGCTGGACCAGCCAATGCAGTTTTATTGTCTCTACCATGCTTAGAGGGTTTGCCTATCTACCTTCAAGCAGGCGGTCTCCTGGACTTCCCCACCTCCACTGAATGCATGTGAATTACAGGTTGGTTCCTGCACTACAGGTGGACTTGTGGCAGCCCAGCAGCCCCTTCCACATCGTCGAAGGTACAGTCACTGACGTGCGAGTACCGCAGAACGCGAGCCGGAGCCTGCTGCCCTACCTCCAGCAAGCAAACATCCAGTACACGTAAGCCCACACTTCACTTCCCATGCCTCGCTCCAGAGACCTGGCCTTTGGGGCAGGTCTGCACCTACCATGCCAAGCGCGTTCTAAAATACGTTCCACATCGCAGCAATTAGGCTGGCAGACTGCTAGGCATTTCCAAGAAAACAACCGCTTTAATGGCAGAGCAGAAAATCTCCCACAGGCAGGCAGCTTTAATTAAATGTCCTCCTTTGGAGTCAAGCTGAAATGTTTTCAGTGTATGTGAAATCACATCTGTTAAAAGAGGGTTGGCAATTACTAATTCTGCCGCCTGCTTTGCCTCTTTCTTTATTTAGCTGGAGCAAGGTTTATTTACAAGTGAGCTGCAAATGCAGAGGCAAAACTTCCTCATCAGTTATACAGGAACATACAAATTCTATTATTCTCTATTCCTAGTGACCAATGCAAGTCATACAGTACAAATGCACACTTAGGTTCACATACCATTTATACTGCTCCTTAAAAAAATTCAAGACAATTTCGGGGTATAGTTATCCTTTCATATTTATCCATATGATATACTGGACAAGAGTAATGACCTTGTCATTAAAGCCTTTTCAATGACATGCCTAAGCATCTGAATAATCAACTGATGAGTTACTTGAATTCTCAAAAATTTGCTGAATGAAGACCTACATGAGGTTATTTATACTTATTTCTCAGTGACAAAAGGATGGTGTAAATCATACTGTAGATGTATTTATGTATACATATGTATAGTACTCCTCACAATCCTATTTTTATTATAACAATGGTCTCTTCTTAATTTGTTGTTCTAAAAATGCAGAAACAAACATAAGGAAATTAAGTACACAAGCTCCATAGCTGCAGTTCAGAGTGACTTTCATGTGGGTTCACCACTGCTTCAGTTTTGTTTATGTTTAAAACTGAGATGGGGATTTCTGTAATTGTTTTCCTGTGCTTATAAAAAAATGTTCCCTAATTACTGTGACCCAGCAGTTGTATTCATGTCTGCTGCTGTTCCTGCTCACAGTAATCACTTTTAATGAAATGACAGAAGGACATTTTATATGTGTTATAAACACTCTCTGTATTTGAAGACCTCTGCTTTGGTTGCAGAGCAATGTGCAAGGGCAAGAACTGCCAGAGCAAAGGGTCTCTGCAGTTTACCTCAGAAAACATGCTACAAATACTAGGGCAACACTGTATTAATCTTCCACATGGAAAACCTCTCTGACTTTTTGCACACAAGTTGTGAGCACTTAGAAGGAAACTGGGCAGCATTTTAGCAGGTCCAGACTTGTCCTTTGCTCTCCCTCTTCATCTCCCTGCCGCCCCTTTTGGATGGTCCCAGCCATTAGAAGCAAAACCCTGCAAAGCCTTGACAAGTATGCACTTGTCCTGACAAGCCTCCTGAGATCTGTAACTCTGCAAGAGCCAGGAGGATTTACCATGAGGGCAACAACAGCCATAATCAGGGAGAAGCAGGAGCAGGCTGGCCAAGCACAGCCATGTCCACAGCACAGCTGGGGTGGGGACCACAGCCCTGAGCTGAAGTGCAGCTCCAAAGACAAGATTTTGTACAGCTCCATTTCACATGGCTGATTTTCACAATTTTTTTAAAATTATTTTTTTCCACACACTGCAATGCAGTTAAATTTCTACATCCCTTTTGGAACTGGAAAATCTGAGGGAAAAGCCAGGTAAAACTTCAGCTTGATGCAGTGATGCTTACCTAAATTTTGACAAATTTACAAAGGCAGGAAGCATTTAAGCATCCCTAATAATGACCAGCACTTGCCTTTAAAACAGGCTTATCTCTCTTAGGGTTTGACTTCATGACAAGATGGCCATGAAAACAACCCACGCATCAGATAAAGTCTGCACCAAGTTGCCTCGGTTGTAAGTTTTCTGGCAAAGAAGCCACTTAGGTTGCACTCAGACCTGAGGGACTTAAGATCCTTTGTGTTTTAAGTACACACAGTATATAGTCATTTAAGAATAAAGAGAGATTATCAAATCTCATTTAGAGTACAGATGTACAAGTGAACAGAGCGAGTTTGATCCTCATAGGTGCTTATACTATTCAGAATTCTGCAAAGAAGTCCAGTATTTTTTTTAAATATTAGATGCCCGAATGGCTTTAATAAAATCACTCCTTTAATCAGCTTTACAGTACTGTTCTTACAGTATATATAGCACCTTTCAAGTCAAGACTATAATCCTTTCGTTTGCTTAATGAATGTTGTTGATGTAGAACAATGTAATTCCTAACTATACAACTACTTCACTAACGCATTGGAAGATGAGAATAACCTTTACTTTGATTCTATATGTAGATAGACCTATTACCCTCGAGGCATCTGCTGCACAGCTGAGTTACGAGGAGAGTAAATGCCATTTCTTTCCATCTTTTTCCAATCACAGCAGCTAATGCCTATAAAAATGTAAAAGGTTGAATGTGACTGTCATTTCATGGGAATGGTGAATTAGTGGCATGGTGATTACACGTTGTCATGCTTTAGGAGAAGGGAGCATACAAGGATGACTCTCAGTTTTACAGTAATGTTGTTGCAGATATCCGTGACAATATTCCCTGCTCCTACTACCGTCTGATGGGATGGATGGATGCCTCAACTTCTTCGTTATAGTTATTTTTAGATGTTTTCTATATCATAATTTTATATTCATATCTTCTTTTTTTTTGCCATAAAACAGGAAAGTTTTCAGCTTACACAACCCTCTTTGCATTTTGCTCTTAATGCAAAAATCTCTCACTTTTTATGCAAGTATATTTAATTTTCACTTAGTATTTTTCATATTTTTCCTGAGTTATTTTAACAAAACTAGCAAACAACTACAGCAGAGTAGATAATGTAAACAACAAAGCACACTTTAGATTTTTTTGTTTGCGTTTTTTCGTGTTCCAGACAGAATGATAATGCTGTCAAGTTCTTAATTTTTTTGTTTTGCCTCTACGACTTGTAGCTATATGTAACATTGCATGCCACTCCCAAGGGAAAGTATGCCCATGTTTTTGTAAGCTTAAAAAGATTTTTCAAATGGTTTGAAATCAGTTTTTGAAGATCCATGATCACTTAGTATATTTGGATTATAAAAGAAGACAGCAAATGCTGCTCCACAAACAAATGAAAGTGGGTGCTTCTTCACATTGGCTACATTATTTACATCATTCTGTTTTAGTGGTTTAACAAGCTTATTGTGTTTTTGTTACTTTTCAAAGCAGCTGGAGTATTTATTTATTATTCAAGTGAGCCTCTAGCACTCTATTGTCAAAATGTAACAGATGAAGTAAAGTCAGGATGGTTTAACTCCTGCTATATTTCCTCTAAACGTGATTGTTGTTCTGATTTAGCTTGTGTGTTCTGCTAGTTTTTCAGTAATACCACTATCTTTTTTTACCTAGGATTCTCGTATCAGACCTACAGCAAGCAATACAAAACCAAACTGGAGTGAGGTCCCGTAGGAATCGAAGGTCCCTCTCTGGGTATAACTATGAGATGTACCACTCCCTGGAAGAGGTGCATTAAAATTCATATTTTTCCTCTTATCTACTACAATGTTGTATTTAATAAGGCTAAGATTTCATTCTCTCTACAAGTTCTGGTTACCTGTTCATCTTCAGAAGTGTTCTAAGTGTTTCTTCTCCAAAAACAGGCACTTCATTGAAAAAATACATATATATATATATTTAATATTTGTATTCAAGGCTTATCTTTACATGTAACTATCTTTCACAGTATCTGAGGTTTGTTTTTGAAGTAGGTCTTTTACTCTGGTGGAATAAGAGATTTCAGTGAGTGATTGGTCACACTAAGTCATTTAATTAAGCAATATGAGCAAATGCTTAAGGTGGGTACCTCCTTTGCATAGGAGGTACAAATGCTTAAAAATACTTAGATACAAACTCATGTATAAGGAATACTATCCTGGAGGATAGCTGGGTAAATAATTTCTGTTGATTTTAGTGTCCTCACATACACAGTTTCAGTCTGCACCAAATCAAAGTCACTGGGCTGAGCATGGAGAGTGCTGCACCACAAGAAGATCCGGTGCCTGTGAAACAAATATTGCAGGTAGCATTGAGTCATGCACGTCAATCTGTTTGCCATTGTGTTCTGGCAGGCAGAATCAGGGACCTTCTTTCTTCGTTCCAAGAAGAAAGGTGGATTAACCGCGTCCCCATATTTTTGATGGACAGCTTATGCATTCCAGTAATACCCAACAATGAAATGGAAAAAAAATCCCATGGGAAGGCTGCATCCAGCCTCTGGCAACAGAGCTATGAGAGCCAAATAATGTTTAAAGTGTGAAAACAAAAACAAACAAACAAGACAAAAATAACAACTACAGGAAAATCAAGAAATAGAGAGAGGACTGAGAGCTGAGATCAATAAATGCATTACAGTTTCTTCCCATGAAATGCAAAGATTGAAGGAATGATTTTATTTCTGTATTTGCAGATTGAGGACTGGATGCATTTTCTGAATAGAACTTATTCAGATCTTGTTCACATGTTCTCTGTTGGAAAATCCTATGAAGGGAGACCACTGTATGTACTCAAGGTAAAGATTAAATAGTTATTAATGAGACTAAAATCTGGAATCAGGGACAGACACTTTGTTATTTATCTTACAGCATATACACCAGAGATGCAGCTTAACAGTGTTTCCTAAGGATGAGCTGCTAAATCTGTCTCTGAATGTCATCTTCAATGAAAAAAAGGGAAAAGAAAGCTGGGAAACTAATATCCAAATTCTATTTACCTGGCTGGGATATGCATGAAGAAAGATAACAGGACAAGTTCAATTAGCAGGACTTGGATTTAAGGGGATTGGAAAGCTTTTTGTTTATACACAACTAGGAGAGCAGTTATGCTGGAGAAGGATGCCAGAGGACTCTGGAGCCCTTCTCAGTATGTCCCACAAATGCTTCTTCTTTAGCTCCTGACAAAATTTCAGGGGTGTGTGCTCTCAACTCACATGATTAGGACCACAAATTAGAGTGTGTTGGTAAGATGCAAAAAATCTTACTTTCAATGTATTTTCTTTTCATCTCCTGTTGAAGAGTTCTGAAAATTTGATTCTTTATAAGGCTATTCATGTAGTGTCATTGTTCCTCACCCTACTCCATGTGATATTCATTCCTCATAAAAGAGGAACTGACAGATCTCACTTTTCCTACAGTTTTTTTCCATAGGTCAGCCTCATTATCTTGGCATACCTGCCTAACGTTATCTTGGCCTACCTGCCTAACGTTATCTTGGCCGTACCTTTTAAAACAATAAATTAGTGTTGCTTTATATGAAGAAATTCAAAATGGTTTAGTCTCTCTCATATTCTATTATTTTCTCATTATTGTGTTTTCACTAATGTGACGAGATCTATTGGTATTTTGTGAATATTCACACTTCAAGTTAGGTAAAAGATCACGGCCCTACAAGAAAGCTGTCTGGATAGACTGTGGAATTCATGCAAGAGAATGGATTGGCCCTGCCTTTTGCCAGTGGTTTGTGAAAGAAGTAAGTGTTTCAAATTTGCAGTCATACAGTTGCTTCTGTTAAATAAACTTTGCAATTTTTCTGTAGATCTAACACACTACTAATATGGAAAATAACTAGCTATTATACCTCTCTTTTTTGAAATTATTTGTCCAATACTTACGTGCTTAATAAACAAAGCTGTTAGTGACAGCCAGACACAGCTAGGCACAGGACAAAAATATGCCAGACACATACTGACAGAGATATGAAGTGGGATTTTATTCCAAGACCTAAAAATGAAGATTGTGATTCTGGTAATGGCCCAGGTAAATCAGTGCCAGCGTGTACTGCTTCAGATCAGTTCAGCAGTACCTTTGCTTTAAGGATTTAGTTTAAAAGAGACATTTCTCTTTTGCGTAATTCCGTAGGAATAGGAAGAGAAAGTCACAGAATCATGCAATAGAATCACAGAATTGTTTAGGTTTGAAAAGACATTAAAGATCATCAAGTCTAACAGTTAACCTAACACTGAGAAGTCCACCACTGAGCTATCACCCCAAGTGCCACATCTACATAGCTTTTAAATAACTCCAGGGATGGTGACATTTCGCGGAGCAGCCTGTTCCAATGTTTGACAACCCTGTCAGTGAAGAAATTTTTCCCAGTGTCCAATCTAAGCCTCCCCTGGTTCCACTTGAGGCCACTTCCTGTTGTCCTACCACTTGTTGCTTGAGAGAAGAGGCTGACTCCCACCTGGCTACAGCGTCCTCTCAGGTAGTTGTAGATAGCAGTAAGGGCCCTTCTGAGCCTCTTTTTCTCTAAAGACCCTCAGATCCCTCAGCTGCTCCTTATCACATTTGTGCTCCAGACCTTCATTTCCCTTTTCTGGACTCATTCCAGCACCTCAATGTCTTTTTTGTAGTGAACACAGTGAACACTTTTTGAACTGAACACAGGATTCAAGGTACAGCCTCACCAGTGATGAGTACAGAGGGACAATCACTGCCCTGGTCCTGCTGGCCATACTATTCCTGATAGAGGCCAGGGTGCCATTGGCCTTCTTGGCCACCTCGGCACTGGCTCATGTTCACCCAGGTGTTGACCAGCACTCCCAGATCCTTTTCCAACAGGCTTCTTTCCAACCACTCTTCCCTCAGCCTGTAGCACTGCATGGGGTCTCTGTGACTCAAGTGCAGGATCTGGCACTCGGCCTTTCTGGACAATTTGTCTAAATCTGTCAAGAATTCATCTACCATGTTTCTATGATGGCAATTATCATAGCTCTTCTGCTGTGCAATGGCTTCCAGCTCCTGTTTGTTGCCCATCCTGTGTGTATTGGTGCAGATGTACTTCAGTTGGGCATTGATCCCGCTGCCTTCTGCAGGGAAGAAGACCTAATTCCTACGTGGCCATTCTTCAGCACTTCTATGGTTTCTAATATATCAATAACCCTTCTGTCTTTGCTGCTGCATGGATCTTCATCCCCAGCCTCCACTGGGATGGCAGACTGAAGGACCTGTCTAGAACAACATCCCTCAAACATCAGTGTGGTGCCCCCAAGCTTATCTCTGTTGAGCCTAGTTTCATCCTCTGCTGCCTTCAAATCCAGTTTAAAGCTCTTCCAATGAGACCTCTTAACTTGTGATCAAAGATCCTTTTCCCCCTTTGAGACATGTATACCCTATCTCACTGGGAAGCCTGCTGTTGTGTAAACCAAGCCATGATCAAAACCCCCAAAATTCTGCCAGTGACACCACTCTCAGAGCCAGGGATTGATCTGCTGGCTGTTCTTCTTCGTACATGGATTTCACCCAAAATGGTGGATTTCATATTATCTGAAAAACAAGTGATTCCAATGTTTCTTTGATTCTGTCTTACTGGGTTTGTTCTCCCTTTATTTTTGATGTCTAGTATTTAGTCTTCATATTTATCCATTTGCAGTTTTCAAATGAGAGGTGAAATCAAATGGAATTGGAATTTTTCTTCCAAATTGTCTGGTTCTGGTTTGGTTTCTTCAGTTTTGGGGTTTTTTAATTATCAGCACTTCAACTCTTCTAATTTGGGATTCATTACAGATGCGTGATATGTTTACAGGATTGTGCCATTTCCCCTTAGCCAACAAACTTTTGTTCAAGATGAGACATTAGCTGCACAATGCACACTACCTTGCAACGTAATTGGCAGAAGTCAAAAGTGGCTTAAAAATACCCCCCCAGTGGTGCTTTGAGTATTTTGCATACTGTTTTTTGCACAAAATAAGGGTTGCAATATGCTTTTACAAGCATCTTCCTATAAACACACAATTTTCTCACCTGTCTTCCCACCCATCACTGTGTAATTCTACCATGTATTAATACCTACTCTGATTTTGTGAGAGTAAACTTCTGCATCACCAACACCCTAATGCTGAGGTGATCATATAATCATGTGTGGCCTTCCCTCGAGCGTCACAACAGTGAACAGGGAAAGTACAGAAATAATGAGGCCACTACAGTTCAGATGAGCCTGTGACCATGGATAGGCTAAATGAGATCCAGGAGCCGATCTCCAAAGGTCAGTGTGCAACGATGGTGTGTCTTCTTATTAAGACTCCTGTTAATGTAAAGATGAACTAACTTGCAATTTCTGAGCAGCTTTCCTACCAGGAGAAAATGCCCCAGTAAGGAAAGAAGTTGGGACAGAAAGGCACTGGTGAGAAGCCTATTGCTTAAGTACCTCTTCCTTACCAAGGTTTTCCCATAAAGCAGCAGAATGTGGCAGTAGGGTAAAAATCACAAGGTTACTCTGTAGACCTTATAGCAGAATATAGGCTGTGGGTGTGCACATAAAAACCTCCTGGTTGCTATATGAGATCTTCAGAGAGTAGCTTGTAAGGCTGCTTCTCTAATTATGTAAAAACATTTTCCTAGATTAAAAGTAGTCTCCACAGAGTTCCTTCAGACTACAAGAATGTACCACCCTTGTCTGCCATCCCTTTTTAGAGCAGTATTTCAATCCACCATTAAAGCAAAAAGCATCAGGAAGAGAATACATTATGCTCATAGTCTCCATCATCGTATTAAAACTGACTGGCAAAGGAGGAGAGACAAGATTATTAGATTGCTTGATTTAGGATATTACTTTTCTCATTGTATGGATTAGAAATTTTTAGTAAGAACTCTGGGAAAACTGAAGGTCTTTCTGTGCTTCAAACTGCAATTCTCTTTTGCTGGCAAACTCCTCCCTTAAGCACCTCTGCAGCCTGGCAGCCCAGTTTTCCATCCTCCCTGGTACTTATGGGCAGTTCTGAGAAAGAGCTGTCGGCTTGGAAACAGATTTTTCCTGGCATATTTTGTTGACTCTAAGGAATAGCACCACAAGTCCATTGATCTAAGGCAAGCAAAAAGAAATGCTGGATTTACATGGTGTTGACTTCTTTTCTAGCAGGAACAGCATACATGCATTCCTTTACCATGCAGGCAGCCTGAAATACTTTACCAAGCTTCCACTTCACCCTGTGATCTCTGACACTTTTTTTTATTGAAGTAGATCCATGTCCCTGTGTACAAGAAGGCTTTTCAAGCAATTTAGCTTAGGAAGAAAACCCTCTATGCATGAATGTCACTTAACATCCAAGCTCAAGGCTGCATGCTGCAAACTTGACCAGATACTCCTATTCAGTTTGGGAACCCTCAGTGTCTTGCTTGCATCTCTGGAAGTGGCAGCTTCTGAGTGACAGTGGATTTGCTGCAAGCAATGAGAGACCACCTCCAAAGGGTGGAGGTGCCATTGAGCAGCTGCTCATGTGGTTTGCCAGGGTATGGCAGCAGCTCCCCACTTTCTACAAAGAGTCTGGAATTGTTCATCTAAACCAGACCTGGCTCCCACCTATTTAGAAATGCAAAACAGACTAAAGCAGATCAGACTTGGGAAGTGAGGATGCAAGGCTGGAGCATGGGAAGGCAAGAGGCTACCTGCTGTTCTATATCTGGGCAATTACAACACTTAGAGAAAAGAAAATAATAACTAGAGAAAAAAAAAGATACAGAAGTTAAAGATTTAAGAGTGAAAGAAAATGCACAGGATATTAATATATAATTCAAAGTACAAAAGCAGCCTACTCTCATTTTGAAACAAACAAAAGGAGAGCAAATACCATAGTTTGGGGAGTTGTGGGTTTTGTTTGGTTTTCTGTGTGTTGGTTTTTATTTTTTCCTTATAATCTACTCCAGAACGAGCTCTAGCCTTGGCTCTGTGTTCCATAGATCTGATGTTAATAACAACGTCACTGTTTGTTTCTGTGGAAGGCGCCCCTGAATGTCTGTAGTCTCTAGGCTAAAGATAATCAGATGTTCTGACAGAATTAGCTGTTCTGGTGGCCTCTGACAATCCCCACCTCATGGTCACTGAATTTCAAGTCAAGAAAGGGGACACCCTGCACACACAGCAACAGAGTTTTAGGTACCAGCTAATGAGCCACAGAGAAGTGTCTGCACCTGCACTGCAGTGAAATAGCAGTCAGGTTACAGTGGAGTCCCACCCAATTCCAGCCTTACTCAGCTGGAGAGGGATGAAAAAAGGGCTCTGATAATGGAAATATTATGAGACCTGTGGTGGAGCAGGGAAGCAGGACAAACTGCAAAAGGAAACAGAACTGCTTACATGTGGGCTACTTTGAAGGCAACCTGCAAAAATAAATGAATCCAGAACTTGTGTCCACAGCAAGAGATTTAGAAAAAAAAGAAAAAAGATTTTTTAGCCTAGAAATTTAAAGAGGCTACATGGGATCCAATACGTTAATATGTGTTAGTAAATATTACAAACCGAAAGATACTCTATTATGTGTAATTACTCTGTAGGAAGCAGAGACTTTAGAAACAAAATGCAGATATATCATGTATTTATCCAAAATTAAATAGCCCTCACAGACACAAAGACGCAATACCTCTAGCCATTTTCCAAAAATGCAATAATATATGTACATGTGGTAAGTAAGAACGTTTCACTCCTATTCATTGAGAGGAGAAGCAGAATTCAGCTATCAAATTATCCAGACTTCAAATTTAGGATTTTACCATTTCTTAAAAAATTTGAAATATGGTTCACAGGCTGCTATTCAAATTAACATCAAAACTAGATTCTGTTTCAGTTTTAGTGAAAGCAGATGAGGATTCCCATTACATCTGGTTTGACTTTCTTCCCTCTAATAAACACTGCCATTTGATCCATTTCAATGATGTATAACCTTGAGATGTCTTTCATACAATCTCTTCAGAAAACAGCATAGTTGAGATGTGACTTTGAGATGTGTTATTCTTCATTTCTGATGCAGGAATTTGTATTTCAAGATTAGAAATGCAAGAAATGTAATTAAAAATCCTCAAGAAGCACGCACTGATTGTTCTTCTTCACAAAATATCCTAAGAGTCCAATGTCAACTGTAAGGGAAATGTCCATTAAGATCAAATGCATCTCCCTAAAGGAGTGACCTCATCAGGGCCTCAAATGAAGGTGAAAATAGCCTCACACTTTGGAAATGCATTAACCTCCACCACCTTCTTCTCCCATCCTCAACAGTGATCCCAATTATTTGAGTTCCCAAATTATTCAAGATTATGTGTTTGGACTTCATCATGGTCCCAGGGAGAAAACATGTAGCCCCAGAAAAAGAAATTAGAGGCTGAGGGCAGTTCTCAGAGGTATTTTGTTGTTTGTTGGGGTTTTTTTCATGCTGACATTGGTATTGATTTATTCCAAAACCAGGCTAGAATCCTGTCTTTTCACTCCATAATAATGAGCCAAGAGAGACACACAGACTGTCCAAGAAGCAAAGTGGCAACATCTGCCCCCACTATTCTCAGCTTGAGACTGATTTATGAGTCACCTCATGGGATGCATATGGGATGCATACTGCCAATTAGCCAGCCATTAGGCTTGTGGACCAGGCCCCAGAGAGCAGTCTTTACCAGGAATTTTGCAGCGTTCAAGATCTCAGATTCTTCCTCAAGAATGTTTATGAAGTGCCTGAGTGCAGCCAGCTAAAGGAACAGCACATACACAGAGCTCAGTCAGGACAGCAGTGTGCTCAGATGCAGGGCCAAGCAGGAGACCCAGACAGTGCTAAAAAGGTTGGCTCTCCTTCTGCGCTGTTCAGGCCATGCGGGCAGAAGGCAATAAAGCTGTAAGTATTCTTACTTTAAGATCTGCTGAAAGCCAGTGTAGCACTTATACTCATTGTACAAAATTCCACAGTCCGTGTCCTGATGGACAAAACATCTGCAATATCCTGCATCGACAGTCAGAGCAGCACTCATTCATTCCAGTGCTGAAGCCCACACTGCCAGGAAAACAGCTTCACATTCTGGATCATTGCTGGGTCTTACTGAGCTCCATCAAAACCAGTAATCCTTTAGGATTTAGAAAATTTCTTTCCCTGTGTTATCCATAACTACCAGAGCCTTGAAATACTGGCTAATTATCAAATTCAGATACCAGTTTTTTCACCCGCTTCAGAAATTGTCTGATCTTGGGGGTGTATGTGAAGCAAAACAATAATGTTTCTTAAAGATTATGCACTTGATCTATCACTTGTCAACTGAATAAAGTCTTGAACAGGTACAGCTGAAATGCTGTATTCCCACAGCCCAGGGTTTCAGACTAAGATTAGTTAAAGGATGTTCATTACACCTATATTTAGTTAATTCTTTGAGACAATGTGTTCTACCTGCTGTGATAGACTTTCCATCTCTATTTTTTGGAGTTCTCCAAGTGGAAGTTTTGAACCATAGAGGAAAGAAAGCAAGAACCTGACTGCCTCTCCATGTAAATCAGACATTTGTGCCAGTCCTTTCCTAGGTACAGGTGTGCCACTGTTCCTAAAGTATCTTTGATGGTCCTCAAAAATCTGAAGAGCTTTTGAAATAATTTGAAATATTCCAAAGTGAATGAGAGGCATGCAAGGCCAAAACAAATATTGTACCTATAGCTTTTTCCTTTTACCCTTTAGCTGGATGTTCTGTCTTTACAAAGTCTGTTCCCTTCAGCTAAAGCTCTCTAGATGATGTTGGCTTGACATGAAATTTTTGTTGCTCTTTAAATCATTGCATCTTCTTACTCTATGAAATCTTCCTATCTGGGTTTTCCTCCAGTTGATCCATGTTTAGTTTACCCTTGGTTTAGGAGAGTCGGATGCCTCCCAGGGCTGTGTCTTACCTGCTTGCAACCTCCTTCACAGGTGCCAGTGGTGATGGCACCACAAAAATTGGGCTTTTTTCACCTTGAAGGACCAGTTATCTGGTGACAATCTTTCCATGAATGTCTGCAGCTCTTTCAGTAAACACAATGCAATCCTTGGAGCCTAATTTTTATTGTTTACCAGATTCTAGTCTCCCCAGCTGTCTTTTTAGCTGCCTAACTTCAGAAAAAAAATGGACTTCTCTGAGTGCTCCCTATATATTCATTATCTGGAGGAAAAAATCCATCTGTTTCATCCTGCAGTATCTATATTTGAAACACTCAGCCTTACTTGTCTTCAGCTAATTCATTCTTCTCTGTCAGGAGCTTCTGCCTGAAACATTATTTGTTTTTTCTCCATCAGACAGATCACCTCTTCCAGCCTCTTCACTCAGCACTTCATTCATCAGCCTTTCCGCAGCAAGAGGCACTGGTACCAATGCAGAATTTGTTCTATCCTCATGATTTTTTTCCGTTCTACAAATGCTGTTCCTGCCGTTTGAAGTTCATGTGCGGTATTCACACCTACGTGTAGTAGTTTCTGCTTCTACTCAACGTCTCCCTTCCATTCCACAGCTGTTTCAGTTCTGAATGTGTTCCCTTTTTTTGGCAGCCATCCTATATACCACTTCTCTCTGAGTATCTGCATCTCTCTAGCACATGCTTGCTACTGAAAACGTGCACCACTTCTGAGGGGAAGGAAAATAAAGTAGCAGGGAACACTATCAACAAGAGTTTCCTGATCTGGGGCCTCAATCGTGGTGCTTTTTTTTTTTTTAATGGGTAAAATCTAAGCCTGTGCCAAAAAGATGTAGTGCAGTACCATGGTATCACCACAACGAGGCATGTGATGCATTGTTTTAAAGGCAGCTGTGGCAAACCATTTTTATACTGTGAAGTATCTCTCTCTCTTTTGATCCGTGGTGGAATTTCCCAGGTTTTATTCCACAATATGACAGTTTAGGGAAGGTTCTTTCCTTTGCTGATACACCTTCACCACAGCAAATTAAAAAAACCAGTTAAAATTGTTTTCAGTTTTCCTTTTCCAACAGGAAGTAAGTACTGCATTAATTTTTGTTTGCACTACTCGGCTGCATCTTCCTGCCTACCTGTGACCTTAAGAAGGTAAAAGTGCTTTCATTTTGCTTGCAGTTATTAATTTTTCACAATGTGAGTAGATCTTGATAAAAGAAAAGTAACACTGCAGCTGTGTTGTGCCCGTAATAGGAATTCTTCAATGACACTTGCTCCTGTAAATTCCTATTTAAGTATTCATCTCTAGGACGTTCAGATTCTACCCCCTGAAGGCTTTTAAGCTGTTGGGTATGTTCTTCTTCAAGGCATGAAAAGAATTCACATTGTTGTTCCAACACATTACTTGCCCTGAGGAAGAAATTCTGCTCTGTATTTTAGCAGTCCACTCCTGTATGATGGCGCTGAGTAATTAGGGCCTCAGTAAAACTGCTGATATGCAAAAACACTACTGAGCATGAGAAAGGACTGTGAAAGAAAATTCCGTATTTTGGACCATTTAGTTGTTCCAGAAATGGATTACAAGCAATTATTTGTATCTTAAGTATTTAATTGTGTCTCAAAAATTTAATTAAGCCTTGTATTCAAGAGAATTCTCTTGAGTTTCCCTCAATATATACTACCATGGACCAACACAATTAGGCTGTAAAATTCAAAAATTACATTTTTCAGAGGCCTACATCTTGGTGGGTCTCCACCAAGTTGGTGGGCACTAATTTCATACAATTACTAGTAAAGAAATCTGTGGTGCTCCTTTCAAAGCATTCACAGTGCTTCGGAATAACTCAGGCCTTTCTTTTCCCGGATAGGCAGTCCTTGACTTGTTTGGCATCTAAGAGGTTTTTCTTTTTTTCTTTTTGTACTACTTCTCTGAGTGGAACCAAGAAGCTCTGTCTCCAGTTTCTACTAAGATCTGTGTAATTATGCATCTTCTTTCCCACAAGATCCTGCCTTTGCTTGAGTGGCCCCAACCTTGCCCAAGCTTCCTGGAATGGCTGTTTGCTTCTCTAACATGCCAATCACACCATCAGCCCTCTGCCTCCTCTGTGCTTCAGCATCTTCTCCATTTGCATCCTTAAGGAGCTACATAATCAAGTCTTCGGGATTCTGCAAATTCTTCTTGTCAGACTCTTTCTATGGGTGTTGAGGAGTAGTTGCAACACACTCCTCTTTCTCAGTTGTTTCTGGTTTCCCCCGTGGTAGATACCTTCAAAGAGAAAGGAAGGCTTTGCTTCGTATTAAACAAAAAAGATAAATCAGACACAGTTCAAGCTTCAGCCTTGAAAATTTGACCCTTTGTTTTAAGCCATTTGTTTTTAAACACTCAGTTGTATCTTAGCCTTAATAATGGGCTTACCACTCCGCTTGTGATTTGAATGCCAAAGCAGGACACTAGCAGTAAAAAGGAAAACCAAGATAAAAAGCTGTACTGCTTCCAAGAGCAGAGACAGAACTAATTACTAACTTGCCAAACTGATAAAGGGGCAATGAAGGCCTGAACGGCAGATCATAGTGTCAGCCTGCTGAAGTGTAACATGTACAGATAAAAGTAAAATACTGTGTGCTACTGTCAGAAAGGATGTTTTAACTGATATCTTAATAATGGCACAAAAGAGTTAATCCTGTTTTGCCAGAAGCAGTTTTTTGCGATTTCTGGCAGAACAGTAAATGGAGTCTATTCCTTGTGCTAAAATAGTAACTGTTTAATTCAGTATGATTGTTTAATTCAAAATCAGAAGCAGCAAAAGCTGATTGTTACCTTAAATTTAATAATAATTAATTGTGGGATAGCAAATCCCTATTAAGCTCAACTGGGATTTCAGAATTTCTCCCAACCCTGTCTCCTTGCTGTGTCCTTCTCAGTCAATCCCCTGATTTTATAAAAAGCCTAACTGCATCCTAAATCCATTTTACACTCTTGCCTTTTATTGCCTTGGCAGTTTACAATATAGCTCTTTTGTTTACTTCGTCCCCTAAATTAAATTTCCTGTGGACCAGATCCCCAGCCAGCCTAAGCCGGTATAGCTCTATCAACAACCATCACTCAGCTGATCCAGATGATCGAGCCCCCTCCTATTAATCATTGGCCCTCTCCCCATCCCCCAGGCAGATTGCTTGCACGGTGTTGGCAGTGTTCCTCTATCATCTGTTCACTCACTAATAACACGATTCAGCATTTATTGGGCCGGTCTGGCTCTCTGCACATTCAGCAGCAAAGCTGCTATTGATTGCATGATGGGGAAGCAGAATCAACCCATATTCTGAGAGCTCTCTGCAAACTACAATGCAGTTAATTCACTAATGGTTTATATTCGCCTTGCTCGTGTCACAGCAGAGAGAAAACCTTTCAGCACTGCCGGAGCGGGTGGGGGAGGTGGTTCACACGACCATTGTTGGGAGCACTCAAGAGTCACGTCACAAAAGGCAAGCTGTGGGCTTTGCTCCAGCAAGGACACACCTTGGCAACTGTAAGGCTCACGGCCAAAGATTATAGTCTGTGTTGCCTGATTACATACATCAAATAAAATTGCCAGATAAAAGCAGGACAAAAGACAAAGTATTTTCAGCAGAAAGAGTGAATATGATCTCACTTACACTATCTACTTGCTTTCCAAGAAGAAAGCCATTCTAGATCCACTATATTTTTAATGAAATACTACTCTAAAAGGGTGACCAAGTTATTAAAAAACCCCATATATTCTTTACAGAACAGAATTGAATGGCATGTTTGGCTCTAAACCAGTGTTAAGACTTTCACGTTTGAGGATTATTACTGGGGACTATAATGCTTTCTAAAGTCTCTTCTAGTATTTTGTCAATGACAATAGGCATTAAAATAAAATAGAGTCACTATAAAACCTTGGCATTTTGCTGCCTATATTTTGTTTCGGTATTTAAATGGTGGTGCTTTCACCTAGCAAGGAAAATACATTTTTCAAAGGATTTAAAACATATTGTATATTAAAAAGTCTTAATTCAAATATTTTCATTATGCCACTTCTTGCAAATTTGGAAAGGTACTGAAAAAAATGCAAAGTTCATTCATGCAATTTTAAGCAGTATATTACCTTAAATTAATTAATTATCTGTAGTTATTTTAAGGAGATGATTTTAAAAGTGTTTTAAAGAGTTTAGTCTTACAGCATTGCAGTTTAAAACATAGTATATAGCCCAGTGTAACAAAATGCATAATTACAGATATAACTGACAGCAAAAGAATGGCATACAAAATACAGATACAAGCACATATGCCGATCTCATCATCATCGGTATGTAAATACCCACCATGGGGACACAACCTGAGCCTAATTTGCTAATACTGTCTAAAAAGAAAAAAGCAGTAAAAAAATCAAGGAAGTGGTGTGTGGTGCTTTATTTCCTCCCCAGCTGAACTACTTCTCCCTGAAATAAGCATGATAAAAATGTTCATTTTCCTTGACTCACATTTTGGAGCATGGGTTGGTTCTGTTTCCACCCGTAAGAACAGTTTTACCAATTTAACATCCATACTTACCAGATAGGCTCTTAATCCTGTGTAGATTTAGGTACAGGGCCAGCCTAATGCACATAGTAGCCCTGTTTACCTCAATACGTGTTCTCTGCGTGTGGAATAGCAATGACACAGAGTCCTTATTTTCATGGTCATTGTTTTTGAGTAACCATTGATTTGACAAATCAATGTTTTGACAAAATTAATTTTTTTGCAGTTCCCTGAAAACCAGTATTTTTATGCAAATCTATTTGAAGACTTGATATGGTTTTTTTAATACAAGTAAATCAAATTTAGGTGCAATACTAGCTAAGAATTTTTGGAGATTTTCTGGCACATGGGCCAGGGAACCCATGGCCTCCTCATTGGCCGGAGACTTTCTCCCGGGCAGTCCATCAAGCTTCCCCTCAAAAGCACAACTGTCATTTCCTTCTCCCCTCTGAATGCCTCTTTCAAGGTCTCATCCCAACGTGCTGTGCTCCACACCACTCTGTCCCAGCTGCTGCCTAAGTCTCATTTCATGCTGTGCTTTGCCTATTTGCCTTCTGTTTCTCACTTTCCCCTCCTCTTGCCTGGCTGAAACAGGAGAGCTTGGTGTGGAGTAGCACTGGGTCACTTGGCTTTTCACAGGGATAATGTGCTGCTTTGGGTCTGACAGCGAGGCTGAAGGACTTGCACGTGCAGAGCACTTCTGAGAGGGTGAGATGAAGCTGGGTAAGGAGAAAGCACTGCACGACAGAGGGAGCGTTAATGAACCACACAGAAGAAGTATTTAGAAGTCTCACTAATCCCCTCAGTAAAGAAAAAAATGTCATACTCCCCTATGAGTAAATTTCAGCCCCAGACATGTCCAGATGTATGGTTATTTCTTAGAGGTATTCCACACAAAGCATCCATCAGCTCTCATGGCAGCTTCCGTAATTCAAACAGCTGCATAGTTAGGAGCCCAGAAGTATTGAATTCCTGTACTTCACACTGCTCCCAAGCATTTGTCAATTGAAAAGCATTTAGCTTAGTTTATTTCAGAGCAAATGTTTCCCTTTGCTCCCCAAACACATGCTACTCTTCAGATCTGAAGGGCCAGAAAAACTGCAGAGCAGAAGGCTGTAATCACAGTGGCAGGAGGAGAGGAGCCAGGCTCAGGCATCCCTCTGAACCCGGCGTCAGTGTGATATGCTTTCCACCTGCCACATGAAGCACTGGTTTCCTCACCTTACAGAATCAAGACTTAAACTTTGAAGGATGCAAATTTGATGCCTAGCTATGACAAGGGACAGTATTTGCAAGAGCATGTGGAATATAAGCTTCCTGGAACTGGTAAAGGAACATCTCTGGCACTAGCAAATAGAACTGCTGAGGACCCTCCGGTTTTGCTGCATTTTTCTAAGATGCAGAATGGATAAAAACCAAAAACTTCCCCTATCTAGACTTCTTCTACTAAGCTTTATACTAAAGGTTCTCCAAAAATAGAGAGGTATCTAAATTGTAAAGGAATAAACTGCCTTTACTGATAATTGTGCATATAGTAAATTACTTTGAATACAAAAAAGCTGTTTTGTTAATGCAAGCCTTAAATGCTTCAAGACCTTATCAGATAATCTGGTGGAAACAACAGGACTCCATTGTCTTACAGGAGCTAAACTCATTTCTTCAACTAATAATCTATTCCACTGACTTTCAGCTCTTAACTTCAAGAAAAACTTTGTATGCATTTGCTTCTCTGTAATATGAGTTGTATTTTCTTGAGTATTGAAAGCCACTGAGAAGCAGAGAGAATGGGGTCTTTAGAACACCTTTTTCACATGTTCACACGCTGTCTGAATCACATTTGCAGGAAAATATCAGCCTTTTGGGTACAGCTAGAAGGATGTCTGTGCTGCCATGAGAACAGACCTCTGTACTGCCAAACACCTTGGGACTGTCTTAGCCCATCACAATACTTAATTGGGAAATTATTTTTATTATAGAAACTATTTTCTTTGGCCTTTCTGCTGTAGGCTCTTCAGACATACCAGACTGATCCTGACATGAGAAAGATGCTAACTCAGCTGTATTTCTATATCATGCCTGTATTTAATGTGGATGGATATCATTTCAGCTGGACAAATGTAAGTAATAGCAGTAGTATGATTCAAAAAATTATTCAGACAAGAAAGATCCGATGGTTATTACATTATTCAAAGGTCACTCTGTATAAATCTGGTCCGTCACTTTGTGCCTCGCAAAATGGAAGTAAATTACTCCACTTAAAACAGAATACTGAATATGTTTACCAGGGTTTATTTGTTATGTGTACAAATAGATTTTTGCCAAAACAGAGTAATATTGTGATTTAAATATTTTGTAACTTTTGCTAGGATCGATTTTGGAGAAAAACAAGATCAAAGAACACGAGATTTCACTGTCATGGTGTTGATGCTAATCGCAACTGGAAAGTGAAATGGTGTGGTAAGTATGGAGATACTTTGGGCCCCCAGTTCAGATTACCCTGTATTTAATTATCCAACAGAGGTAATTATCCAAGTGGGTTAGGTCACATCTGTTGTGAAGTGTTCTCTTTTCTGTAGTTAAAGTTGAAGATTTTTTTCCGATAGAAAAGCCATAAGACAAGGCTCAAATCTTCCTACTAGCATCTAAAAAAATAAAAGTCCTCAACCTTGGAAAAACAGACCTTATCATAAGTAAAAACTTGTCGTGGAGAATGTGGCAAAATTTTAAAAATTACACATACGGTATTTTGGCAATCATATAAATAATTTGAAGTATAACATTGAGAATGAACCATGACTTTTCAAGATTTACCTAACTGCAGCTTCAGGAAACATTGCAAGCTTCATTTTATTCAATTCATCATTTCTCTGAAATTATTTTAGCTTTGGAAATCTCAAACTTACTTCGCTGGCCTCAGTGTCCTTAAGGCCATAATTATTAGTGATTTAATAAAGAAAGAAGGTGCTTCTAAGTGCATGGAGATACAATTTTAAACTCCCAGCACTTCTGTAAGTACTTCATAAAAATTGGCCTCAATTTTGCATAGAGAAAGCAGCAATAATGAAATAACTACCAGAAGATTTGGAATGGGTCCACCAAAGAACAAATGGTATTTTATTAAATCTTACTGAAAGATAGTGCAACACACACAGGGGTAAGCAGCCCCTAAAAGTTCTGGTGTAAGAAAGTAAGAACACTGAAATACGGCAATATATACCTGCTGACCTGCTCTCCCATCTTAAGCAACTTCCTTCAGCTCTCCGTGCAGCTGTTTTCTCACCCAGCATTAGTACACCTTCCTTATTTATATTACAAGCTTGTAAAGACAAGAAATTGTGTTTGCATAGTGCAAGGGCCCTGCCTTCAGCCCATCCCTCTTCCACTGAAGTCTCTAGATGTTTCCACAATACTCTGATTGCGCGCAGTAGGAGTGAGCACTGTACAGTCTGGCTTGCAAGAGCTGCATTATTTAAGTACAGTTTTGAGAATTTTAAGGATAAAAGTGAATGTGAACAGATGCATACATTCAATCCAGTATGGACCTGTGAAATATGCTTCAAATTGTTTTCAACTCTACCCACTATAAGGAGAGGACTGAGACAGAAGCAGTTACAGAAAGCCTGTGTTAGTTGAGAAACCCTCTGTTAAAGAAGACAGGCCCAGGGCTGCTATCACAATCTTTAGGGCAATTTTATGCTGCAAAAATAACGTAAAAACAAACCAGTCCTGCATCACTGTTACCATCGTTTACTTGAGTGCCTAAGCCACAACTGCAGGTATTTTGGGGACACCCATTCACTGTTCAGAAGAGAGCCATTGGCATAACTGGAGTGATCAGCTCTCTTATAGTGTGTTGGGAGATAGGTACCTATCAGTGCAACATTAATACACAGTGCATTTTCTTTCTAGTTCTAATTAATCTTTCTTGGGTTCCTCCTCCCTCTTCCTGCTCCCTAGCAACTATATTAAAGCACACTTTTTATTCAGTCTTAAAAATGTTTGGTTAGTCTTCATTCAAAAAACTATTTTTCTAGGTTTAGTGAAACTGTAAAAATACCCACGTGTGTTGTAATCCCTTACTTGTTGCATTTCTGCCCTGCACTGAACATGAAAGACAGGTCCCCACCCCAAGTTTAAAAAATAAAAATTCCTTCAAGGCTGCTCGTCATCCCAACAAGCACATGCTCTGCTTCCTGCATTGGACCCCAAAGTCTGTCTGATTGTCTATTTTGATGGAGAATAAAAAGCTCTTTCATGGATTGGGCTGACTGGTACTCAGATGACCCTAACCAGTCACCTGGTGTTCTCATTAATATCTGACACTAGATGAGTCAGAGAAGAATCTGGATCATATCACAGTTCAAGGCTTGCGTAATCATGGTGTGTTTAACATTTAAAACTGCATGTGCTTGTGAAAACCTTTTTATTCAGTTCAGTTGCACTTAGAGTTTTCAGACAGACTTGAACTTCACTGTGAGGCTTCCAGGCAGGTGTGCTGTGGCAGACTCCGGCCTCAGCAAAGCCACGGAACGCTATCAGCAGTGAGCTAGTCAGTGCTGATAACACAGCATCCCATCTGCTTTCCTCTTCCTTTGTAGTGTAGGACTTTGATGTAAGCTTTATGACTCTCTAGGGACCAAGCAAAGGGCCATATCACTGCTAGATTCCATGTTGCACCCTGTGCTCTAAACAGTGCACAGAAATTGCACAGACCCACATGAATACTGGCAGCAAGAACTCTGGGTAGAAATGCTCCTTGTACTGCACATATATGTGCAATAACTAGTATGATGGTTTAATGATAATGAAATAACAGCAACTTTAAAGCAAATAATGAGGTACTTAGAATTAATTTAAGTCATAGGGCAAATCTAGTTAAAGTGTTTGCCTCTAAATCCCCAAGAGAGCAACACTGGGAATTAAAATTTCCAACACATCCCAATTTCCAGTGCACCCCAGTGCTCACTGAAGACAGTATCCCATACTGGCAGAAGTGGCTGCAAGGAAATTTGAAAATTATGCTCCAGCTCGTTCATCCTCTCAGTCTTCCCTCTGTACCGAAGCGCTGGTTTTACCACTCTTGGCACACTTTTCCTTTGTTCATTGGGTCTCAAGATGGATGTTGGAGGATACTTGTCCTCCCCCCGGTATGCTATCAGGTACAATAATACAGCAGCATGGTAACATTTTACACAATTCCATTTGCTTCTCATCCCTGTAACTTAGGAGTGATTTAATGTCACACTTAAATGTCACAGGAGTTGATACATACTGTATCAATTCTTTTTTCATTCTTGAGTTACTTTAAAAGAACTTCCAATGTGAAAATTGAGCATATCCTTACATTATCCAAGGCCACCATGGAAACCTTCTCTCTTTACTACCAGCCAGCTTCACTTAAGGTAAAGCATTAACTACAGCTGGGCTAGCACATGGCTCACCATAATAGACTGGATAGTTTAGAAAGTTTTTTCCTTCACTGGAAGTCACTAAACTGAGCCATATTTTACCATTGGGTCATTTTACCATTAGCTGGTAGGAATCCACTGTTTATTAACAGTGTTATCCATTGCCACGATTCAGTATACAACACTGTTACAGGAGATGAAGTATCCATTAAAAAAAAAAAAAGCCAGAGGCTCTGGGGACTCTGTTAAATAGCTCTCCTTTAGCTATATTATCTGAAAAGAAATCAAGGCAGAGTGCTCTTGGGATTTGGATGACTTGGTGGCCATCTGTTCTGCATGGAGAAGACCATCTGCCCTCTATATAACCCTTCCATATCCACTGCAATCCACGCACTAATACCTTTTGAAATCCCCACCTGTGGCCACTGAATGGTAGCCTCAATTTTAATTTCCATCTTAAAAATGAAACTGCAGCATAAAATTCTTCCACTTCTTTTTCTTTTTTTTTTTTGGCATTAGGTTGATTGCATAACCCTGTTTTAGTTGATATCATTATGCTTTCTCACACACTGCTCTTTTCTTATTAATTGAAGGTGGCAGTACTTACTATACAAAGGAAAGCTAATAAAACACTGCTGTTGTAAGTCCCTGAAGGCACCAGGGAAGTTTGCAAACAAACTATTATTATTCCGCAGGTCAGTGTAAAACGTGTCATATTTTGAAATTACAGCAGATAAAAGAGCAGAGTAGATTTGCATAAATATTGTTCTTTTAGGCCCAGGCGCTAAGCTGTAAATGAGACGACGGCTTAGATCCAGAATTGCTAAATTATAAAGGAGCCACTGCTACATCTCCTTTTCTAAGTTTCATCTTTCAGTACCTCATGGGATATTACAGTAAGCTGCTCTTGTGCAGCTTGGTGCCACCTGAGCAGGTTGACATAAAGACATCCTCAAAACTGAACCCCTGTTCCAGACTTGAAGGAAATTTAGGTCCTATGAAAACTGAGGTGATTTCTATTTTAGCTGACTGAGCAATCATCCCAGGTAGCTTTATTTTTTTTCTGTGAGGTTTGCAGGGGTGAAAATAGGCAGTAGTCAGGAATTACTATCATGGTTTTAAGATAATCCCTGTTGAGGTTGTCTACCTACCATTGTAACAACCACTGTAGGAGATAGTACATTAAAAGCTCTAAAAGGCTAGATTTGTCCTGGGAGTGACTAATGAAAAAGGTATAGCTCTCTGATTTCAAATAGACCAACTGAGACCCATCAATAGTTTTAATACTGGAATACTGACATAAAATGTGCCGCTGATACGAAAAGCCAGGGAAGAAAATACAATGAAGTCAGGTTCTCCTTTTTCAGTTGGAAAGAATGCATTCTCTGGGGAGAATTGTGTGTAGTTGGCCAACTGGGAGCTTGGTGTGTCCACTAGATGAATGAGCAGATTGCTGAACTGAGGTCCCACAGGCTCATGCCCATCAGCACAACAAAGCAATTTGTTTATTGCTTTTCACACTTTTGCACATGGGCCAAAAAAGGTTGAGCCAGAAGCTCAACCCTGGAACTGGAGCTGAACCCAGACCCCTGGAACTTCTCTGTGATTGTTCAACACCAACTTTCTCTTTCAACCTCCAGATGAAGGAGCTTCATTACACCCATGTGATGACACTTACTGTGGTCCTTTTCCTGAGTCTGAGCCAGAAGTAAAGGCTGTTGCTCATTTTATCCGCAAACACCGGAAACAAATAAAAGCCTATTTGTCCTTCCATGCATATGCACAGATGCTGCTGTACCCTTACTCTTACAAATATGCAACTATTCCAAACTTCAACTGTGTGGTAAGTACATTAAAACTTGGGAGAATGTGCTCCTCTGTATATTTTTTGGTACATTTTGTTATGAGAGGAGACTTGTTTCTTCAATAATTTGCATATATTTAATATTGGGCAGTATTTATTCCGGATCCACTCGCAGTCACATTTCTGTTTATATAATCTTCACTCACCATGAGTCAGTGGTAATTTGATTAAAATGGTATAGTGCCTTTCATCCATCAGTCCCTTTAAATTACTTTATAGGATAAATTCCTAAGTTTTAATTATAGTTATTATCATTTTATTTAATTAACTGTAATGGGAATTACGTAGTTAGGTCCTTGGGCTTCTAGCTGAAATTCTGTCTCTTCATGCTCAGAACTTAAACACTAGGAGCACAAAGAAGATCATCTTCAATGTTATGAACAAAATAAAATTGAAATTGTTTATCAATTCAAGGAGAAATCTCTTAGATTTCACCAAAATTAAAGCTTCAGTTGCACTATGTATCATTCAGGTCAGACATAGTGTTTTTAACCCCTTCAGACAAGCAGGTATATAAAACCAGGAGCTTCTGTATATTAGAAAAATTATTTAACAAGAACACATTTTTTGATGTAAGCCTATTGATTCACAGATGAGTACATTTCATGTATTCCATGCTCATCCAAATGCAGAGCTATTCCCTCTGCTTGCAGTCTGAGGTCTGTTTTAGCCAGCCTCCTGTTCATAAAATCCCCCTTATGGCCAATTCTCCGAGGGACACATGGCTAAGATTTGCTCTCTGTTTGCTCCTGCTCACAGACCCACATTGCACCAACCAGTTGCAAGCCTCTTTCTTTCACCCTCAGTCCTGAGTAAAATTACATTTTCCATTTATCTCCCATTTCAGCCTTCAAAGTTGCAGTGACTCTTAATTTGGTGGTTTAAGATCGTTTTCTCTAAAGGAGGTGAACTGCACCTTAGATTTATCCTGTGCAGAATAAATGATGTTGTCAGTCCCTGGAGCTTCGCTGAAGTTTCACTCAGCTGTTCTCTCAGGAGGCTGAGCAGTCAGCAATCCACAAACTAAACTTTCTTTGTAGGTTTATTTCTGTTAAGACACTTAATTTCAGTAGCTACTAGACATTCTTCTGTCTGATTCCATCCCTGTGAAACAGAGCAAATTAGAACTTAACTAAGCAGCCAGAGGAGCTGAAAAGATGAGACTTGTGGGGACTGAACACCCAACCCTGTGCTAACTGTGAATGAATTTATGAATTTTTTTTTATTTTACCTTCACACTCCTTTGGGGAATGACAAGGAGAAAGGAGTTCCCCAAGTGAATTGATGACTATTTAGTTAGCAAAAAATTATAGACTGGGAATTTAAAATCATACGTTCTCATTCCTTTGAAGATCAGCAGGTGCAAGCATACATTTTAAAGAACAGACAACAGAAAAGAAGGTAAAGACACAGTGTTAGAAAGAATCAGCAACTTCTCTGCAAGTATATGATTATTGGGTATCTGACTAAAATGTCCAGAGTAATGTAAGGCAATAGCATATAGACAAGAAATTCATTGTAAGGAGAAGGAAGATTTAACTGAGAGTTTTCACACACACCAGTATATTTTACATGTTGTTCTTGTTGCTTAAGGAATAATTCCATTCTGAGATGGGGTGTAACTGCCCCTCAGCTTGTACACACTCTGCTTTTCCATCCATTGCTTTTGGACAAAAGGATCCCAGTTTTTGATGTTTAGCAGGGGTTCCTCAGGTTTGCAAGACTTTGGATCAGGCTTCTCATCAGAGGGAGCGGAGCACAGATCTAAAGGAACAAAAAAAGACACTGTTTTAAACAACATCCATGGACAAACAGAAGCCGAACACCAACTCTAAATATCTTGTCAGTATTTGAACTTCGTACTTTTTTTGATTGCAGTTGGTCAAAAAGAAGAGGGAAGTTGAAATAAGAAACTGAAGTAATTTCCTGTTATTTATA
Organism: Edolisoma coerulescens; assembly: GCA_013397115.1. Taxonomy (NCBI): domain Eukaryota; kingdom Metazoa; phylum Chordata; class Aves; order Passeriformes; family Campephagidae; genus Edolisoma; species Edolisoma coerulescens. The sequence goes on along the minus strand of VWZW01002478.1, from coordinate 2,063,734 downwards.
AAGCTCATTATAGGGATCATAGTGAAAGTTAAGGGAACACTTACTGGTTATTTATTTGTGTGTTTTAATACCTGCCTACAGCCAAAGGTTCCATCACCTGGTGGCTCATAAATGTATAGTTTTTAATATTTGAAGTCTCTAAAATGGTGGCTTAGGCTGAGATTTCAGATTCTCCAGTTCTCCTGGAAATTGCAGTGAGCTGGAAAGTAATAGATCTTTGTTTCCTGACACTGATGGAACAAGCATTGTTGGTCTACATGGGCTGTGTACAGTGGACAACTGTAGGACCCCACATGTATAGCAGATAAATAGCTTTTGGTGCTAACAGTGGGCTACAATTAATTCTGAGCAGAAGAAAGGCTGTTTCTCTCTGGGTTGGATCATTCTAGTAAGCTGTCAGTTATCATTTCAATTAAAGCGTTCAATTATTCAGAGCTGCTTTGAAACTGGAGAGCTGTGTACTGATCACAACATGTATATTCTGTTCTAATTTGGGCACAACTGTCTTATTAACACTCTCCTGAAATCTCTTCTTTTAAGATGCTTAAAATGAAAGTGTTCTTTTAGATTGAAAAAAACGTCAACAGAAACGTACATCCGTCTCAAGAGTTTTGAATTTCACCTGATTTTCATCCCTTTTCTTCCTGTACTGTCGTTTGCCTTAGTGTTCGCAGTGGACTTATATGGCATGACTGAGTTTGTGTACATCTTCGCAAAACTCTGGTAATTTTATGTGGCATTTTCTCCTTGAGGGTGTTCAAAGACTGGTTGCCTGGATTTACTCAGGATTCAGACTGCTCAGTATGATGCAGTTGAGAACTGTCCCCTTCTTTGGGCACATGGCTCTAACAGTGGAAGCCAGCTGCATTCCTCAAGGCTAAGGGATTCAAGTTCACAGCGCCCAGGGATGCGTGCCCACATGGTGGACATGAACTTGGGATGCTCCTGGTCTAAACCCCAGATAGTTGCTGCCTCTGCACAGAACCCATTACTGTTGTGCTGATTTTAAATGGGCATTGCTAAACTATTTCTTCAAAAGATTTCAACAGAATTATCTCTTGTCTCATTCCTGTACAGTGCATAATTCATGCACAGGGAGTCTTCTCGTTTGTGGCTATGTTCTCCTTGCCATGGCGCATTTATCAGGACTTTGTTCTCCACTCCTCTCAGCTGAGCCCTGTCTCCTGCTCCCTTGGCATCAGGCCTGTTGTCAGGCCATCCCAGCTTTGCACCAAGACCCTGGGATGGTAAGCACAGCTGCTTGCAAATTTTGGTTGAGCAACAGTCTCATACTTGGGACAGTGCAGGCATCAGACAACAGCCCCTGGCTGCAGCTCAAGCTCCCCCTTCCCGGGCCCCGTGCAACCACAGCCACCACGGTGACCTCACGCTGCCACCTCACCACCCTCACAGGGTCCAACACCTCCAACCCCCTCATGGGTCTTGCGTGTCATAACTCAGAAGTCAAGGCATCTGGAGAAACAGTCCCAAGTGACAGCACTTCTCCCCTCTCCCACAGGACAGGCCCTTCTTATCTTTGGTGTTAGGGTGAGTCAGAGGTTACCCCTTACCGTGGCTGACAACCACATCCCAACCCAGCAGAAGTTCCAGCAGCACTGAGTTCGGTGGTCTTTGCCTCCAAACACTCTCTCAGGGAGGTGGCAAGAGGCCAAGCTGAAAATGGCAGTGTCCAGCACCATCATCCTTCTGCTAAACAAACAAAAATTCTGATTGTGCCTAACAAATTTTTGTAATGGAGTAAAATATGCTCTTTCATTTGCTAAGAGGAGTGTAAAATAAACTCTCCAAAGCCCTACCTGCAGATCAGTTGTTTCTGGAATGACATTTTAAAGCAGTTTTCTCTGGCTTCTCTACTCGGACAGACAAAGCCTGAGTGGGTCAGACCAAGGATTGAATCAGAATCCCAACTCCTGACAAGGGCAAACAAGTGGAAGGCTAGGAAAAACATTTAAATGGAAAGGCAAGTATAGGGTAATCCTTCCCCAGTGTATTCATTTAGTGCCTGATGAATAACAAGGTGAGGACTGAGTTCATGAAGACTTGCATAAACCAAAACCTACAACTCTTCCGTTCAAGGAAGTAAAACAACTCAAACAACCATTGCAGCTTTACCCAGTGGTTCAAAGTCCACCAGTTTCTAGCTCCAAATATAATTTCCTGTTCTCTACAGGGAGATGACTGTGTTTTCCTGGCCTTCATTGTGTATCCACCATATCCTTTTCTTTGGGGTAATAATATTCCTTTTCCTTTTGAATATGTGCATCCTTTCTGTGTGTTTTGATGCACTATCCACACTTGACTCTCAGAATTTTCCATGGGCCAGGCCTTCTGCACCCAGTTTCACAGGATGAACTATGAGCCTCCTAAACAGCCTTTCAGCCGCAAGCTCTTCCAATGTAGGCGCTGATTTTCCCCATACAGAAATCACATTTCTGTAATAGTGGAAAGAGCTCTCAAAGACTACATCATCAGGCCCCAGAGAAAGTTGGACCAGCAGTGAACATTTACCTGCTGATCAGAGATTCAGGAGTGGAACTTGCCTCCTTCCTTCTTCCTACTCTGCTCACTGAACCGCTGTGAGTGTCAACAAGACACCATTTCTCCTTCACAACCCCAGCAGAGACAAGGTTTAGTGAACTGGGAAATGCATCCTCAGAAAATGCATGCACGGCTTTTAAACTGCATAAAAAAGAAATTATTTTATCTCACGGTCTTACATGTCATCTGAATTTGTCGTGTCGCTAAATTGACATATATACCTATAATTACAAATACTTTATGACTGATCATTCACAGTGCAGTGAGCTCTTTGATGCCATGAAACCAAACCAAGTTTTTCAGGGAATTGCTGTCATTAAAAATAAATAATGCATTTATCCTTTACAATAATTTTAACTTAGCTGCCACAGACTCATGGAACACAGCATTGCACAGGAAGTCAATGATCCATTGACTCAAATTCCAATCACAATACAGTACTTAATTCAAAGTCTAATTTATGTATTTGGTTTTTTCTCCTCCCCAGGAATCAGCAGCCTATAATGCTGTTAACGCTCTTCAGTCAGCCTATGGTGTAAGATACAGATATGGCCCTGCATCCAGCACTTTGTGTAAGTTTCCCTCTGCAAGTTTGTGACTTTGACCCTCCTACAGTAAGAAGGAGACTACCCTTATTATAACAAAGAATGCAAACACTATTTAAAGTGAACTTTGTTCCAGTTTTGGTTGTGAGGAAGGCAGAAGAAAGTTTTGCAACTGATTCAGTCGGTTGATTGCAGTAAGATTAACCCAACTGATGCAATAGAAGAGATTAAAATGCAATGCATTTGAGAGTCAAAAGCCAGCAAATAATATATTCATACCATATAAAACCATGGGGTGTTTTAAAAAGAAAAACTAAGATATTAAATACCTTTATCAGATGCTGCAAATGCTCTACTAAGTTATAACAGCATTTGTCTGGCAAGTTCTCTGTAGACAGGTAAGAGAAAAAGAAGTTCAACAGGTTTTAACAAGACACTTTTTTTCTTTACTGAAACCTTGAGACCTGAATGCTGTGGCTAACGATAACAGACATTGAAAAGGTGAAAAGCTAAAGACTTCTGACAAGTAACCTCCTGCATCTCCTCTGCCATTGCTGTGTTTCAGCTACAGTTCCACTTATCACGGGCCTCCATCTCACAGCATAGTCATCATCTTGTGCTCATTACACTGCAGTCAGTCACTGTGTCAAAGTAAAAGCAGTGTGAATTAATGCCAGAATTGCACAGACTACAGCAGGCCACATGAGAGATGTATCTGTATAAAAAGATGTGTCTTGGGTAATCAACATATGGAGATAACGAAAGCATAAGCAGCACACTTCCTCAGGAAGGTTTGTTAATATTAGACACCACCTATGCAAACGCTCTCATGCTGTGAGGAAATGGTGAGAAAGTAAGACAAATGAAAAGAAGTTTAAAAGCACTTTAAAAAGAAGATGGTAGATTACTTTATCAACTTTCCCCCTTCTCACTGCAAATGAATTGCCTAAAAAACCCAATTTAAACCTAGGAGCATGCAGAGCTCTCCAGTCCAGCTGGGAGATCTTTGTGGAAGAAAGCCTTAGACTGTGCTCACATGGGGACAAGAACAGTTTGAGGCTTTATTCTAGATATTCTCTTTTATTAAAGTTTTTCTTTACACAAAGCAGTTACAATATTTTTTCCTATGAAAATGAAGGGTCTAATCCATATTAGACCCTTGAGCACATTTCACCAGGTGCTGGGTTCTCATGCTATTTTCTGAAGGGTGTTCAGGATCAGGGCAAACAACAGCTGGAGCTGCAAGTATACTCACTGAGTCCTAGAGACAAAATGCCTCAAGAACCCTCTGGTGATTTCAGCATGACCTGCATTTAACATTTTTTAATGCTTTCTCTGAATTGCCTCTTTCAGATGTGAGTTCTGGCAGCTCTATGGACTGGGCCTACAAAAATGGCATCCCGTATGCATTTGCATTCGAGCTGCGTGACACTGGCCATTTTGGATTTTTACTTCCCGAGACACTGATCAAACCAACCTGCACAGAGACCATGCTTGCAGTTAAAAATATAACTCTTCATTTGCTGAAGAAATGTCATTGAGATGGTTTTTTAGGAGCCGGAAGTGAGCATTTTACTCCTAGTGCTGATGCCTTTCAGTGTGTTCAGTTGCCATTCCAAGTTTGGCCACTTCAGAATTCTAGAAGCTAATGGGAGATATGATACTGTTTCTGCCAAATTTACTTAGTGGGAAATGGAAAAAAAATCATTTAACATCTGGCCTTCTAAAGTCCATAAAGTTGATATACTAACTTAGTTACCAGTTTGGTACAAAATAGTTTCTTCTTTTTGCAATAAAACTTTAATTCTGCAACTTCAGTGAGGCCAGTCCTAAAATAAGGTGCTACTTCCAGGCAGTTCCTGGCCTTATTCCTTTCCCTAATATGAAGACTTCCCGTGGGGTTTCTCAAACCAAGGGATAAAGTTTACATTCATGTAAATATGCCCTGTGACCCAACACAGGCCTGTATCTACAGCAATAAATGCCTTATAGTGGTAGCTGGCTGCACTGCGTGTATACATACATCCATACATATATGCACTTTTGTGATTTTTTTTCATATTATGCAATAATTTGAACCAAGGTTTCTTTTAACTGTTCAGAGAAATCTACTTTCAAATGTATGTAATTGGAGTGGGCTCAAAATCAACATACTGTCTTTGAAAATGTACCTTTCCTAGTGATGGGTAAGAATTATAATGAAATACTATTGAGATAGACGATACTCTGCTTTATGGAGAGACAAAGAAACTTGCCATGACTTGGAACTTGAAGCTGGCAGTCGACTGATGCATCTGGGCTTTGCCGTAGTCAGTGACTGCCCATTTCCACCAGCCAAGGATTTAGCCTTAAACTGTAATTAACTGATGTTTTATTTATCGGTATTCTTGCAGTGAGTTCTGTAGCTCTTTGGCTATGTGGCTCTTCTTCTTGGAAGTTGTATTTTTTGCATGTTTTAAAGGATTTAATAAATTTTTAATAGATTCTTAAGTGAGTCAGAGGTGAAGGTAGAAGCCTTACAGCTGAAATAAAGTGAATAAGCACCATGTTTGAAAGAATAATGAAAGCACAGAGAAGATAACAACACGTTGAGGGATTTTTAGTATTTTTAAAATACTATTTTTTTTATCTTATTATATCTGCAGAAGCATATATTTTACTTCATGAATTTTGAATTCAGTCTTATGCCACTACATGTTAACTAAAATGTATTTGTTAATAAAATTGTCAAAGATTTTTGAAGTATTCTTCATATTTCACTTAAGCGTTAAAACTTTGGTTCAAGGATGTAACAATTTTACCTATCTGTAAAACATTCCTGACACTAAGGATGCAGAATTTAAAAAAATCCTATACCCTCTCTAAATAAGCACTTGAACTTAGCAAATGGGCAATCTTTGTAAGTCTTATAAGGGAAGCACTGTATTTAATTAAGAATATCATTGTTTTCAGGACTGCAAAAGGCAATCAGTGAGCAAAGATGATAGAATTGCATTCTATTTGTCTAACATTTTGTTAATAAATGTTTAATTTTACACAAGTTTTCTGAAGGCTTGTTCAGATTTGTTTAATTCAGTCTTGTTTGAGTAATGTAAGTTTCTAGTCTGGTTTATTAAATGTCTAGGGAACAGAAGCCCTCAAAATAGTAATTTCCAATTGCTTATGACCATAACCATTAAATATTTTGAAAACAGCAATAACTGTCTTTTGCTATGCACAGATTCCTGAACAACGGCCTTGATAGCAGTATAAATGCTTAGCACCAATTATTATGAGTTATTCTGAATTTAGGTGACAAGATTGAACTACTGTAAGGTTGTAAGAGACTGAGGAAGAGAATGAATGAGGGATGTCTAATTAGCATGAGGCAAATTTGAATTGCTACAGTACAAGCATGGACCAGGAGAAACCAGATTCTTGTGTGATGGTTTGATTCCTGCTCACAGTCCAACAGTTCATCATATAAAATATTTCAGCTTTATGTTCATTGCATTACAACTCCACTGGTAATGACAAGTAATTGAACTCTTGAAACAAATATCCTCTTTTAGTTACCAAAAGGACCTAACATTGTAGACCTAGTTGACCTTCTTGGACAGGCAAAACTGCAAGTTTATATTCTTAGATTTATCTAAGAAGCTTTGACATTTAGAAGTACTTGATATTAAACCCTTTCCATGCATAAAGCTACACACTAGTATATGGATGGACTCCACTTGAATGCTATGTATGACGTGCAGCTGAGAACTCTGAGCTGGGTTTTGAAGTCCTTTACAGGGTAATTTAATGCCCCATGGCTCAATATAAGTGTAAACAGTCTCTGACCCCTTCAGTTTCAGGGTCATTAAAGCTGGTGGAAAGACAGCTGCTGGGAAAGAACAAACCCTGTTTCCTGAATTAAAATTTTGTAAGATAATTTTTCAGCAGAAGAGTGATTCTAAATGGAGTAGTTTATCCTAAGGAAAGGACTAATGGCAACCAGGTATTTGGATATGAAATCATACAGTTTTTGTGACTTATAAATGTTACTTCTCAAGAACAGCTCTTTTTAATCCCTATAATTGCTTACTTCCCTTTGTAATTTTCAGCAGTTTTTATTGACTACAGGACAAAAGAATTGAAAGCTGGTTTTGAGAAAACTGAATTTATTTTATGATCATAGGTACAGTTTATCATTCAACACAATAAAAAGTACCTGAACAGCAAAACACTGTTTAGTAACCCAGCAGTCAAAATCACATATATAGTGATTATGTGAAATCCAGAAGTTACACTTTCATTGATTATTGATAGAATAATTATAACCACTTCTGTAACTTGGAAAACAACATCTGGGGGCTTTTTTATAGATTTTAATTTTTATAAACAAACCTCTGAGATTAATTAACAGGAAGGAAACAGGTCCATGCCTTTTCAAGTCACCCTTCACAAAACAAGTGTCACAAATTACATTAGATCATCGCTCCTAAATTGATTTAAAAATCCCCTTTAGAGGTCAAAAAAGGTATTGGGCTTTGTTGCAAACCTTGAAGAAAGAGCACTGCTGATGGGTGAAGCTCCTTGTGTATTTTCCAGAAGTTGCTTCAAAAAGGTCAGTGTATTTGGTCACTCATAACATATAAAGCCTATGGAAAACTGCAGTTCCTTTTGGAGAACTGCAATATCTTTTCCGAAATCTGAATTGGAAGAGCCCAAATGACCTTGAATGCCAACATGCATTTATATCCAGAGCCAGTCCACTTGTCTACAGGAAACAGCATTGTACAGATTGAGCTGCCTGCTCAAGGACTGCATAAAATAGCCATTGATGGACAAGACTGTGTCTAATTCTTAAGGCTGGGAAGAAAGCTTTGTATTTCCTATGAAAAAAATGTTAATATTCAACCACTCCAGTTTATTTCTGTTAAACAATCCCTTCACTTTTTATGTTTACACTCATTTTAATGGCACAAATCAAAGAATAAGATACTCGGTAGCATGGGTGGAGTAATAGGTACTTTTGTAAGCACTTTGACCTTTCCTTTGGTTGTCCAAAATTACTATATCATTTCCATAGTTCGCTGTTTTGTAGCAGTCATATTCAGTCTCACACATGCATTTGTGGTTTTGAATTCTGTGCCTACAAGCCAGATATTACCATCTTTAAGCAGTTCTTAAGTGATGGTATGTGGACACTGAAAGCTGGGTTGCAGAGAAATTTTCCAGCTTTCTGCCTCTGTCTGTGAGAAAGTCTTTACTTTCTCACAGACACTGGCTGAAAAACAGTTAGAAGTTTCTGTAAATTATCCCCTTTATCTTGTAGGTGCAGGACTGTTGTCATACTGAGCAGAGTAATATTTTGAAATGAGTGTTGTAAGATCTAACCAATCATTCTAAGGAGGTAGATGGTCAGGGACCAATAGCCTTGTGCCATTCAAGCGAACTAAAATATAAAAACCAGCTTGTAAATTAAATAAATAATTCCTTTTCCCCTTGGACTGGAATCAGTGTCATTTCTCACCATTCGTGGTACTACAGCGACAATGGTAAGACACCAGAACAATATCTCAGATGCACAGAGATACAACTATCACTCTACTGTAGAAAACAGAATAAGAGAACAGAAATTTAAATAAATTACAGAAAGACTTTTTAAAGTATAAACCCTATGGCATTTGGTATACTTCTTAAATAACATTTTTAAATGCTCACAATGCAAAACAATTTGTAAATTTGTTGGAAATTCAAAAGTCTTCTGTCCACAGAAAATGTAGGTTATTTGCCATGTGCTTAATATGTGCCCAACTCTCATAATTACTCAGGATAAAAAAACTGAGGTGCAAACAGCTGTAATTGCCTTCTTCTTCACTGTGTAGGAGGGAAGCTGGGTGTGGAGAGAGCTGCCTTCTGAGTGACTGCATCGATAGATTTTCCAGCCCTGTCAGCAGCACCAAGTCAGGAGTACTGATGCTCTTGATGGGTCTATCTTGGAGGAAGTGGAACAACTCCGGAGCGGTTTTCTCTCTTCTTGGCTGGACGTGCCTGTCACCCCAAGCATGATGTGCCGCTTGAGCAGCTTGTCAGAAATGCACAGACTTAGGCTGCTCCTGGTGTCAAAAGGCCTGCCCTAACAACAAGGTCTTCGGTTAACATCTGCAATTTTGGCAACTAGCAGTGAGCTAACACATGGTTCTCCTTAGAAAATGGTGTTTGGGGCAAGGACATTGAGATTTGGGAAATCTTTAGCCCCTGAATGCTTGTCCTTGCCTGACAGGCAGGAGCAGTCAAGCAGAAAGTCTCAGGTCTCTCCACTTTTAAGGTGGAGGTCCTTACAAGCCCTCTTGTGAGAGACCACATCAAATACAGCAGGGCTTGCCCTTGGATTCAGACATCAGGGAATGCACTCATAAATAATAGATTCAAATGTTAATTAAAAAAATCTGCCACTGTCCCCAGCCATGCAGAAAGCATATTTTGCCTGTGACAAGGAAAATCCATCCATTGCCATAAAAACATGGGGTAATATATTCCATCAGTCCTGCATGCTCTGAAAGTCCAGCCACTTTAGCACTGCTTGGCCTTTTTGAAAAAGACATGTGGCAGAATAGCCATAACAATGAAATATTTCAAACTACCCCCAGGCCTGTAGGAGCATTTACTTTATATAAAAGAATAGATAACAGCTTCTGAAATAAATATTGTGGTCTGACTGGGAGCAGGTGTTTTAGTCTATTTTGCTGACTATGATGTGCCAGGCTATTCCTCTGCATACCAGGATGGATCAATGCATTAACCAATTAATGAAACTTTTTTTCCAATTCTGAGCAGAATATCAAATTAGGCCTGAAAATACATACACACAAAAGGGTCCGATAAAGTTGGATTTTAAAAACAGGATTTTCAATTTTCTTGAAAATAATGCAGCTGTTAAAATTACAGCCATAGTTTTCAGGTTGCTTATTGTCTTCAGCATGTCATAACTGAAAAAAAAACCAGTTATAGCAGCCTTGAAAGCTGAGCAGAGATGCTGATCTACTCACTGTTTAATTTCCCTTGTTTCATTTTGCTTTGTTTCTAGATTGAGAAAATCTGTTGATTGGGCTGAATTGATGGAGTGCAGTCAAAAAGCTGAGTGTAAAGGATTTTTCTGTGTCTAATGAGCTAGAAATAGCTACTTAAAAAAAAAAAAGAAAAGTAGCTTCGTCTATTTTAAGTTCTTTATACAGACTAATTGCTTTACGCTGTTCGAAATAAATTATCACATTCACAGAGATGGTTTGGAAAGATCTATTGTTATTTTGTTGTGACCCAGCCAGTTTTCTAAGGGTTAAAATAGTGAAATGTCTACTAGTGTTGCAGAAGAACCAGAGCTGCTATTTGGCCTTGACAGCAGAGAATCTGTACTCGAGCCTTCTCTAACAGAACAAATTCGCTCTGTCATGCTGCTTGCACCTCCATTTTTCTCCTTCCATTTCAAAAAAGAAGTGAATACTGTCTGTTGGTGATGAATTCAGGCTATAAAAGAGCCTAACTTTTGGTACTAAATTTAAAACATGAACCTGTTAACATGCGTGAACTTCCCCACATACCTACGCAGAGCGATTCACACACAAACACTGTGTCTGGCTGCACAATGTGTACTGTGTGATGGTTTATGTAATGGTGTAGCTGTAATTCTTGGCAACCCCAGGGCTGCTGATGGCAGGCAGCATGTGTTCAGCATCTCTCCTCTGCCTGCAGGAAGCACACACAAGTTCAGCTCGTCTGGCCAGTTCCCCAAAAGCCCTTTGACACTATTTCACTGGTGCGACACAGGAAGTTCTCACTTCTGCTGCAGTGTGTCTCCGTGGGTTACCTGCCACTATTGTTGACACACCACCTATGAGCTCCCCTCTCGGGCCAAGCCCTTTGTGTGCTGCACCCTACAGAGCTCAGAGGCCGAGTTTTGCTATTATGAATATTAGGGCAGAGGCTGTGAGATGGCGTTATGCCCCCTACTCCCAAAGTGGATTGCATCCCAGAAAGCTTTCTTACCTTGTGCATAATGAAGAAGATCCTATATCATTGCCCAGAGTGAACAAAGGGGTGTCTGAGATTGTGCCTGGAAAGTCTGGAAGTGTTAAGGAGAACACCAGAGAGCCTACAAGCCCATACCAACTTCCACCAGGATTTTTGGAACTGCTTCAGCCCATGAACAATTCTTCTATATATTAACTATTTGCAGGAATACATTTTTAAAATAGTAATTTTAGACAAAAAAAACCCCCTTCTCTTCCACATGTTAAAGATTTTCTATTGAAGTTTTCGTATTTATTTTAATGAGGTTTCTTTTCTGAGAAATGAAGTCTCTTCTGAGAAGCTGAAGTAGAAACAACGTGAAGTTGCTGTCACGCTGAAGGCTGTTTAGGGAGCCAGTGGATGCATTCCACTACCTGTCAACACTGCAGATAATAAGTGCAACCTCCGGCAGAGGTCTCAGCAGAGACCTTGCTGCAAACATGTCTGAAGACCGGGATATTCCTCAGATAGCAGTTTTGATGCAGCCTGGCTAATGAATGTTGGGAAGCTCTTCTACAACTCTCTCCTCTGGAGCTGAGAGTAGGAACATCACGTTTTCACAGCTGTCAGCACTGCACTTTTCAAAAAAACATTAGTCTGTGTCAGAGTTTTAAAAGAGAAAGAAAGGTCCCCATTCATTTCACGCTCCTCTGCACAGCACCAGGGAAGGGCTCCTTTGCTGGTGTGCCTGGCTGCAGACCCACTGGCACCCAGCCCATCGGAAACAGCCTTGTTTGAAATTGATGGAATCACTGTCTTGTTTTTCTTTTGCCTTTGTGAAAATCATAAACAACCCATTGGGGCTAAAGCCTGAATATGCACAAGAATAACACTCTCCTGTTTAGGAGTCTGTCGAAGGTCACACAAAAGGTCATTGCTTAAAAATTCCTTTTTGGATTCGGCAGTTTCCATTCTGTTGAAAACTAAGAGTTTGTATGTACATGGGGGAAAAGAATAATCCCAGAATAATTAATGGAAACTTTTATCCAAAACCATACCAAGTACAGTATGTATCATCTTCACGGCCTAATTCTGAATGCACAGAGCAAAGGTGGGACATTCGGAGTATGTTTTCTATTTTCACTTAGTATCAGGACTAAAAATAAGGGCAAAGGACAGAAGTCTATAACATGGAATAGAGGAAAAGTCCAAATTAAGTAGCAAGACTATGCCCTAAGAGCAGCAGAGATTAACTGGTATAAAAAGGTATTTTTATTTTTAACCAGGAATAAAATCACCAAAGCACCAATACATTAGAAAGATGAAAGAAAATAATGTTGAATTATGCTGATGTTTGAAAAACCCAGAGCTGCAGGGTCAGATGACACACTGAGAGAGTGAACAGCTATCAGTGACTAAACGCACAGGTGGAAGAAAAAAAGTTAGAAAAAATTTGGCAAACAAGCAAAGACTAACCATTTTAGATTGAATGACACTCTGTGAGGAGTATAAAAATAACTTCATCCTGAATAAGTAAAGTAAACAGATACTGCCAGGATTACTTCTGAAAGTAACAAGCAGAGAAGACGAGACGGACACGAAAATGAAGAGAAACACTTCCTTGTTCATCTGATGGTGTCAAAGCCCATAACCAAGCTTCTCTTACCTAAAAAAACTTACCTGCCTTTGGCATACACCCATGGGGACAATGTTAATTAATATTCAGCAACCTTGTGACATAATTAATTTTTGGTGTATGTGGATATTAGAAAGAGGTAAAAGGTATCTATCTAGTATTGCTTACTACCTTACCTGGTAAAACCAGCGTTTCCCACGCTATGCAAGTTTGCACTTTACTTCTCCAGCTGTACACGTGGATAAAGCCTAACACAGCCAAGCCAGATTGGTAGCTGCTGTGTGAAGAAGCAGAGCAATGGATTCCATACAGAAGTAGCAGAAGTTGTCTGCATTATATTCGGGGGATATTTCCACAAGGGAACATGCTCAAGTGTAAAAAGAACCACATAGCTCCTATAAGATACTGGAAACTAAAAGGGGGTTAAGATTAGCTTCCTCTGTGGAAAACCTCGCTTGTCATAAAATTCATCAAAATATTGATCCCACTGCATAGTAGAAGCGCATTTCTTCAGCCACTTTTTATTAAATACAATAATGCCACACAATGATGATTTTTCTCAGTTCTCCTGCATCTCAACGCACTTTCATAAGTACACAGCTTTTCAAGAACAGATTGATACCATAGCTGAATAGGATAAAGTTGCAGCACAACCAATATACAGTATTAAATTAAAGACCTAATAAATTCCAAGCAAAAAGCAGCACTGCAACCCAGGAGATGAGACTTATACAGGAATGTTTCCAAGGAAGCCTTTCTTAGGCTTCCCTAAATCTTGACAATGTCTATCTATTTAAATCACACTTCATGCTCAGATTCACTGGAGTACAGAAGTCAAGGCTGCAAGGAAAGCGAAAACTATTGGATGTAATTCTATTTCCCATTCAGTGTGGGTAATTAGTTTAACACAGCCAGAATCAGTCTATTTGCCTAGTATATACCTATTTTAAAAAGGAACAATAAATAAATAATCTTAAACTCTGCAAATTTGTTATACAGAAGAGTGTTACATATCAAAGCTCACACACTTAAATCATGACTCTCTCTGTACTTCACATTAGGTGCTCCCTGAAAATTACATACACCACCACAAGAAAGGTCCAAACCTTTAACAGCCCAGTCAGTGTATTTCAGCACATTGACAAAAACTGGCAATAATTCTACAGCCAAAAGCTTTACTTCAGATTTCTGACATATCCTACTAATATACCCTGAGATACCCATTCTTACATGTTGGATAAAAAATCAGGCACCCTTGTACCTCCTGCTGGGGCACGGTAATGCAGGATACTGAGGAACAAAGAGATGTTAGAGGTTTTACCTCTACGAGTAACACCAATGTTACCAATTTGGTAACGCCAAAGAGGTGTTACCAGTGCTGCCATTCACCTTATGTTTTTCTTTATTCATCCTCTGGGGTGGCAGGCCTCAACTTTCACCTGTCTGGGAGAAAAACTTCATGTTCTTTCTGCTCAGGAGGTGGGATTTAACTCATCTGACTTCTGTGTCAAAGCTATTTATCTAAACTAAATCGACTTGGTAGTTGACTCTGTGGTTGGTAGAGAAAAATAAAGGATGCAGTGGATGAAAGGTCACATCTACCTTAGACTTGGTGCCATCGGTACTGCACAAGTTACTCATTAGATGTCAGTCTTTTTGCATAGCAAGAGTCAGCCTATGATTCTTAAAAATAAATGTTATTTATTTTAGCTATAAATATTTGTCTAATAGAAAATAATGTACACATAATCAGCAAACTGTCTATATGTATTTCTGTCACATAACTTTAACTCAGGCAGACCTAATTTATTCAGCCACCACAAGTGAAGCCTGGCATCCTTCAGGTGCTGTGGACCATGAATGCTTCTCCTTTTCTGTCTCTCATATCTCTTTTAATCCCACCTGCTATTTTTGTGACTCGACATGCACATTTCCTTTCTTGTCCTTTTATTTTGCTGGAGAAAGAGCCAAAAATATAAGAGCCCCCATAAGTAACAATTAGACATCTAACTCTAATCTAACGAGTTAGCTGCTTGGTGAATTCTCCTTTTTTCCTGGACACATTCGTTAGAAGTTAAACAAATGCTACTGTACAGAATACAGAAAATGCCAAAGACACATAGTACGTGAATAATCAAGCAATGCAGAGTATTCAGATTCTATCATAGGGCAGTTCCAAATCTGTCACTGAAAATAGCAAATTCCAGGGCTGTTAAGACCTTTTGGATTTTACCCCAGCAGCTGCCTGGCTGTCAGCTGCCTGTTGAATCCATAGTAGATGCCCCTGTAAACAGTCAGTCTCCTCTGTTAATTATCTCTTTTTCTTCCTTCTGATATTTAAAGGCTACTGAGTTTAAAGTGAAAATGTTAACTTATTTTTATAAGAATGTATAAGAACTCAGTGTTTGATGCAAATTATCAGTAATGGAGACTAGTAAACAAATATTCAAAGTAAGCTATAACCTCTTCAGCTTCCCACTGCAAACCCAATCTTTTTCTTGTAAAAGTCAATAACTTCATTAGAAAGAAAACTCACTCTGAGTTTTTTATGAGCAAGAAAAATAAAATGCAGTCACAGGTTCATGGAAAAACATTTATCAGAATTGTATGTGTGAAATAAATACTCTCTAGTAAATGACGCAGTAAAAACAACCTCAGAATTTTTGCACAGAACTAGTGACTTCAGATTTTTGTGTTCTGTGATTTGTTTTTTAATTAATGTTTTTGCAATTATTGTAATAAAATTCAGATTTGCAAATGCACCAGACTGTTTTAATACTACATTTCAGAGAGTGACCACATTTACCAAATGTGCACAAATACGCAAAGCTTGCCTCAAAACATTGCTGTTATCTCTTGGATTTTTAAACCAGAGCACAGTCAGCTTCCATAGAGGGCTCACACCTATTTCAAAGGACACAACCTCATTCTTATACAGTACACTGTGAATTTAAAGCCAATTTGCATTTTAATCTTCTTCCTTTGATACAGCACTACAGTAAAAAGTGAAAATGTGAACTTAAACCTCCACAAACTCGGGGAAAATTCTGATGGGGTCTCATATTATGTGACAGGAATGCCTCTAATTGCTATTATAAAGTGATGCATGATTGTGTACCCTTCTTTACATATTTCTCCATGAATCATTAGGCCTTAGGATTAAGGAAGCTATCTCGAGGGTGCCACACATACTGCTGCACCAAAAAAGACAGAAATTCCAGGTGCCCATGATAAATGGTCTGGTTTCTAAGTATCCACACCTGTACTGACCTCATGCATGTGAGAGAGCTCACTGCCAGCATGCTTCATTTTGAAACACTGCACCATATTTCATCCTTCTTAGATTGTGTTCATGCCATTTGTGCACATTCATATTCTTGTTATTATATCTTTGTGCACAATAATATATTATTTCTGTTCTAGAATGGTGAGCAAAGGAGAAGCAATATGCTGACAAGAGTTTAAACCAGGAAAAGTTAAGGAAGAAGAAACTAATGAATAGAAGTGGTTTGTCAGGTGAGCATTTTAAGGATGACACCTGCAGCAATCCAGAGGCGTGACCCCCATCCCATGTAGACCAAGCAGACCAATTCAAGTTCCACTGCTATGACCTACTATTAAATAAACGTAGCTAAGCTTTTATTGCAAAATGTATCTAGTCCCAGAGCTAGCCAAGGAAGTAAGTTTGGTCCAGGTATACATGAAACACCATAAAAGATTATTGTTAGTGTTGATTTATATTGTTATGTATCTAATACAAGGACCCTGTAGAATTATCTGCTGCATGTCTCACGAACTATGATAAATGAGATTTGTACAAGGCCAAAAATGTTTGTTTGACTTTCTCAGCTACAACCAATTATAAATTGAACTTCAACAGTACCAGTGGCACAGCAAAATTTTCTGATAGCCACTGTCCCTACTTCTGTATGGAAGCCTTAAAATTATAAAACAAATAAACAGCACACAATACAAACCTCCAGATATCAAAACTTAACACTCCAGGTCTGCCTGGATCAGAACCCAGACAGCAGCAGCTTTCAATGTCATGAAAAACCATCCATCGTACATGCTGTGAACCAGTCAGTTCAGTTTTTCATGATCCAGATTGCACATCAGCTGTGACACTTGACTTGAAACTAGAAACATATTGGAAGTCTAATCAAAATCGTTGCAGGTGTTTCAAAATGTCTTATAAAAATATTTGAGTGAATACACATCTAGAAAACAGTTAGCTAACTGGCATATTAGAATGAATCACTGCACTGCTTCTTTAATGTCTTTCTTTTAAACAAAAGTATCTATAACTCCCATTCAATTTTATCTTTCAAGTTATTCATATTAAAAATCTTTCATTCATGTCATGAAGCCCACAGTTTATAAAGTATATGCTCAAACATCAGTTATTGCATTTTTGACAGGAAATGACCCACTGCAGTTGCTGGAGGAAACAATCAGGCAGACTCAAAGATCATTTCATGGTATTTAAAAGTGGTTATTGCTTCAGTCTCATTGTTTCGCACCTTAATTCACATGAGTTTTATGACCTCTCTATCTAAGCATTTCAACATGGATATTAAAATACTTGGAGACCACCCTTGTCATTCATTTGACTTACCCTGCCCAGATTAAAGGGATATATTTCTCCAGCTGAATTCCATTCAACTTTTCTCAGTCGATTTTCATTTTCAACTGTTCTTTTGGTATTAGCAGCTTATTGAAAGAGATCTGCACAAACCTTAGAAAGCACTTAAGTTCTAAAGTGCTACACTGAATTCACCTCAGATCAAGAGGAAAAGAGTCATTCAGCATATAAAAACTAGGTTCAGACTAATGCTTCATGCACCCAATATCTAGGCTATTTAATTACTGATCTGTAGGACAACCTCAGCATGCATTACACTGATCATGTCACATCAGTCCCAAAGACCTGCAGGAGACTGAAGCCAGGATATAAAGGTGGAACAGTTATCATTTTCAGGAAATTTGTTACTTTTCTCATTTTTCAGATTATTCCCATTTTTTGACACTGGAGATTGAGAATGTGGGACAAGCTACATACTACAGTAGTCCTTCCTATTACAGGTGTTTGGGGAGGTAACTAATTAACCAGGCTCACCCACAGAGTAATCCAGGAAATCCATAATGGTAGTGACAGCACCTCCCAGGAAAAAGGGCAATCATGTTGTGGCTTCCTCCTCTTCAACAGTTTCTCCTTAGAACCCATTAACAGTTCCTTAGCAATTTTATCTTCTGGAGTTGGCTGGGAAAAGCAATAAATCAGTGGATCTTATTGTCTGCTTTGCCATACATTCTCCAAATGTCTTCTTTTGCAGTGCAAAGGTCTCAGGAAAGTGCCAGAGCTTTATATTCTTGGCATTTAGAGACAGAAATATTTGCCATCATGAAGAAATCATAATACTGGCTTGGATTTACCTCTGTATTTGCATAGTCTCACATACAACAATAAGTGTATAGAAGGTTCCTGGTTCAGGGTGAATATGTGCTATTCATTACTATGTTCCCCAAAAAACCCTCTCTTCTTCAACAGAGTGTCCCAGAAAATCACCTTTTCCAACAGTTAGGGCTGGTACATCCATAATCAGGCCCTTAAGTTTGAAAAACTACTGAGGAAACTTTTTAAAAAACCCTGTATGACCAAATTTTTTTAAAATGCATTTCCTTCTGTCTTTAAGATGGATACTTATATTCCTTCTTCATGAAGAGTGTTAGGGAACAGTATGCTGAGGTGCCATGGAAGCTGGGAATTGAATTATTCATCTGTTAGCAAGAGCAACATGCAGAAAAAAAAACAAGTTGAAAACTCCTTTAAGTAGGCTAGAAGAAAATGTACTCCCACAGAAAAAGAGCTAGAAAAAGGAATCATATACCACCAAATGCACTGGTATAACTTCTAGCACATAAATTCAAGCTACAGCCAGGAGCCTTTGATATCCTCTCACAGTTTTCAGCCACAATTCAAAACTTTATTCCACCAACCACAAGAGGTGGGATCTTTTCTTCACTGCTCGCTGACATTTTTCCTACATGTCACAAACTGAAAAATGGCATGCTTTGCTAGGAGTATGTTTCCTCACTTAACTGTAGTATCAGGAATGTATTTCAATATGTATTGATGTATTTCAAAGTCTGTACTTTTTAGCTTTAAGGTATGAATTTGTCACCTTGAAAGGGCCTCCTCACAGTGACGGATGTTTATTTCCTTACTGGTCACTGCAGGGTGTTATATGATTTTGTACAAATATTTGGAACACACCTACCTAATGGTGCATATTCCCTTTGCTAACAAACACTTGCTTTTTTTCTCATTCAGTGCAACAGTGGATATACTGCAACCTGTTAGAATACTCACTCTACGAACTAACTGACCTCTTCGGTTCTGGAATTTATGTAAAAAAAAAAAGCCCCAAACAACAAAAAACCTCTTAAAAATATTAAAGTACTTTTATGGTGAGTGTATCTCTTGCAGTTTGGTTGACATACTGTGATCCTTTGCATAATGGATACACTGAATATTCTGGATTATGCTTCACCTATTTTTATAAGGGTGGCAGCCCTATGAGTCCATAAAGAGACAGAGAGGAATGCCTGGTTTGTACTTCAGTATTACATGACCAAGCACCACTAGCAGACCTGTTAAATCTTATGCATTCAGTAAGAATCTCGGAAACTTCTCCACCAAGGTGCCTACAGTTGAGAACATAATCACAGCTTCTCTCCTGTTCCAGGTTCCCACCTGTCACATCCATCTGGACTCTGATCCATCACGCACTGATTATCTGCATCTGGTACATGAATACAGGATGGGAACAGATGCAAAGTACTATACTGGAGCTAAAGAAGGCGACAAGTGAGCCACCACGATTAAAGGTTCGTATGCAATGGCAGCAATACATTAGTCCTATCTATTGACCCATCCATCCTATATAAGGGGTTACATACAGAGACAGGGCTGAGTACTCTCTTGCACCATGGAAATAAGCAAGAAAACTTATATTAAAAGTAGTAGTTTAAGCAACACTTTAAGTTGGCATAAACCAATACTGTTGCAATTAAAAAAAAAAGCAAGCCTGACCTCTTCTTACCTGTTTTCTTGTTCCTCTTCTTGTGTGATCCATTCCCCTGAGCTAACACAAACATCTGTGAGGTTGCCTGCTGAACTGGGATATGGAATACATGTGGATTAAAAATAGTCTGTTTCTTGTCAGGTTAATTTCAATCTAATTAAATTCTGAATATAATTTAGCATATAATTCACAATATAGCAATGCAAATGCTTACACTGACAAAGGAAGTAAGAAACATATAGGTAGGAGCAGGAAGGATTGCATCTTCTAGTAGTCGTTCTGTCTTATCCTAGCTTAAAGTGATCACAGTCTAATTATTACTGTGCTGTTTCAAAGCTCATCAAGATGATTTAAGAAGACAGTGCCACCATGAGAAGCAGTCCTCCTCATCACCCACATTCCCCACTCGCTTTCTTCTGTAAGATTTACTGAATATGTAGGTAAGTCTGATCAATTCACTGATCCCACTGAAAACTAACATTCTTATAAGACTAATTTTTGGCTGAACCACAGATGGACTAACTGATGGCACAGTTACACAACTGGACCAACAGAAGAAAGTGGATGTGAGCTCATACAGGTGAAAGAGTTCCCTTTGGGAGGCAGAACAGCTAAAATCATCAGCTTTTTCTAAGCATGAAACTGCACTTTTACTATTCCTTTTTACTGCTCATCTGATTTTTAAGCAACGGCTTCTAGTCCCAGCTTATCAGCATTTTCAAACAAGCACTACATACAATTGCGGTACATAAAGCCAGCAGAATCAGGTGCTAATTGTTCCCTCTCAAATGGAAAGTTCTCTACATTTTTTTACTAAACAAGTATCTAACACTCACTCAAAAGAGTTTAAATATATGGAACAATATAAATGGCTTTTGGAATATTCTAATTAACTGATAAATAAAAATGTACTAGACAGTAATTTTTGCAGTGTTTCTCAAATACACTTTTTTCACTTGTGCTGCTCTATGTTTAAATGCTAAGGGTCCGAGAAAGCAGCGATGCTTTTGTGCTTTAGGGCACACATACTACGTGCTTCTTTTAGGTTGGACAGAAAACATTTCTCAGGTTTGACTGGATAACTATAATATTTCATACATCATGTTACCAGCAAGCTTAGCAGTTTGAGCAGAAAAAACAATTGACAGTCTTCAGGACTTCACCAGCAACCAGAGAGGGATCTCTACAGCTATGACGATTACAGTTCTTGGGTCAGACACTTACTAGTAAAACAAATTACTACCACAGCAAAGATCTGCATGCTGAAACCAAAACAATACAGGCATTAGAATCACTGTATACAAGAAGCATTTTGGAATTCTTTGCAAGGCACTGCTGTCATATGGCACAATCTGCTCCTCAGGGCTCTGTACTGGGGCCAGTCCTGTTTAATAACTTTATCAACGATCTGGACAAGGGCACTGAGTGCACCATCAGTCACTTTGCAGATGACACAGAGTTGGGTGGGAGTGTGTATCTCCTGGAGGGCAGGAAGGCTCTGCAGAGGCATCTGGACAGGCTGACTCAATGGGCCAAGGCAAACTGTATGAGGTTTAACAAGGCAACAAGGCCAATTGCCAGGTCCTGCCCTTGGGTCACAACAATCCCATGCAGCGCTACAGGTTTGAGGAAGTGTGGCTGGAAAGACGCCCATTGGAAAAGGACCTGGGGGTGCTGGTTGACAGAGACTGAACATGAGCCAGTGGTCTGCCTGGGTGGCCAAGAAGGCCCATGGCATCCTGACTTGTATCAGGAACAGTGTGGCCAGCAGGACCAGGCAGTGATTGTTTCCCTGTACTCAGCTCTGGTGAGGCCACACCTCGAGTCCTGTGTTCAGTTCTGGGCCCCTCGCTAGGGAGAAAGACATTGGGGTGGTGGAGCATGGCCAGAGGAGGTCAAGAGAGCTCATGAAGGTTCTGGAGCACAAGTGTCATGAGGAGCAGCTGAGAGAGGTGGGATTGTTCAGCCTGGAGAAAAGGAGGCTCAGCAAGGTCCTTATCACTCTCTAGAACTACCTGAAAGGAGATTGTAGCCAGGTAGGTGTCAGCCTTTTCTCCCAAGTAACAAGTGATAGGACAAGAGGAAATGGCCTCAAGTTGCACCAAGGGAGGTTTAGATTGGATATTAACAGAAATTTCTTCACCAAAGAGGTTGTCAAGCTTTGGAATAGGCTGCCCAGGGAAGTCATTAAGTCACCATTCCTGAAGGTATTTAAAAGGCACGTAGATGTGCCACTTAGGGACATGGTTTAGGGGTGGACTTGGCAGTGCTGGGTTTACAGTTAGGTTCAATGACCTTAAAGGTCTTTCCCAACCTAAATGATTCTAGTTAGGAATCCATGTAAGAAAAATATTCTAAATCTTCACCTTTTCATTCTTAGGTGTTTTCTCATTCTCCTTTCATTAGAGATAAACCACTAGCTTTTAAAGTAATCAGCAAAGAGTTAAACATGTTCCTTATGGTCTGTAGTCTCTGTAACAAAATCTTCCCTCAAAATGCTTCCTCAAACTCCACAAGTTTTTTTATAATTGACCAAACATTATTTCAATAGCTGGTTCACTTAGTAAATGAAGCTGTCTGACTTTATTCAAAGCACTGGGACCCAGCATACAAGCTGATCACCATTCATATCTTGTCCCTAAATGAGGGCATAGGACTTTTTCTCTCCAATGCTTATGTAACAGTTCCCCTGGGATTTCCATCCTTATTGACTCAGCTCTGGGAAGGAAAATGTTAACCTACTGGACAGGTGATCTACAATAAGAGCTCCCTGTGCAACTTCAGAGCAGGCTCTACACTGTCGCAGAGTTTAGATAGTGTTTGCCTTGTGACCAGAATGTATACGTAGATAACCAGCTGTGCCAAGTTACAAATTGAGTCAACAGAGCAGCAGATGTCTGAAACTGAGAACAGAATTTGAAGATTCAAACCACATTAAAAAAATACCCAAACCAAGCACTCATATTAGAGCAGGAATGAAAGACATGGAACTGAGTCTCTTTTTGACAGGTCTTTTCCTTCAGACGCTTCAGCAGTAATTCTATACACTCAACTAAAACACATTTTACATGTAAAATTATCTTGTGTACAGAATATGAAAATAGACATTAATATGAACAAAACAGATAACTGCAGTGCTCAGTGCTCTTCACGTACAGATACCCTTTTTCTTCATATCGCAAGTCTATTTCTGCTAAATGGACTGTGAAAATCAGTAGCAAACTCCATTTGCTAAATAACACTTGTAAGCTCTGACTTGGCTAAGGGAATCTGGACTCAAATGGTTTGTGCAAACCTACCAGCAAGAACTCCATGGAAATTCTTAATTTTTGCCATGTGGTCCCTACCAGGCACCTCTGAAAGACCAAAGTAATTTTGACATCTGCATTTATGAACTTGCACCCATGCATAAAAAGAACAAAATAAAGATTTAGCCAATAGGCAAATGGTTTTCCCTAAATAAATTACTAGAAGTAATTGAAGTATGCTTAGCAGTTTTGCTGCTGAAGACACAGTCTTTTGAATAAAGCAACACAATTTGAATACTGTCTTTTTTTCAGGAATCAATGTGCTCGGTGTTATGACTTGTAACTCTCTCACAAACCTGTCATAATGCTAAAATCAGATATACCCTCTTCATATTTTCTATATTGTTTATCAGTTGGGTGGCAAAATAGCCAATAACCAGAAAAAGCCGCTGGTACAAATAAAGTAATTTCAGCAGAACAAATGTTTTGCTCTAACAGTCAGGCCTTGCATTCACCAATAGCTTTAGCAGAATTCCCTGGGCCAGTGTGCTCCTTAAAAAGTCAAGTGGAGATACCTGTAAGGCAACGAGTCATTTTGGCACAAATAATTTCTCATTTGGGAAACTGGGGTAAGCAACACCGGGCAGTATTAGCTGCCTCTTCGCTGGGGGGCTAAGATCACTGTACCTTTACAAATGCAGCTACAACAGCTCCGTTGTAGATAAGGAAACAGGTGCTCAAACAAACTGCTTACAAGGCCTTAGCAGAGTGGAATGACAGCCCGGGCAGAATCGCTCAAATGCTCCATGAGGAAGGTACCAGGATTAACTTCGGAAGGCTGTGTTCCTCACTGATGCAGCAGGGCCACAGGAGTAGAGAACAGACTGAG
This sequence comes from Edolisoma coerulescens, assembly GCA_013397115.1. Classification (NCBI taxonomy): domain Eukaryota; kingdom Metazoa; phylum Chordata; class Aves; order Passeriformes; family Campephagidae; genus Edolisoma; species Edolisoma coerulescens. The sequence goes on along the minus strand of VWZW01002478.1, from coordinate 2,039,792 downwards.
GAGGTTTGCTGAATGCTCCATGAGGAAGGTGTCGGGATTAACTTCCAAAGGTTGTGTTCCTGATTGATACAGCAGGACCACAGAATAGAGAAGAGATTGAAAAGGCTTGCTGGGGATAACCTCTTTCCTGTGTGCTGGCTCTGTCCTCAGAAGTCAGAGATGGTCGCTGGTTTCCACAACCATCCCTGCTTTCTGCACACTGATGCTATAACCTTGTCCCACTCTGTGTGAAAGACACATCTAGAACTTCTGCTCTTTCATTTCCAGATTAACTTCTAAGTTGGTTCTGGTTTTGGGGGTTTTTTTTGTACCAGGTAAAAATTTTCTAAACCAGACCTGCCTTCAGTTAGCGCCAAAGTCTACATTTAAATACTGGTGTACCACTCCTGAGTGCACAAGCTGGCCCTGTTATGCTTTTGCTGCTTACCAGTTAGGCAGGCTTGACCTGAGCTTTTCTTGGTTCTGAACCGAGCATGAGGAAATGACCCTTTTGCTTTCTGGGAAGGACCAAAGAACGCAAGC
>VWZW01002478.1:1946840-2039235 GCA_013397115.1 Edolisoma coerulescens | reverse complement strand
AAAACGAAAAACCAAAACCAACAAAATCAAACCACCCAAACAAACAAAAAAAAACCCCACACAATTTTACAAAAATTTCCAACAATAAAGTAACAAATCATAAAAGGTACTAATCAGCTGTAAGTGAAGGTGCAAATTTTTTTTTTTTTCAATGCTCTATACTCTTGGTGCACGAGCAGTGAGAAGAAACGCGGGACGACAGCGCTTTAGTGAGAGGATACAGGCGACAGAGGAAGGGCACCATGCGAACTCGCAGGTGCAGCGCTCCGCGGCGCCCGAGGGGAGGCGCGGATAGACGGCTACAGGACCAGGCGGGGCGGGGAAGGGCTGAGGGAGCACCCCGGGAAGCCCGGACATCTCCCACGCCCCAACGCGCTTCTTCCCTTTCTCCCTCCCTCCGTGCCAGGGGCTGCTCTCTTCTCGCTCCCCCATGAGCCGGAGAACCGGGCGTTTCTCGTCAGGGAAGGCGGAGGGCAGCTCCTCTCCCAGCGAAGCCCCTTGCCCCAGCCCCGGCGGAGCCCGCCCTTCGGGGGCAGGTGGCGCATCTCGGGGGAGCCTTCCTTCTCCTCCGTCTCCTCCTCCACCTCCTAGCACTGGTGGCCCGGAAGGGAAGCCCTGCCCCTCCTCCTCAGCCAGCTCCCAGGTGGCAGCGGCCATCTCCGTACGTCCCTCTTCGCTGCCTCCCGCGGCTCCGCTCCACCTGTAGCGCGGCCGCGGGGCGGGCACAAGGCGAGTGCCCCCCGCCCTCCCGCTTCCCTCCGCCCGCCCTGCCTCCCGGGACACGGCCGCCGCTTCCTCCCGCTCCGGCTGCGGCCCTGACGTCGCTTCCTTCCAACATGGCGAGGGCAGGTTGTTGCTGCGGCCGCCGCCGCCGGTGCTGATGGAGGCGGGCGCGGGCCGGGGGCGGCTCGGGGACTGACGGGCGCCGTCCGCGCACACACGCATCGGGGGTGGGAGGAGAAGGCTTCGTCCTCCCTCAGCCGCGGGGGTTGGCTTTCGGCGCCGCCCGGGCCCACCCCAGCCTCCCCCGGGGGAGCCGCCGAGCGGGTGTCGGGACGCCCTGCGAGGGGGCCCTTCCCCCGCGCCCGCCGCGGTCCCTGGCAGCGCTCCCGGCGGGAGAGGCCGGTGACCCGCTCTCACTTCCCCGCTCCACCTTCCTCCTCCTCTCACCGCTCGATCGCGCCCATGTATGAAGGGAAGAAGACGAAAAACATGTTTCTGACCCGGGCCCTGGAGAAGATCCTGGCCGACAAGGAGGTGAAGAAGGCGCATCACTCCCAGCTGCGTAAAGCCTGCGAGGTGGCACTAGGTGAGGCGCAGCCCGGGCGGGAAGGGAAGGGGCGGCCAGAGGTCGGGGTGCGCTTCGGGGCCCGCTTTGCCTGTGCGTGTTTGTGTTGCAGGGGGGCTGTGGGACTTCTGGGGGAATGAGGGAGAGGGGCTACCCGGCAGGGAAGGGCCGGGGGAAGTGGGGTTGCGGGCTGAGCCGTGGCACAGGTTTGGGTCATGCAGCACAGCCCTCCGGAGGTGAGGGTGCCCTGGGCTGCGGGCGAGCATCGCCCCATGCCAGGAGCAGCCCCGTGCTGACAGCAGCGGCGAGGGCGCTGCGGCGCCCGCCGGGCTCTCCTTCTTCTCCTCCTCCTCCTCCCCGCTCGCAGGATGAATAGGCAGACACGGAGCTGAGCTGAGCTGACCTGGAAGCAGACGGCCGGCAGGGAGGGAGCAGGTGACAGGCAGCGGTGAGGGAGGAGGGACGGGTGAGGAAGAGGGGGTGGCGGAGAGCGAGAGACAATGACACCAGGCCATGTCTGGAGCTGATGGCCCTTTGGAGCCGGGAGGAGGGCTGGAGAGGGAGGTGAGGGTCCGGGAGATGTGCAAGGGAGAGCCTTAGGCGAGTCGTTCCTGGTGGAGAAACAGCTGATGGGGAAGAGAGCTTCCTTCATGCATGGCAGAGCTGGAGCGGCCACGGAGGATTACAGAATCACAGAGTTGTTGTGGTTGGAAGGGACCTCTGGAGATCATCTAGTCCAACCCCCATGTTGTTGGATTCCCAAGATATGGGAACGTTTGCCTGCTTCGGGCCGAAGGAGGGGTGTTGGGTTTGTAGTGCAGCTGTGTCAGCACCACCTCGTCTGGAAGCGTGAGGGAAGTACCGGTGCTGGATAGTACAAAGCACATGTAGGCATCCAATTACAGGCAGCTTAAAAGGACAACTTGGGCTTCACAATTCTGACATGATGAGTACAGGCAGGGCCTGAACCTATGTGGCAAAATACTGACATATTTACTGAAAGGCTTCTAGAGAAAGACCTGTTTTGTCTAAGTAATACGTAAATAGATTATGTCCCTCTCTTTCTAGTGTAATTGTTTCGGTTTTGGAGATAATTATCTTGATTTTGTACAGTAATAATGTCTGTTTAAATGGATTTGTTTGAAGAGATAACATTAAATTGAAACTTGCTTGTTTTAAAAATGAATATAAGTAATTTGAAGTTGTTCTTTTGTCATTCTATTAATTCATATGTTAGTGCTTACTTTTTTTTAAAAAAAAGATCACTCCTTTTCTTGATTTCTTTGTCTGTGAAAGATCCTGACAAAGGGAGGGGCAGAAATAACCGTACTTGAGCTATTTATTTCTTCTTAATTAAAATCCATGAGAAACAGTTTTTTTCTTACGTTTTTCATATATCACTAGAGGGGTTAACAATAATTTTATGATTTATGCAGATGAGAATAAATTGATAACCCTTTGGCCCTTCTGTTGACTTTAGACTGTGCATTCAAGTTAGAAATAAAACAGAGAAATTTTTTTTATTGTTAAACTGAATTTATAGCCAGTCTATACATCATCCATAGAATTAAACACTGGTATTAATCTTCTTTTTCTGCCAGACTTTATTTCAGTAGCTTGGTCTGTCTAAAGTATCATCCAGATCCCTCTAAGCATGGCTCCATTGTGTTACAGAGATTATAAAGCAAGCCCTCTAGACTGTACAGTCTGCCTCTTGTGTCATGTAAACTGATTTGTGCGAGGAGACCCTCAAGCACACATCCCAGTGGTTTCTATCCTACAGCTTCATTGAAACCTTCTGTAGATCTGATTGTGTGATTGGGGCTTAAATAGGAAAACAAAATGATGTGGGTATAAAAACCATTAAGGCAGGAAGGAAGAAACACAAGGTTGTGTGTACTACCTTATGTATATACAGCAGCTTCATGAACTTGAAAAATATCAGACATGATGTTAACTACTATAGTCTTACTGAAATTTTGGTTTTGGTTACAGCACAACAAAATACAGTTGTTGGTTGCAAGTTTAGCATGGTCCGTTGTCTGGTTTTGTGTGTGATAGGCTCCTAATTCAGAAGTGGCAATATGTAACTCCTGAGTAGAGCTCATGTCTATCTATAAGAAAATTTTTGGAGAAGAGTACGTGTCATCCATATTTCACATTAGGTGCAATGGGCTGTTAAAGCTGAGCTACAATTTTTGTAGCAGTATTTACAATAGGATGCACATGTTGTGCTCTGTCCATTTAGCCCCTCATCTGTTGTGGCTACTCTTCAGCTGGATGCTTCTTCACCACCTTAAGCAAGGAATACGGACTTCTTATTCCTGAGATACTGCTTTATTTTGGAGAGCAGCAACATTAATAAAATAGTAATTTAGAACTGATTTTAATTTGGTGCTAACTCTGGCAAAGTCTAACTTCACATTTCTATTGGATTTTTTTTTAATGGTAGTTAAATAAAAAATAGCTTTTAAAAAATCATGGCAGTACTTCCATATCTTCAAATCAACATTTTTTTTTTTTTTTGGTCTGAATATTTAGCTGATTAGTCTTCACTGAAGTTATGTGAGTGCTCCACTAAGATCCATTAAGACCTTTTTTTTTCCAACTGCATGACTGTAGTAAAGTGTTGGTTTTTATTTACTACTGATAATAGGTCAGATATTCTAACTAGTAGTTGTTACTAATTCAGGCTTTTTTTGTTTCATTTTCTAAAGCCTCTATTTACATTGTTTTATATTGTTTGTATAAAATGATCCGCTGTTGAAGTATTTGATAAACAGGCAATTGTCAGAAATACAGTATCCCTGTACAACAGCCAAACGAATTGTAGCTCTGCTTTTTAGATTGAGTTTAACAAGCAGTATTTTAAGAATCTTTAATAATCTCCCTTTGTCATTTTTAATCCCCATATATTTTCTTATAAATCTGTGCTGTTGCATTCCATTAAGATTATGCATCATCTATTTTTAATTTTTGAATTCTTGGGGAGAAAAACTTTGCAACATTCCGGACTGTGGCAGTCTGACCTCTGAACAGGTGTTAAGATGAGGTCCTTCTAGTATGACCATTTTTCTGATGATTAGAAGATACGAAAGCAAAATATGAATTAAGTATTGCAACCTGAATTATAGATGTTCTTTGGCTTTTTAACGGGGGTGAAATTAAACCTGATACTTGTAGCTTCCTGTATTTGATGATTCACCAAGTTGTGTCTGGTTTTATCTAGAACAGTTGAGTTTAATTTAACATTTTCCTTTCTGAAAAGTTTTCTCTCTATGTGGAAAACATAACATTTCTTTAGTGACCTAATGAAGTACAGCTAATTTAGAACTTTGTATTGTTTACTTTCATAGCAACAACTCTTAATGTATATAAGGAATGAGTTTATCCTTAAAATTGTCCACTTGCAGAAAGCATCAGGCAGCAAGCTGTCAGAAGGATTAGATTTAGAAGCTCCTGCTCCTTTTCCAGTGAGTTGCCTCCACTGCTGTTTCTATATTGCTTTTCAGCCATGTTACAGTCTAGGAAACTTCACTGTAAACATACTGTGTTTGCATAAACGATGAAAGGTCTTGGGGGGAAAAAATCCTCATCTGAACATAAAGTTTTTAGTAGACTCTACAAAAACTGTTAGTGCTTGTGTCAAAATCTGGAGCATGGATTTGTCTGCCTGAAAAGGTGGTTTCATAGGACCAAGCTGAGCAAACCAGAATGCCCTTGTATAAAGTCTGCTAGTTCAACTGCAAATCAGGAATCAAACAACTCTTCCATAAAACTCCAAATCACAAGTAATATAAAATGATATGGATATGTGCCTAGTTTGTGCTTTAAAGAATAGTGTGCATGTGCTGCCTAGAGTTCTGGAACTACCAGCTGAAGAGGGCTGAAACTTAGTTTTTAAAGGTTCTTTGGTGCTCTTTGTATTGTTCATTTTAGTCTGTCATGCAAGGATCCTGCTGGATGATGGAGGTCTCATGCAGTGTGAAAGTAGCAGCTCTGTTCAGTTTGTCCTGCTCTTATGTGTACGTGTAGAATGATGAAGCAGTGGGCTATAATTAAGCACTTAGTTTCTCTGGAAGGAGGTAATGCTTGGAGTAGAACTAATCCAGAGGTGTGAAGGTTCATCTACGTCCTTACCTGCGCAGATCTGCAAATGACCTCTCACCTACTTACGTTTTTCTGTCTCCCTTTTTACCTTTCCTAGTTTCATCTTCCTGTGTCCCTTGCGTACACAAACAATCGTGATGTGTTAGAATGAGTTAGGTTAGCAGTCAGTTCAGAAATGTGTGTATGTAGTGGAAACTCTGGGTGCGTTGGAAAATACCTTCCTACACTATCATGAACGGTTAAAAATGCATTTTGAAGACCATTATTGTGTTACTGCACTGAATTTAATTTTACTGGAGAAGTTGTGGATGAGCCAAATTCGTGTTTGTGTTTTGGATAGTGCTGTTCTTGTTAGGCTGCCTTCTATTTTTCATTAAAATTAGTTGTCTTTTTTTGGATACTGAAGGTCAGAATTTTTGGAGTCTTTTTTATGCTGAATCCAAAGAGATTGTATTGCAATATTGTCTGTTGTCTTCATGTGCTATAGGCATTTATTTTCACAATGTACAAGTCACTGTTGTCCATAAAAATTTATTTTCTGGTAATTGTTCTTCTGAAACACTTACTTTTAAGCAAACAGGATAAATGGAGATTTCATGCTAGTAAAAACCAAGATGTATATTTAAAAAAAAAAACCAAACAACCAAAACCTCTGAAAGTTGCAGCTGCCTTTCCCTGCTTTTGCTTGCTTTACTGAGCTTGGGCTTTAACTAGCAGGCTTTCGGTGTGGTTAAGATCTCATCTACTTTTGCAAAGATTTAAAGCTTGCCTTGGTAACAGTAAGGTTTGGTTGGCCCCATAAACTCTTTTCCAAGTTGCCTTCAGCATTTGATATGTAAGGTGCTATTTATGTAGAATTTATGCGGCTAATTTAAGGAAAGTTGTGTGTGTGTTGAGATATTTTATTGTTTCAAATGTAATCAGATCTTGGCTGTGCAGAATGGCACTGCTGATGAAATTTAATCTCTTTTGAGAAAAGGGATGGTTGGCAGGGTATATGTAAAAACACTTTTCTAGAAAACAGGGTGGAGTGTATCTGGGTCAGAAAAATGTTAATGGAGAATGAGTATCAAATACTTTGGTTTCGTCTTGGAAGTTAAAAATGGTATTTCTTTTGGGTGATTTTGACTTTATCCTGAAATATGTGTTCAGTTAAAGCCTTCGATATTTTGAAAGTTTGAACATTGATTTTCACTATCTTTTAAAATTTAATCTTGAAAGACTTCAACATATCTTTATGATATAGGACAGCTTTTAAATACCTCTGTTCTGCTGCATATTTTAGAGCCTTAATTAGAATTTTGAAGCTTAAAATGAGAAGTTGTTGCCTTGTGACCAGAACACATCTATTTCTTGTAAGAACTGTCTTTACTGTCTTGGGGGTTTTTGATCTAGTTGATTTTTTTTCCCTATACCCTCTTCCAGTGTATTGCTGCTGTAACTGTCATCTTTTCCTTTTTTCTCTTGGTTCTTGTTTCCAGTTAACCACTGTGTCATTCATTCAGGATGACAACAGGGTCCATTCTTATGCATCTTCTTCATATACAAATGAAAAAAATTAACTATTGGCAGCAGTTGTACATTCCAGACTTTTCCTAGAATCCTTCAGAGAGCAATTGGTACTGAGATAGTATTTTGATGATATGTTCTAAATATATATATCTAATAGTTGTCAGGAAGGATTTTGGTGTTTATGGGTGTTTATAGAGAGGGAAGCATCAACCGTTGGTGTTCTAGTCAGTCTCTCCTGTTCTTGGCAAACATCCTAGCTGAAATCATGGACTTGCAAAGATGAATAAAGCTTGTCTTTTGGGGGGGCACCTAGCTGTCAGTTTGGGGGTTGTATTGGTGTTGATACTTTTATCAGGTTGCTGATTAGTTTGTACTTTAAATGAATACTGCCAGGAGCCTGGGAAGCAAGACCTGCAAGCTTGTACATGACTCTCATTCTATTCTGCAACAGCCAGTGGTAGATCAGTGACTCGAATAGGCAGGGGAAAAGAGTTTTGTGTTTTCTGCATCCAGCTGGAAAGCTCTCCTGTGTGATGCGTAAATTGGTGGTTTGCAGGGAGAAAATATCCTGGTCTGTGAAAGACAGCTACTGTCAGTGGAGCATTATAGGCTGAAGGGACTTGAGAAACAGCTCTGCAGATTTCAAGGAAGGAGGGGAGGTATCATGGAAATACAGCTGAGTAAGAAGTTTGATAATTTTTATCTATAAAGGAGGCAGACCTTTACTGTGTGTGTTTAAAAGCCAAAAATAATGTGTAGTAGCTAGTCAGATGCATACAGATCAAGAAGTATTTTGTGCATAGTTCACAGCCTGTAGTTCTTTTCCATAAGTAGTAGAAGAAACTATAGGTTGTACCTAGGCAGAACAGACCTTCAAGAAAAATCACATACAAGAGGTCCCCGAACAACCAGGGAAAACATAAAATGCTTCTGTGGGATTTTATAGAAAGAGAATATTGTACAAGGATAATTGAACAAATGATAGCTGGTGTTTCTATGAAAAGCACTTAATGTGCTAACCTAAAATGAAGAAGAAAACGCAAAACCCCAAATCTACCAAAAAGCACCACCACCCCCAGCCCCTAGTGTATATAATTTATAGATACTGTAATGGAATGCAGGGGAGTGTTAAAAAAAAATAATCTGTTTTGAGTGATAAGGTAGATGATACTTGTTATATGATGCTTTCCATTTTCAGTGTAAATGTAGAGATACTAAAAATAGGTCTGTCAAGACCCAGGAGCTGGAAATACCTGGCACAATTCCCTTATTGATTTCTAATCAGTATTGGGATACTGAGAAAATTCCAAAGGACTGGAAGACATCTGCTAACTGTGCCAGCATTGTTACAAGGATGAATAGGATGACCTAGGTAATTAGTAGTGTATTGGCTTAATGTTGATCCCAGGCAAAGCAGTGGAGTGACTGATATATATGTCAGTGAGAGCAAAATTGGCAATCAGCAAGGATTTGAGAAAGATTTAAAAATAATTTTTATAAAAGGCAAGTCCTCTACCAATTTTAAGGTTTGGGGATAGATAATAAGGCATTTTTACTACATGTTAGTCTTCTGTAACTCTTATGTTCTTCAGTTCCTAATTTTACATGATTACAAGTAAAAATTGCCAAACTCAGAGAAAAACGGTTAGTAACATTTCATTTAAATTGATAATTATTAACAAATTTTGGTGTGAGGGGTTTTTTTGTGATTTTTGGTTGGTTGGTTGGTTTGGGTTGGGGTTTTTTTGCATCCCATTTTTCATGTTGCTTCTTTCTAGTCTAACCTTGGTCTTAGCTTTTCGATATTCTTCTTGGTGTTGGAGATTTTGCTTGGGTTCCTTCAGGGGTTTCTGGATTTGGTGGTGTTTGCTGGTTTTCTTTAGTTTGAGGTTTTAAATGTATTAGTAGATGATGTGATTTCAGTTGGGAAGCAGGAGCTTTCTTTAAAAGAACTTGAAGTCTTAAGGAAGCTGAGCTCTTGTTGTGATGCTGCAGTCAAGAACAGCTTAAAAGCTTGGGTAGGGAATGAGGAGGTTGTACAAACTCTGTACCTTACACAACTTAGAGCTGTTTTGTCGTGCATAGATGGGTTTTTTGTCTTAAATCCAAGCTTTTTATTTCAGAATTGTATAAACACTTTAATAGCATAACTAGATGGTTATTTTAGAAGGTGTATTTTAATAAGACATCTAGGGCATGATTGCTTTGGACTTTTAATGACTTTAGTTCAGACAATTTGATTTTTTTTTTCCTGTCCGCCTCTTTCTGGTACTCTACCATGTATACTCATGGGGTACAAGATTGTGTGGTTATTGATGTTATGCTGTTTTATTTCTTGTTTTTGTTCAAATGGTTTGTCTGCTGTCCAGTGCTCTCCAGGGTTTTTTTCATTTCATGTATTTCTTATGTCAGAAAAATTATATTTTAAAGGTAATTGAAGTTACTTGCCCTTGAGATAAATGGGTTTATTCAAGCTCTCTTTTTTGTCTACTTAAACACAGAGGGAGATAAGTTTCAAAAAAATGATCCATTAAGAATACCAGTTCTGCACGTGCTGCCCTTAGCACTTGCTGTTCTAATAATCTCAACAGGTTTTGTAAATGTTATTCCTACTTTTCAGTTAAAAATAAAAGTGTAATTAGGTTTGTAAATATTTCATGTGAAGAGATTTTAGCCAGTGCTGGATCCAGGAGTGGTTTACTCCCCTTTTTTTTTTTGACTTGAAGTCACTTGAAGTAACTCCCAGGTGTCAATTTGCATTGCAGTTGGTTTGAATGACCACCAAGCTTCAACATTGCAATGTGCAGCTTTGCAGTTTGGGAGAAATGAGGGAGGAGATATTTTTAGACTTTGAAATTGAGATAAAAATACTGAGGTTTACTGAAGATATTAGATAACATTTTATACTACAGTCTAAGCTGTTCAGTGGAATAGTATGAGGTAGACTTTCTGTAAAATAAAAATAAGTAGTGTGCCACTGATATGATTTCTTTGGTAGCTTCCCATCATATTTTAGTTTTCAAACTGTACTACAAATTGGCACAGATATACTTGCACAGAGCAGTGTACTTTTAGTGCAGGTTGTAAGCATAAACTAATGGGAATGCCCTTCCAAGTGAAGATACTTTTTGCAAAGGTGTGGTTCTGTTGTGTCTAAAACTAACACAGTGCTGCATGCCTGGGAAGGGACCTTGCAGGTGTTAGCGGTGTGTATTAAGGTCTGGGTGGTACTGTTACCTGAACTGGGAGTGCAGCAGCCAGCATAAAGTCACAGAGTTCTTTCTGCAACTCGGGAAAGCTGGAAAGGCAGAGTCTTAACTTGGATTGCTTAATTTGGCTGATGGACTGTGATGTTTTGCAAGAACGCTGTCCTGGCTCTTCTGTAGAGTGTAGGAAAGTGGATAGGAATAAATTAACCTTTGTTTTCATTATTCTGAAATGGAAACAGACCTTTATAACCTTCAGTAAAATTGCTAGAATAGAACAGCTGCATTCACATGGAAGTTTGAAAGCTGGATAAAAACTAAGTGTCGGAGAAGTGTGATTAAAATTTTCTTCACCTGCATCAAAATGAGACACTTGGATGTTCTCCACTTGTGATTTAAGACGTGAAACCTGATTTTGTGTGATTATGCATATAAATAGATCTTAAATGCTTAGAATTTGCTGTAAAGAGAAATAGTTTCCTTTTTTTAAATTGTACCTAACACGGTGGGATATATAGTCTGTGGTGGTTACCAGTGTTTGGAGACCCTTCAGGTTTGTGTCTTAGCTCCTTTTCTCTTCCTCTCTGCACCTAAGTTTGACCTCCATCCCTGAGTCTTGCTCAGAACAAAATCTGTGTTCAAATTGTTAACAGCCTTTTATACTGAAGGAAAGGCAGCACTTGGACCATTCTTTCCTTGTTCACCTTCTTATCGCATGAAAGCTGAAGCTGCTATCTGCTTGGTTGCTGTCCAAGCCTTTCAGTGATGAACTTGAGGCAGTTTCTTTGATTGGCTTCTGTAGTTTGTAACAGTTTTTATTTAACAGTAATTGCATATACTTTCTATGTCACTGATCTTATGCATGTCCTACTTGTTCTTCAAGAGCATTTTAGGACACATGGTTAAATAAACTGTAAATTTAATTGTATTGTTAAATAAAAAGAACTTGTGTAGTCAATGCAAGGACATTTTTTCATAATACTGTATTATGAGCTATTGATCCAGTGGATCCAGTAAATATGTAACTGAATGCCTGAAATTCTTCACAGCTTGGTAAGCAGTGGTAAAAGAAGCACTTTCCTGTAGCATGGTTTGCAACATGAATACGGTTAATTATACTATGTAGGGGTGTTATTTTTAAGTAGCCTTCCACCTGCCTTCTTAGGGGCATCTGAGAAAAGGAAGAATAGTTGTTGTATGAGCAGTTGTCTTAATATATGCAGTCTGAATTTGTAAAAAAATTTATTGGATGTAAATAAAAGATAGAACATAGAAAATTAAGATTTCATCATGTCAATGATTAATGCATATGTGCTGTACTGAAGGCAGTCACACTGGAGCTTTCAATAATACTTATATTCTTACTTCTTGTGTTCTTTCAAATATCTTAGTGTGACCTTCTTCCTATATCAGCACTTCATGAAGAAATCAGGACTTCAGTAACAGTATGATTACCTTGAATGCTTCATTTAAAAGAGCTCACATCAGCACTTCTGATTTAAAGTTAGGGCTTTCTAATACAAGTTCAAATTTTTGTTTGGGTGAAAATTACAAACTTGATCTGGTTGTAACCTTTTTGAGGGGCATACTACAGACATAAAAATAAACTTAAGTCCATACTTTATTGTTATCCTTTTTTGTTTCCTCTGTCAAATACAACTTTGAGTTGTGAATTTTGTTGACAATCATTAAATTGTGGTCTTCTGGCCATCGTCTTGTAGCTGGAAAAGATAATGGTTTTCTTAAAATTCAGAGCTACAGTAGGAGGGAAATGGCTTAGTGCTCTTTTAATCAGAAGGTTACCAGTAGTATAATTCATGTATAGACTTACATGTGACCTTTAAAGTTTTAGTGTCTGAAATGGATAAGAGTCTTGCAGTGTCATGTGTTTTGTTGCTTTTGAAGTTACTGTAGTAAGCAGGCTGCTTAATGGGAGTATGTTTGGGTTTTGTTTTGGAGGTTTTTTGTTACAATTTCTCCAGGTATCATTGACTTAAAATTATCTCTATTTAAGTCTGAAGTAAAGTTTAGTAATCTTCAACTTTTAAATTACCATTTAAACTACCCATTTCCAAGAGGGAAAAAAATAATTGCACTCAAATATCTGCAGCAAGGTTAAAAATAAACTGTAGGTTTTCCCCATATTACAAAGGGATCTTTTAATTTGATTCTTAAAACTTGACACTGCACAAGACCTTACTGTCCTTGGTTGTATCTTGTTTTTGACAAATCACAGTTCTGATCATTTGACAGAACAGAAATGTACCTCATACACATTGAAAATGTTATAGCAAATGATTGTGCATGTTGTCAGGAGGATAATTAAAAAGCCTGAAAGTTCCCCTTTTGGGTATTATATGCTATGGGTAGAGTTTGATCAGCTTAAACTCTGGATTTTACTAAAAAATATTCTAGCAGTCAAAATAAATACCTACTTTGAGATGAAGATGCTCGCATGACTGGCTTTGAATAATAATTTTATTCCAGGATTTCTTTAATTCCATGAGTCTGTTCTGTATCTGTATTACAGCTATTTAATATGTTGTGTACTTGTGTTTATGGAGGGCACAGCAGAGGTGTAATTACTTTTATTACATTGAGTAATCTGTAAAACTTGTATATGATAGTAGTTTGTGGTAGCTGGCTATACTTTAAAAAAGTATGGAATAAGGATGCATCATCACTGCTTTGCATGTGTGCTTACTCCTGAAAAGGAAATTTAAAAAGGAATGTTCGAAGGATCGTGTTACATGACAGAGTCTACTGAAGAGGTGGGCTGTGTGAAGAGGGGACACGTAGCTTTTGTTGATACTGCCAAATGATGTAGAAACAAGACTGAGAAACATAATGACAGTCTTGTTCTGCAGCAGCAGCCTGTCTTTGCCAGAATAAATACAAAGCATTAGTAAAACATTTATTTCAGTCTTCGTTTGTCACCAGCCAAGCAAATGTCAAATAGAGCATAGTAGAAAATAACAGAAGTCTCAAGAAATAGTTTCATCAATAGGTAACTCTGTCAAAAAGGAATGTATGCTTGCTTATATATGAATGCCAGAAGTCTTTAAAAATAGTCAGCTGAGAAATATCAGTGGTTTTAAAATGAGCATGCTGTCTTAGGCCAGTAATGAGAAGGGATAATTTGTGGAAAATTCTTCATTCCGTAGCATTAATTATGAAGGTATGAATGTTTAATTTGCTTGACTTAAAGCTTAGTCATGGTAGGTAAATACATTCAACTGCATTGACAGGTAACATTCAGTTAAGATGTATTGAGCAGCTCTTGTGTCCTTCTTGAGCAGTACCCAGGAATTGGTTTAAGATGTAGCAATTGAAGAGCTCATCTGTAATAGTGAGCAATCTCATCATGGTATGCTCAAACATAGTTTCAAATTCAGCTTCATGGCAGTCATGGAAAAAACTAAAGACCATGGTTTTTTATTTCAAAAAGAGTAACACAAGATCGAGGGATCAAAAAAGGGAGCAAAATGCTTAGAGCTGATTATTTGTCAGGTGTTAACAGTGGATATCAACCATCGATAAAAGTTTGTCAAAGCTTTGTGATAAAGCCGGTATGAGCAAATAGCAAAAAAAGCACATCCATATCCATATGACTTGTAAGTGATAATGGTCACAAAACTATTTGGGGAATACAAAGATACTGAAGAAGATGAAAATACATTACTTACCTTTTTGCTGTTTATGGATGCTGAGGCAGTTTCCTGTAGAGGAATTAAAATGAATGACTTGGGAAAAAAAAAAATCCCAATTTGAAGTTTAGACTAAAGATCCTATTAACTTGCTAGGATTAAGAGTCTTTAAAGGGCCTCAAATCTGAAATTGCTGGACTGTTTAATAGAGCATGTAAGATTTAAATTTCATTAATTGCTAACAAAGGAATGCAAGGTACTAAATATGACTAGAGCTGGTGGTTTGTTGTTTTTTTTAAAAAAGTGCCAAGGGTGTGAGGGATGAAGAATCTTGAGAACTTCAGCCTGGCAAGTCTGAATTGTAGCAAAGAATAAAGCTAGTGGAGAACAGAATGGATGTGTGTGCTGTGGTGAGGAAGAATCGGTGTGAACTTTTCTGAGAGGAAGCTTGCCATCCCAAATCTGCAGGGCAGAATCATTGAGTGTACACATAAGTGTAAGGTAATCAATCCAGTTTTACAGTGAACCTCAACCAGGTTGCTCACCCAAGGTTCCTGAAGGTACTGAGCTCTTAAGGATTACGTGTTCTATTTTCCCCAGAAAGAGGTATTTCAGTTCTGTAGAGGTTTGTGGTGTTTTGGGGTGGGTGATGAGGTGACAAAGGTTAATTAAGGGAAATACTTAACAGAGTGAAAACAAGCTGCCAGAGGCAGCAGTTATGCTGTACTGACCGACCCACTGCTTGATCAAAGGGCACTGGTTGGGTGCTGCTAAATGCGAACTGACCTGTGTGATTGGAGGAGAAAACTGGTCGAAATTGTGGGTGCACAAACATGGGCTCTAAATAAGACTTGCATCTGTCAAGAGGCTGTGTGGCATTTGAATTGCTGGGAATGATTCCATCAAAATATTGATTCCTCTGTCAAAAAGACAAATATGAAAACAGTAGAGAAAAAAATGAGGTTGTTAGGCTTCTTTATAAGATACCACATGTTCCACATGCAGTTTTGCTCTCTGCTGCCTTCTTGATGCAGAAGTCAACGAGGATGATTGAAAGTGTGGAACGTCTTCCAGAGGTGATAAAGCCGACTGTGCTTCTTGTTCCCTGAAGGGGAAAAAATGAAAGATGGAAGTAAAGGAAGTTTGTAAAATTGTAAGTGGCATAGACATGAAGAGAGAATAGTTGATTGTAATTTCTTGCAATGCAGATACAGAGATCCTGTGAAGAACCCAGCTTTATTTAAGTAAAGCAAAAAAAAAGTTCTTTCCTGCAGCTTGTAATTACATTCATCCCAAAAGTTAAAATGCTTTGAAAAGTGATTAAGTGAAAATTTAACAAGGGTTGTCAAACCTGCAGGAACAGTCTCTACAGGAAGAGCATAAGCCACAGATGGCTAAATACTGGTAGGAGGGAACTATTGCAGCATTCCTGCCCTGCTTTTGTAATCTGCATTTACTTGAGCATATGCTGTTGGCCATTCCTGGAAGCAAAATGAAGACTGGATATCATGGGTTTAAGAAAAACTTGCTGTTCTTGTATCTTTCTGTCCAATACGGTCAGATATTTTTAGATTTGATTTCTGGGTTTGTTCCCCAGTTCTCAAAGCTGTCATGAACCTTATTTAAAAATCTGGGATAGGGTTGCTCTGTTTTCATTCGCATCTTTGGACACTGATCGCTTATGTATTTCATGAAACATTCCTTGTCCATCAAAGTTTGCTAGATGCCTTCATTCCTCTTGTTTGAAATTTATTTTTCTATTAGGTCTGCACTTTATGATGAAATAGCTTTGGAGCTGGGTAGTACAAAAGTTCAAAACTATTTTTTTTTTTAAATTTATGTGTAAAAATGCATGGTTGCTACAAAGAAAAAAGAAAATTTTCGTCTTAATTAAATGGACTAGAGCTACTTCATACAAATCCCTGTCTTATGACATGAAATGATCATTGAAAATACTGATGTTCTGGGAATGGCATCATGAACTGAAGATACACTAATTCTAGAATTAAACTTTGCGTGTAGGTGTAAAAAGCTGTGTTGTATCTGAAGTAGGAAGAACAGAATGCTTGTATAACACAAGGAGAGCTTGACTGTTGCAAAACATACTGTAGCTTGATTTTTCTAAGTTATGTTTGGTTAGGCCTTAAAATTTTGATTCATAAAGAACCCATGTACGTAAGTGAAAATAGTTTTTGTTTCTTTTGAGTTTCTGTGATAGTTCATGTAGCTGCAACACTTCCTGTATACAACTGTAATACTGTTATTAAAATATGGCAGTATTGGTGCTGAGGAGAAATTGAGAAACTGGCTTTGTGACTTAAATTCATGTTATCTCCTGTTACTACGTTGCTCATGCTGTCATGAGAGCATAACCTCTTGAAGCTGGACACAGTTAAAGAGTTACGTGCCTAAGATTAGGGGCCCTCTTATGTATCTGATCTCCTGTGTTCCATAATTATTGTTCAGCTCTCTGCTGGCTTTGGAGAATGCTTGGGCAAATTCTGAAGCAGACATCCTGGTCCATCTGCACAGTTTCCTCAGCTCATGATTGCAGTAACAACTTGCATTTACAAGACGTCAGGCAGACAGTATGCGTGAGAACATGCAGGGAGAAGCATCATATGTATCAAACTGAATCCTAGCTGGAATGCAACATTTTGTGTTTCTAAATGTAGGTTCTGTTGAATGTTTGGGTTACTTTTTCAGTGGTAAATGCAAACAATTAAACTGGTAATTACATTTTAAGAGTTAGATACTTAAGAGACTTGTTTTTGTTAAGCGTTCTATTGGTTGCATTGCTTGACTGCAAGTGAGTGTGCAGAAATTTGTCTCTTACAGGGTTGGATATGGTGGAAGAATCCAGCGATTACATTGCAGAGGGGTGAGATAATTTCATACTATCAGGTCTTTGATTTCTTTTGAGTCAGACTCATGTTTGCCTGCTTTGAACTTAAAGGTCAAACTTAAAGATGATCTTCAGAGAGAAGCTCATTTTGTCCCTTCAGATTAGATACAAATCACAGGATTTTGTTCTGGATATATTTCATTTCAGATAAGCTTTTTCAGGCAGGTGGAAATGAATTGATTAAAAACGCTTTCCCTATTTCAAATGGAATCTTGTGTCTGCAAAATTTGTTTTCACTTCTGACATATAATTTATTTTTTTTTTTTAAATTTATTACTGTTATTTTTTGAGAGAAACCCACACTTTTCCAAGCTGAGGAATGTGCTTGAGTTTCTGATTTTAAGAATGAGGGAAACTAAGCTGTTCAGTTAAAGGAGCGGAAAGAGGGGAAGTCAAACTCGATATGAAAAGTCACAACGTGCATTACCACAACTTGTTTTCTTTGTAAGACATGATACCACATTTCATATCTGATGGCTTTCACCAGCAATGTTATACATAATCAGTTATGTTGCTGATTTTGACTTTTCTAGATTTCAGAGGGCAACATATCAAGCTGCTGTGGCAAATCAAGAATTATTGATGGTTCACATTCTCTAGAAATAGGCAAACATGCTTCACAATTTTAAACAACAGAGCTAACGGTTTCCTTGTGGCTTGGAGGAAGCATAAACCCACCATGCTCGGAGAGTGTCTGCAGCCCTGCTCTTGCATGCAGTGCAAGCTACAGTTCTGCTGACTGGAACAAATACTCAATCAAGTGAAGTAATGAATGTCTGAGAAAATTGATAGGAGAACTGAATGTACTGAGTCTCTCTGCAGGATACACTGTTGAGAATTTCTGTCTCTCCTGATTTTTCACTCTGTTTTCTCTTTGATGAATATGCTGACAAACTAATGTGTGCCATCAGTTGACTCAGGTAAACAAGAGTTGAGTTGAGTCCCCTTATCTTGCATGAACTGTTCTAGAGAGTCTGGTGGAGTTACATACTACTTCAGACCATTAAATTCTGTCATCCTCTGAGGCTTAACCTTGCCCGCCTCTCTTGAATTTGAAACTTAATGCAATTAGTAGATTCCCAGCTCTTTTTAGGGGGTTTACAAGTGTGCAGGAATTCACCCAAAGTGCTTTGTAATGTTGGGTTGCAGTGACAGAGATGGTATCAATAAAGTCTCACTTCTGACGAGAATGTTGCTGATTATAATCACTGTGTTATGGAATTTATAATTGGTAGTCAGTTTCTTTTACCTTGTTATGTGCTACTTGGATGGCAGTTATGGTTCTTTGCAAGAATATTTGAAAAATAAATTCCTGAGGCAGAGAAGCTGCTTTTTATGGTTTGTTTAGGTTTTGTTTTGTCTGTTTGTTTCCAAAGACATGCAGTGCTTTTCTTAGTCCGTCATGTGCTATTTCCATAAGAGACATTGGTAAGAATCTTTTTGTATACTGATCTGTATACAGGTGAAATGGCTTTTTCTTTAAATTGTAGTTATTTGGACCTGAATAATTGTGATGTACCCTTTGATCAAACTCTTGTAGGAGGTCTGTCTTATTTTGGTGTTTCTCTGCAGTATTTTGTCCTCTCATATCCTTTACTAGAGAAATTAATGACCTCCCTCAACGCACATTTTCATGTTTCCATGTTGAATTTCATTTTCTGTTCTGTTATTCCAACCTGTTTGACTTAACAACCCATATTTCCCCCACAGTAGCAGTAATCCTGGGTAGAGCATTTGTTTTCTTCTGCATCCTACCCTTCACCACATGGAAAAACCAGGTGTAGGAACTCATCAAATTGTGAGTTTTTTTTTTTAAAAATTAAAATTTAAGTAAAAAATTTTTTATGTTCTTAATCCAGTTTTGCTTTGTTACTTTTTAACTAGTGAAGTCCCTCTGCAATTCTATAGCAGGTGTACAAGACAGTTGTACTGGCTTAATACAGATAGATGATGCAGCCAGGAGGAAAGGAATGTGAAGTAGCAACTGATTTTTTGCTGTTCAACACATTGAACAGCATTGTAAATTTTTCTTGCTGAATAGTCTTTCTTTGTTCTGAGTAGTAGTTGACTTATTTGTGTGCATAGCACACATCTGCTACCTTCTTTCTTTAAGCAGCAAAAAACACAAAAAAGTAATAAAAATATCTGAGTGAAGTTAGTTTATGCTGTTTTCAAAATGTGCTGCCTGTCCCTATTTGAATAGCTGTTGCTGTGTTGCTGGGGTTGTAGCCTATAGAATCAGAATTTACACAACTCACAAGTGTTTTAATACATGAGAAAGAAGAGTCAGAAAAACTATACACATTGTGGATATGAAGAAGAATATACAGCTGCAGGCTTTCTCGCCCCTTGTGTGATAAACAAACATTTTTGTCCTGTCAAAACTTTACTTCATTATAAAAGTAGCAGTAATGTTGATGGAACGTAGTGGGTAAACTTCATAGGGTTTTGCGCTATATTTATTCCAGTGCGTTTTTTGGTGTACACTGCAATGGGCAATTTTGCTCCAGCTTTTCCTTCCCAAAACATGTGATGCACATGAGGTATGGTAACTCAGGGTCATGCAGATCTACAGTGAGTTGAAATAGCTCTCTGACCCAATGAAAACTAAAATTGTCTGGCTGATTTCACAATGCCTGGATAGCTACTGTATAAGGAGTTTGCAAATACACACAAACAGACGGTGGAATAGGAGGAACCGCTTTTTTTGGTGGTCACCCTCAGATAGACTGGATTAAAGCACTCTGGAAAACTGTCTCTCTAGGCAAGATCCTTTTTATAGTCTGTTTAGGTCACTGTGTATTTGGTAAGCAACCAAACTGCTTTTATGTTAGTGGACCTTTTCAGCAACATGTGCCACCAGTTCTGAGCATGAAACTGATTCACAGAGGTTGTGAGAGGAGGTGCCAAAAGGCTGGCACAGGGTATTTGAAAGGTGTGCCTGGCTTGATTAAATTAAAAATATAAATGGCTATCCTCTTGTAACTGTTAAAGATGTAAATAAAAATTCTATTTCCATTCTTTGATACTGATGTAAGAAAAGACACAAATTTGAATGTGGGAGTTTGCTGTAGATTTAATAAAGGATGAGGACCCGTGTCGTAATGAGGGGAAGCACAGGGATTGACTGCTGTAGGAAATGAGCTTTTCAGCCACACGTTAGAAAGTAAATGCTACTAAGAGTGACAACAGTTCAGTTATCCTTGGTAATGTGTGACCTGGATGTGTGTCACCACTCAAGTAGTGAAGCTTCTTGACAGTAGTCTCAACTTGATTTAGCAAATAGAAGGATTATTACAGGAAATCCAGTTATAAAACCCCTCTGGATTGAATTATTCTGAATTAATTTTGAGCAGAATGAGGCCACTAGAGTAGTTTCTGCTTTTGTATAGATTTGCCAGTGATTCTGTATTTGAAAATGTCATATCTAATAAACTGAAGGAGCAAGTAGTAAGTTTGACTGAATCTAGACAGGCTGTGCATTCAGGTTTCTAAATTTACACCGGAGTTGCATATTCCTGAATGGTGTATTCTGAGCAGGGCTGGAGAGAAGCTGTAGTTCTCTGTTAGTGCCATCTAAAAATGGCTAAAAAGAAGACTGAGAAGATTGCTTGAAAGATAAAAAAAACCAATAAGGACCATAAGACATAATGACTTTTGAAGTGCGGATATAAAAGTAGAGAAACATTTTAACAGGGTTTGCTGCGAATCTGTAGCATATCAGAAAATAATGGCATGGGAAATTAAAATAGATATTGTTCCTTTCCTGTATTAGCACTCTTCAGGGGAATTAGTGTCATCTACAGTTGAAGCACCTTACCAAAGTCTGTGTTTGTGACTTTTGCGTTTTCACTTTGTGTGTATGTACACGTAAATATTTCTCTACATGATTCAAAGGTTACTACTCCATGTTTTTCAAAGATAATGAGATATGACTTAGCATTTCACTTGATTAGAGGGTTTCAGGATTTTGTAGAGCACAACAAGGAGGATTTACACGGAATTTCATCAAGAGTTATCAGACTCAAAATATAACTGCTGTTTGTTTGAAATGCTGCTTCTTAAATAGTGTTGATTAATCTGCTTCCTTGGTTACTCCTTCGCTGCCTGTAAACATGAAGTTGCAACAGTAGAATATGTTGGAATGGCAAGCAAGTGGAAGTGTTCAGATATACTCCTGAGGTTCTTTTATTTGTCTGTACAAGAATTATTTCTTATTATATAAATGCTAAATGAAGACCACAGCCGTGATTTTCTTAAATCTGTACAGAGCTTTGCTGTTTTCTGTCCCTGTGCTATAGCTGTGTGAGCGATAATTTTACAGACAGAGGAAACTAGGTATAATGGGTTAATTAACCCCAGCAAGAACCAGCAGTTGTACAGATGTGTGAATAGACTGTAACCAAAGGCCTGTCTGGCTAAAGTCTGGACTCAGGAGAGGGAAGAACTTTTGAGAGGGAAGAAACACTCCTGGTATTTTACAATGGGGACACAGGTAAAATTCACACTTTGATGCCATATTGTGCTTGCACTTGCATCTGCATATCTTCTAATCCCATTTTTCTTTAGGTTAGCTTCCTGGATTGAATCAGAACAAAAACTGCACCCTAAAGGCCTAGTGCCACTATCAGCCTCTTCTTGGACCCCCACAAATAGGCTTTGTTTGTCCATCTTCTAGACACTGTGTTGAAGAGGGTTTGAGGGAAGGGAGGAGAGATCTCTGTGCATCCTGGAAGGTATGAGGGAAACAGCTATTTATAGGTTTTAGAGGAAGACATAGTGCTGTTGTATATATCTTGGGAATTCCATTTAAGATACAATTTCAGCTTCCATAATGAGTGGTTTGTGCTGCAGGCTACCCGAAATACTGATCATTTCAGTACCAGCTTCCTATAATGAATTTGCATACACTGTTACCAGTTTCAGGCAGGTCAACCTGATTTGATAATCTAGGGGAATAGATTAGTGCAGTGTTATATTAAACTGTTTAATTATTCTGTGCTGGTTTGAGATCCCAGTGAGGCTTTTTATAAAGCTTTCATTTTTTGTCTGTTTGCTGTTGCATACAGTGATACCCATTGACATTGCAGAGAGATGTATTAAAAGCTACTGAAGTTAATTACTCCTCTAATTTAGTAGTTAATTTAACTGCAACAGTTAAAAAAGAAATAGGAGAGGAAAGTACCATAATCTGAGTTTGACAGTTCTCCATACCTCCTCAGCACAGGGAAACGTCCTGAAACTGGGGTAGTTCATAGTTCAGAGGCAGTGAGGCAAAGGTTCTATGGGAGCAAGAAGAGTGAAGCATCAAGAAAATCTTTGTGTGTGTTCTGAACACTTGTCACTTGGCAAATATTAAGCTTTGTGGAAGATCTGCAAGCAGTTTAGATGTTAGGGACAATGTTTGGGTAAAAGCAAGTCCTAAATTTGCAGCATGTATTTTTACATAAACTTGCTGTTTTTTCTTAGATGTACTGACTTAGCAGAAGTTGCCCACAGAGAGCATCTCTGGATCATCATTTTTTTAGTGCAGTGGAGCTTGAGTTAAAAACAGCTGTATGTTTCTCCAGTTCCATTATTTGGGCTCCTTAGACATAATTATTTTCGTTAGTGGCTTGTGGGTGTTAGTACTTCTTACTTTAGCTGAATAGAAAAGAGACTTTTTGCCACTGCTTAAAGCTAACAGATACCCAGAAAAGAAGTAAGTTTCAGATATTTCCTAAGAAATATATTCTAATAACCTGGTTTGGGGAATAATGTACTCAGCATGATCTGTTTGGAATTTCATCTCAGTGAGGGAGAAATTGGTTTTTTTGTTCCTGTCAAATTTATATGGCTTTACTACTGTAAGTCCGAACTTGGTACTTTTTTAAAATTAAACTGTTACCATGTGTGTAATAATCTTACTACATAGTTGGGAATGTAGTTAATTAAAGTTATCTTAAAATAAATATGGAATTTCTAGTTTATATTACAGAGTTTACCTTGACATGGAGAAAGACATTCAATATTGTTAAAGAGGGAAAATTCGGGGTCTTTAATCATTTAATCATGCCACAATATTTTGTATGATACTGGAGACAGTCACTAGAATACTTGGATGGAAGAATGCAGGCGAAGTCAATTCAAGCAAAGCTTTAATGTTTTAATTGGATTTCACCTTTTTTTAAATATAGATAGCAATATAATTTAAATTCATCTTCACTGCTTGTTCCTTGGCTCTTACCCACCTGCTTTGACTTAAAAAGAATTGAATGCAAATTGCTTCCTTCTCACAGTAGTCTTCTATGGTATAAGTCATGTGAACTCAAAATACTGACTCGTTTCCTTGAAGTGTGGCAGCCTGTGCTGCTTTGGATGGTTCCACATTCTGATTAGCCAGGATGGTT
The DNA here is from genome assembly GCA_013397115.1 of Edolisoma coerulescens. Taxonomy (NCBI): domain Eukaryota; kingdom Metazoa; phylum Chordata; class Aves; order Passeriformes; family Campephagidae; genus Edolisoma; species Edolisoma coerulescens. The sequence goes on along the minus strand of VWZW01002478.1, from coordinate 2,016,178 downwards.
GCAGTTCTTTAAAATGCCACTGCTTGCTGCTTTGAATTCACTGTATATTTAATAAACTTTTATTCTGATGCTTACGGTGAATATTAGGCTTTAGATGTGCAGATCCTTGTGGAATTGAGAATTATGCAGGTGCTTCTCTGGCAGGTAACATCAGTTGTTTAGAATGCAGTATAATGGGAATGTAATATGTACTTGTTCTTGAATACAATTCTGATGCAAGAATGGAAAAGCAGAATGAGAGATGTTTTAAATACTTCTAGGTGTGGGGGGTTTACCTAGCATCATATTTTGTAATGAACTTGTAAAGTATTTTTCCACTTTATGGTAAATAGTTTGCATTTTTCCCAATAGCAAGTTCCATAAGAATTCTTTCTCCTGTAATCTAATGTACAGTTTGATGTTAATATCATAGAACTTTGCTCTATGTAGTGTTCCTAAAGGTAACAGTTTAATTATTCCTTACTTGATGAGAATGTAATCCATGACTTCTGCCAAAATATAACTCTAGAATATTTATACTTCACTTAGTATGACAGCATATTTAGGTAACCAGAAGGAAATAATACCTAAAGATACCCATTTGAAATTTAGTTTATTAGAGATGCCCTTCGATGTAGTTAAGGTTTAAATCCTACTTTGAATTGGATACAGGAGGGTAAGCATTGAATTAGTCTTAAAGTGGAGTTTTGTTCAGTGTTATAATCCAGTATTGCCCACAGCACCTGCTTGACCTACCTGGCCATTTTGATGTTGCTGTTTGGTGTTACTCACTGTCATTACGGAGAGATTTGTTGATTTTATAGTTGTAAATGAGATTAGCTGGTTATAAGGTGTTAAAGGAAGAAAGAGAAAACTGGAAACTAGCTTGGTTTTTTAATACTAAAATCTACAAGCAGCCTGAAGAGGGTAAGGAAAAGTGTTCAAATGACCTGTTAAAGTAGTGAATTAAAGCTGGAGATGTGAGAATGAAATTATGGATGCCTCTTGTGGTGGTTTATCTCTGGCCAGCAGCTAAGCCCTACACAGCCTCTCACTGGCTTGTATTGAAGTAGAGAACTGGAAGGGTAAAAGTGCAAAAACTTTGGGTTGAGATAAAGACAGATGAATAAAACAAAAAGAAAAAAGAAAAGAGGGAGAAATGACAATGAAAATCAAACCCAAGAAACATGTGTGATGCAAAAGAAAAAAGCAGTAGCTCACCAGCAGGTGACCAATTATCAGCCAGTCCCCAAGCAGCAACAGGCAAACTGCACACACACCCCCTGCCCCGTGCCCCAGTTTTTTATTTCTGAGTGTGACACCCTGTGGAATGGAATACCCCTGTGGTCTGTAGGGGTTGGCTGTTGTGGCTCTCCCAGCTCCTTGGGTATCCCCAGCCTGCTCTCTGGTGGGGTGGAGTGAGAAACTGAAAAAGGCCTTTACTCTCTATAAGCACTGCTCAGCAATAACTGAAACATTCCTGAATTATCAACAGTGTTTCCAGCACAAATCCAAAACACAGCACCATATACAAACTACTGTGAAGAAAATTACCTCTAACCCAGCCAAAACCAACAACAAAGGTCTTAGACATTTTCAGAGATTTCTTTGAAGTTACAATGGTCTGTAGAAGTATAGATGAAATGGAAAATAATGTTGAAACTCATGTACATGACTCATTTTACCTGCTTGGTGAAATAGTTGATGCATACCATTGGAAAACTGCAAAATAATTTGTCTCTGTGATCAGCTCCAGCTTCTGTGTGCAAAAGCTTCGTGTATTTCCATTAGTTCTGTGATAGAGATCTCTGAAGAGGTCTTCTGGAGCTGTGTGTGAAGGGGAGATTCAGAAGGGGTTTATTTTGTCATTTCTTCTGCACTTTTAAATAATTACAATTAGTTCCATTTTAGGACACATTATTGTTTCAGTGCCATAGAATAATCTGAGCTGCTTTTCATAGTAATTCTGTGTTTACATCACAGATAATACAGAGGAAGCTGTTGTCCTTCCCTACAGTTTTCATCCCGTTTCAGCATCTTACATCCTCTTTATTTCTTCCCTCCCAGAATGAATGGGGATTCTGAGATAATAAGCTTTTCCAGCTCTTCGACCCTCTCCATTGCAGTTTTGATTGTGTGTTTGGAGAGAGGGAGAGCAAAATAAGGAATGTTTTCAAGCCTGGCTTAATCTTTCTTTCTAGATAATTTTTAGTTCTGCAGGGATAACTTTTTCCCGTTTAAAAGAATGAATCAGTCAGTGTTCTGGTTTGTCTGTCTTTAACAGATTATTTACCTAGCGTGAGAATTGTTAGTTACCTTTATTGTAATCTGCTTTTCTGCTGATAATGCTTCTTGAATTTTTGTATGCTTCCTGCTGGATGTGGTTGATACATGACCATGAAATTGTGCTGTGATTAACTTGTGTTCTGGCGTGGAGAGCAGAGGGAGCAATCAGACAGTGAAAGAAATTAGGTTTTCTCTGTTCTCAAGGGTGAAAGTAAAGTTCAAGTCTGCTGTTTTACCTCATTCGTACTAATAGTATCATATCATGCTTCTCTGCAATTACAAATATTTTAGTCTTGTAAAAATAATTGATGTCAGCCACTGTAAGAACCTTTCTTTTTATTTAACAAAGGTTATAAAATCAGTAGTTTCACATTAATAGACTTAGGCAATGCTGCTTGAAATGGTAGTAACATTTAATTAGATTGACACTTCTATAAGTTTTTTACTTCTGGTCAGTTTTGTTGGAAACTTTAAACTCAGAAGCCATTCAGTTTTATCTGTTGGTTGATAATGTTGTTTGATGGACAGACATCAGAGTATCTCAGGGAGCAGAGTTCCTGGGTGTGAATGCTAAGGTGGGAGGTAATATAATGAAAGGTATGAAGATGCTGGAAGGGAGGAAGAGAGTTTCTTCTCCTTTCTGTTGGTCAGGAGTTTGTCTTCAAGTGAGTAAAAGGATTGAATGTCATAATCTGGGAGGAAGGTATACTTCACTGAAACATTGCTGACTATGAATCTTATTATTATTATTATTGTTACTTACTGAGGAACGCTTAGTGTTTAGAATATGGAATTATTTTCATGTTTTGTCTAGTCCTGGGTAGCCCAGATTTGATCAACTTCTGGAGCAGCTGTTTTTGGGATGAACCACTGACCTGCTAACCTCTGGGGCTTACTGGGGGTAAATATGAACATCAGTCTTACCAGTAGATTTTAAATTGATGTGCATTCCATATGTTCAGTTTTCTGGATGTTGAGAAAGTCAGTTAGTAAATGTATTTGCTACTAGTGATTTGTGATAAAATACCAAGCATGAGAACCTGTGTTAGGTAAGTGAATCAGTATGACTGTGTGAAATGGTAAATGAAGGACAGGATGCACACAAAGTGTGCTTTTCCTGCGTGGGAGCTTAGTTAGAAATATTAAGTGGGTGCGTTTTTTGTCAGAATCAGTCCATGCCACTAGTTTAAGGCTTATATACAAAAACCAAAGGAAAGTGTTTGGTTTAGTTGATTATGGTTTTGCATGTTTGAGCAAGACTTGATACTGGAATAGATCTCCTGAGAGGATTTCTTAAAAAATGCACACACACACGCACATATATATTCATTCTTGATCCTGTACAGTTTATTTCAAGTATGTATTGCTTCAGCACTGGGAAACCTAGGCTTTATGAAATTCCCTTTGATTTAAGCATGCAAAATGACTAGCGAACAGACAAGACTAGTCTTGAATCAAAGATGTTTCCTAAAATTAGTTCCAGTAATTTAAAATTATTTTGAAAATGTGTTGTTAAAAATTTGCTTAAAATGATTGCCAAAAATATTCAACCATTCATCCTTCTGTTATAATGTATTTTAAAACAGTATGAAATAGAGGTGCTACAGACTTTTTTCCTCTCCCTTAGTCGTTACTGTGGTAGCTAACACTGTTTAAAACCAAGGGTGATAATTGGTCATTAAGATTTCATATAAGAACTAGCAGTGGTGGATTGTTTGGTTGTGTTTCTGTATAATCCGTGTTTATCAAGCAGTATATACTTTATATCCTTTATGGGTAAATTAATAGTTCTAATAATATTTGTGTTTTCCTTATTATTTTTGTATACGTCAGCTGTGAAAAGAGCTGGCCAGTGTCTTCACAGAAGCATTCCAGGGATGTGATGTTTAGCTGGCATGACTGGATGCAAATTTAAGCATCCAGTTTTGAATATAGATTTGAAAAGTAATTGTGATAACAGTTTGCAATCAATGCAGGTGGAGAGTACAGGTGCTTATGAAACTGTAAACATGTATTTTCTGTTTTATAATAGTCCTGATGTCAAATGTTTGCCTTAATAGTTTCACTTTCCCGTAGTTTTCTGTTATTTAATTCTGTTATTTAATTCTGTTATTAATGTGCGTGCTTATGATACCATTTTATAACTATGCCTTTGTTTCATTTCACAGAGGAAATAAAGGCTGAAACAGAAAAGCAAAGGTATGTGATAGTTCATTGTATTAAGTGATAGTGCTTTTAACATCTTAAAATGTGTGCCATACTTATTCTGCACGGGGAGTATGGGCTTATGCTGAAAAGCATTTTCAGTGTATTTTGGGTGGTTGGTGGTATCTGGAAACATCGCAGCTTTATGTGACTGGCTGTTCTGGTGCAAAGCACAGGGCTTGGGAGAAGCAGCAGAAGCTGGCTTAGAAGGAGAAGATGGTACTGTCCGGCCAGGCAGCACAGGAAATGGGGATCAAAGTTGGAAAATATCTTCGTGGATAGCGCAGAAATTTCTTTCAGTGTATTGGTGGAAGAGCCTTGAAGTAGATTCAGAGAAGGGGGAAGAATGCAGATAAAAGACTTGAAGTGAGTGATCAAGGGGAGGAGATTGGGATGAGGAAGTGGGAATGAGCAGAGAAAAGTAATATAACTGGAAAAGATAGTGTCTGGAAAGGACCTTGTTAGGGAATAGGTGTAGATTTGTGAAGGCAGTTCCTCTACAAGTGAAGATAAAACCAAAAATTGACATTTAGCAGTCTTTTGCTGTCAACAAACTTTTTAAGTATTGCTAAGCTGTGGAATATCTTACTGGTATTTCATTATATGTTCCACAGGATCGTCTTCCTCATCCAGTGTACATTCCTAACTCTGAGTCAGGGCCGTGTGGTGAAGGCTGTTCATCCCACTTGTTGAAAGAATTGGATGAGTGGGTGAAACTGAGGATGAAAGTGTTCTTAGGCAGCTGGGTACTGCTTGGGGGTCTCTGTTCTGCCCTGTAACAGGATTTTGGGTTTGGGCGAATCATTTAAACCACAGCTGTCAAACTTGGATGTTAATGATTTCTGCTTCGTCTCCTGGGTATTTGAGCAGAAATCTGCAATTTTGGTTTGGAAAATAGAATCACTTCTAGCTGGAATAAAGTCAGTGGGAACTTTGTTTCACAAGATGTAAAGGAAAACTTAATATCAAATACACTGAAAGATTTAGTCTTTCAGATTATTGAATTGGGTACATAAAACTTACTGGGTGCATCTGATTGAGACTGTGCTTTGCTTTCCACCAGCAAAATAAAGTCGATACAATGAGCTCATAGTAGGATTGTAAAAATAAATTTAATATTTTTGTAGTGTTTAGAAAATGTTGCATCCAGCACTGCAGGATTGTCTGAGACAGAAAGTAATAATGTGAATTTATAATAGGTTTTTCTTATAGTGGTAAAAATAAAGCAGAAGTCCACATTGTGAAGCATGATAAGAAAAAATGCTTTACATTAAATATTCAGTGAGAGATATTTGTTCTGGGCACTGAATAAGGAAAAGTAATATCCGGTCCTGTAGTTAAATACCATGCTAAAACTAATGAGACCACAGAATTAAAATCATTTATACAGATATGGTTGAGCCATTTCTGAACTTCAGGACTTAGTTTTCTGCCCTATTAATGTCTCATGTTATGATTTTTTGGGGGGTAGAATGTGTATGTCTTATCTTCCTACATGCATTTTTTTAAATAGATTTTGATTTCTTCAGTGCTGTCTTTATTTTGACAGTAGCCTTTTGCTGCTGTGAAGGCCTTGCTGGACTTGGAAATTGTGAATGGACTTCTCTATTCTTGCTGTAGAGTCAAATTTTTTAGGTGCAGTAGAAAATACTGTTTTTCTAGGCACTAGAATAGAGAAACTTCTTAGTCTATTAAATTATTTTCAAGGTCTTACTTCTGTAATTGAGATTCAAATACCCTAATAAGGGATTTCTGATGATGAGTCTTTAAACTGTGCAGTCCCTGTTCAAGGTAACTGATCTCAGTTGATCTATTCTTCAGTGCATTCCAGGTTATTTCCACTTTCCAGAAATTTTTCATGGAAAACAGCTCCTTTCATTCTGCTATTTGTTTTTTAAACAGGACTGGTATTTGGTAGTGAGGTGGAGGGGAAGGGAATAGGAAAGTACGAGCTGATTTATGTAATCATTACACAGCAAATGCTGCCAAAATAATTTTCCAAATCCATTGTTTGATACGTACCTTAGCCTTTCTCTACGGCTAATGCATAAGTATCAGTGTATTTCATAATTCCCATGCTTTGTAGATGCCTTGGTGGAAGAAGGTTTTGGGGGATAGTTTCTGGGTCTGGAAGCAACTCACTGACATTAAGAAGAAAAGTGCTTTTGAGTTTCTCTTCTCCCCTTCCTGCTATCCCCTTCCCTTACATTATCAGCAGTGTGATGAGCTTACTGAGTTGCTTTTCCAGCTTTGCTTTTCCAAGATGATGTGCATCATCTTCCATATTTAATATCTTGCCCATTTTAATAGCTTTCAATTAAGAGAATTAAGAGACACTCCAGGCTTATGCAGTAGCTTGCTGTGGCATGGGTTCTTCATTTTCAGAATCTCATCATGGCCTGTTCCTTGTTTTGAACAATTCTGGGTTTATTTCCAGTGTGCTCTTTTTAACTTAATTTTAATGGTTTCAATGGACGTAATCACTAGATGAGGAACAGTCTTGTCATAAGACATAAGCAACAGATAACTGCCCTTTCATTCCTTAGAGTAAAGCTTTTATAGGAATATCAGAGTGGTTTAAGAACAGAGAAGAATCATGTACTTCCTCTGCAACTTATCTGATTAGGGTGTTGTTCAAAAGAGCTCTGCTTCCAGCAAAACAATGCAGGGCAATAAATAAAGTTGTTCATCCAACAGAAAAAGAAACCTCTGCTTTTCTTTAGGAAAAAATGTGTAGGGATAAATTCTTAAACCTTCAAAAGAGATTTAGTCAGTAAAAAGTAGCATCTTAATACTAATTCTTTAGTAAGTCTTAAGACTTAGAATTTGGGTGCCCTTTTTAAGCAACCTAAACAAGATGTGTTTGAATGTGGTGACAGATATAATCTCAAGCACAATCCAGCCTTCTCCTTGAAAAGCTGAAACTAATTTATATTGATTAGTTTAAGGCCCACTCCACAATGCGTGGGCTGCAGTCATGCTTTGGATTTATAATAAACTCTTAGCAGTTCATTCTTCTACTTCAGGAACATGAAATTGAATGCATTCCTTGAAGCATCTGGTTTAATTAGCAACATGCATGGGAGCTGTATTTGAAAGCAGTTGTTCTATAAAGATCCATTTGAATTACTGCGAGAATTCTGTAAGCCTTCACTATAGAATATGACATTTTTCACTTTTTTTAATACTGCTTATCAAGTCTGTGTAAGACAGTGTAGTTTACCTTTTGTCTAAAGGTACCTATGTGTGCACGAAAAAGGTTAGGAATGCTTTATATAAAGCTGATGAGTTATTCTGTGAAATGAAAAATCCAAACATCTGGCTTTGAGCCAAAGTCAAATTGCATTGATGCACTGAAATTAGTGAAAAATGACCCGTTCTTAATTATCTTTTTGTGGTAAGTATTACTGAGCACGACCTTTCTAAAGGTGCTGTAATCAATAAAACTTGAACAGCTCATAATTTTCTTGCTTTTGTACAGTTAGTTGTTTCAGATAATTTACCCAAGTGAGATACATTGGTAACCACTGAACTCTTAAATTAAGTGGTGTTACCTGAAGCAGAGGTTAAGATAAAGGTTCAGCTTGTTTTGCTTTGCTTTGTTTTCTTAAGTCTGTTGCTTTTGCTAGTCTAGTAAGGGGAGTCCTTTGGTATTTGACAGGAAACAAGTCTATGCCTCCAAACCAGCACGTACCAGTGAATATCCCCTTAGTGTGCAAATGGGTCAATTTGCCTGGTCCACAAAGGAGCCATGAAGTGTAAAAGGTGTTAAGAATACTTTATGTATTACCGTTGTTAGAAGTTAGTCTTTCCTAACATTAATTTTCTTGATATTTTATTTCATTCATAAACATTGTGGTGGTGAGAAGTATTCGTGTGATCACTTTACAGTATTCTAATACAGTCATTCTGTTTAGTCCCCCTCATGGAGAAGCAAAGTCTGGTTCAAGCACTCTTCCACCTGTGAAATCAAAGACAAGCTTCATTGAAGCGGACAAATACTTCCTACCATTTGAATTGGCATGCCAGTCCAAGTGCCCCAGGATTGTCAGTACATCTCTAGATTGTTTACAGGTCTGTATGAAGATGAGCTTTAACTATCAACTGTAAAATCCTGTTGCTTTGGAGGGGGAGTACAGTTATATGTGATAAATAATGTCATGGGGTTTTTATTATTTTACTTGATTGCACACACAACTGAATGGAATGTATTTCTCACAAAAGATGAATGTATACCTTATTTATTACATAGTGTCTGTATGTGTTTCTTTGTGTATATATGTATTACCACAGTTACAGATTTGGGTTATTATGTACAGCTACCTATTTTCACATGTTTAAATACATGTTGAGCTAGCCCAGCAGGTATAGCATTAGAAAATTCATTTTATGGTATTTATAATTGCAGTCAAATATTTTCAGTTTGAGATGTCTAGTCTCTCAAAACTCTGAGGCTCCTGTAATGTTTTCAGAAGAAATTCTGCAGTGTTATATTTAGCCATTCACTCCGCCAGAGCAGCCCAACAGTGAACTCAGTTTACAGTCACAGGCACATGCGTGCCTGGCCTGCTCTCATACCATGATGCTACTCTGTGAAGCATGGGGATTTACAAATACTCTTGTGCCTTAAGTGTTCAGAAGAGGATTTTACTAATTTTGTAGTAAATTCCACTTCTAAGTATTGAAGACCTAGGGAAAGCAAAGGATACTAGGCTACTTAAAAAGAGAAGAAATGCTTAAAAATAGAACACTAGCTAGTAGCTCAAATAGAAAGCATTTGCAGCTGGTTTATCTGGTATGAAAAACATTTGTGTGTTGACTACATATGAAGACTTGTGTGATGTGAGTTAGTTTTTAGAATCCTGTTTGTTTTAAAGCATTGTTAACTGATGAACAAAACCTTTAATGTTAAACTTCCTAACAAACTTTGTATAGCAGTTGCTGGGGGAAAATTTAATAAATCTGGAGGATATGTAAAAAAATCCTTGATGTTTTATGATACATGGGGTAAAATGTACTGTTTTAATTATTCTGTGCAGATTAGAAATACCAAGTGAATTTATTTATTATAACAGAAAGTTGGCTTAATTTTTTAAGCTCTTATTTACATGGGTTTTTTCTTCTCTCCAGAAACTTATAGCATATGGGCACTTGACAGGCAATGCTCCAGACAGTACAGCTCCAGGAAAAAAACTAATTGATAGAATTATCGAGACAATATGTGGCTGTTTTCAAGGCCCTCAAACAGACGAAGGGGTTCAGCTACAAATAATTAAGGTAACATGTTTAATACTTCATGTATTTATAGTTGTGGCAGCAGGAAGACATTCACGATCTCAGAGTTCAAAAGCAGAAGTGCTTAATTTGTAAATGTCATAGTAGTGTTAAAATATTTTCTTGATCCTGTTTCTTGGAGATGGAAACTCTCTATCCTGTGCCCTTCCCCTAATTTCTCCCACTGCATTTTGGGCGAAGTCATGGTTGTGGCCTCAAGTCTTGTACATAGACCACTCGGTGAAATTCATTCACAGCAGACCTGTGGAGCCTCTAATTGTGAGGAATTACTGTCAAACAGTCCTGCACTCCCAGTGGGGGAAATGTTAATTAAGCAGCAGATTTTAAAATCCATTTTGGAATTGGTTGATGAAATGGAATTAGACCTGGCAGTTGGACATTACCATGGTAGCTTTGGGCTGCTGTGTCATATGCTTTTGCTTGAAGGAGGTCCGGAGTTTCTTTCCACAGGTTATATAAATGTTGCATGTGGAGTTTGTACAAATGTTTCTGGGAAACCTGTTTTCTGATTGCAGCCATTAATTATGGGTATTTGTTTCAGGAAATTACTATGCCAAGTACTAGAATTTAGTTGCTTAGTGGAAATGCTGTACCCTGCTCCTGTAACAGCAGTCTTTGAATGGCTGCGATGGTGAGCGGAATGAAGAATGCAACTGAAGTTAATTAAGAGAAATGGAGTGTTTGTTACCTCATAATCTTGTATATATGTATCCTGAGGCATTGGCATTTCTTGCAGATTGTATTTACTTATTTTAGTGCAAAGAATGTAGTTTGTTCTTCTCCTCCTTTTCATAGCTCAAACCTTCCCTGTTCCTTTTTTCACTCCATTTCTCCAGCAAATGGTTGTTACAAATGTTGGTTCATGCTGCCATTTTCTAGATTTGTTGTTTTGTTTTGCCCAAGCATTCAAGATGTTTTTCATCCTGCAAACCGAAGTTTTTCTTGATTTAAACTTTCCGTGGCTGAAACTATTATAACTCTCTCTCATTGTAATACTGTCTCTCTGAATGCTTTCTTATTCCAGTCCTCCCCACCTAAAGGGGCTTTAAGAGCTAATACTCCTTCTGTCCAGAACAGTTGAGAAAGTAAATTCTTCAACAATTGTAAAATGCTTGTAAAATTTAGTGCCTTAATTTTTTCACTGTCTAGATTTAGCTAATTGCCATGTTAGAATGACCGGGAAAGTGGAGAGCACTGTTTTGACTTTGACTCCATCTTTGTCCAATACACTGAACACTATAAAAAGCTTGAAAATTTTAAATAACCTTGGCAAAGACCAGAACTTTTGACTTTGGAAGAATAATGAAACTGCTAAGTCAGTCATATTCTCTTAGGCTTCATAACTCTTCAATTCTGAGGTGAATGTGCACCATACCCTCCAGTAGGATTTGAAGGATGGATCATGTATCTTCTTAGACTCTTCTGTGGTTCTGGTGATTAGTATGTCATCTGAAGAATTTTAGTTCCGTCAGGGAGATAGAAGGCAGCAGACCTGGATCTCCTGCTCTTTTGTGTTGGTGTTCCCAGGCTGTTACCCACAACATAAGCAGCACTCCCACAGGGCAGCTGCTTCACCAGCATCACAGTGAAAGCTGAGAACTTTGTCACTTGGACACCTTCCTCTCTGGAGGATTGTCTTGGTTCTGCATGCAGAATGGGTGGCCCTTGCATAGCGTGCTGCCCTCACTCTGGGATCTGGGAGCCATCATGGGGTAAGAGTTAACATGCAGTGCTATTTCCTAGCTACTGGGTGGCTTTCCAGGGGTGGAGTCATCTTAAGCCAGTTCCCAACTACCAGAGCCACTTAGAAATTCTGAAAATCCCTTTCTCCTGACTGCCAAGGACATAATCTTGGTGACACCAAGAAGTACAGTTTGTCTTTTTTTAGTTATCTAAGCTTTAGAGTCCTGTTCTGTGGTAGTTTTGAAGGAGGCCAGTTAAATTTTTCTGCTCCTGTTTTTGCTTGCATGTTCTCTGTAATGCCCTTATTCTTCATCTACAGACTCCATGATGAACCAGGCTGGGACATTGGCCTTTCCTTCCTTTCCCTTGTAGTTAAGTTCAATTTGGTGTAATTCTGATGTGAAGCCATGCAGCTTTCTTCTGTAGTTGTTGTGGTGGGGATTATTGTGGCAGAAACAATGCAAGTCATTAGACTGCTGATGCAATTAAAAGTGGTTTATTCAAATTGTGTGAAATAACAGCCCTTTTTCTGCCTCCAGGCTTGCTTTCCTAGGGCTGCTGTGGCATTTGTGTTGTGTGAGTGCAGACTTGCACCGACGGTTGCAAAGGTCTTACTTGAAGTTCTGTTTACATTTCTTCTGGCCTTTTGGTGCCTGAAGAACTAAAATTATGGCAAAACTTGTATTTTTTTTTTTAATCTGTAAAGAAGGAACAGGGATAAAGAGGCAGGATGGGACATGATATCAACTGTTTACACTCATGTGTTTTCTTTCCTTGGTTTGTCGTATGGAAAGTATTTGCTATTATCTGGGTTCTTTTACAGCTTAACTTACTAATGTTTGGCAGAGAAAGATTGTTGCGTGTGCTTGATAACTGTAGTCTGAAAAGTTGAATGTTATTTAGTGACTTTTTTAGTGTCACCCAAATTCAAAAATTATTTATCTATGAAGGTTATTTGATGTATTTGTTGTTTTGTGGTTTAAGGAGTTCAGTTTCCTGTGTTTTTTCAAAAGTCAGTCCATACTAACACATTCTTTTGTGATAAGTAAATGTTTGGACTTCAAGTTAAGTTAAAACAAAAATTGTTATTGAAAATAACCCTATAGATCCTCTCAAAGGAAACAGAATTATGTGGTTCCGGTAGCTAGTTAACACTAGAGAGAGGAGCTAGGGCTACTCTGTTTTATGTGCCGTTCCAAGTACTCAAGAGTTTCCAGGCAACTGAATTATGAAATTAAGACAAAGTAAGCCCGTGCTGATCAGATGACAGCTGTACTGTGTCATAAATCTTCCAAAGATAAGATGATCAGAGTTGGCTGAGAGGAATTAAAAACTGAACCTGAGTTGAAAATTTTTCTCCTGGTTGTAGTCACATTATTTTGCTGTAACCGTGCTGTTCCTATAGAATATTCAGTGTGAGAGGAATCAAAAGTTTAGAGTTATAGATGGATGCTGGATGTTTTTAGTAGAGGATTATTGTTAATTTAGTTTACTTTTAAAATTACATTCATTTTGCTTCACAAGGCATGATACTTCCTGAACTGTTCTAATGCATTCGTTTTAAATAATAGAAAATTCACTTGGCAAACATGCTTCAGGCTAAAAGAAAAAATACTGTGGGTCACACAAAGATAAGATCATCTGTAACTCAGGAAGTTACCTGGAGATTTTTCTCCTTTCCCAAAGCCATCCAGTGGTTGTTTATAAAAAAGAATAAGCTTTATTTATAGTAAGTAGGTGGCAGCACAGAACGGTGGTAGGGTCCTTCTCAAACACAGAACAATAGGTATGAAGGACTGGAGGGAAAGCATGAGGAAACAAACTCACAGTCAGGATAGTAACCAGTAGTTTGAGGGCAAGGAAGGGTTGTTGGCTGTTGCTATTTTTGAAGGCTTTGTGAGAAAGGAAGCTTTTGTGGAAGGACCTGAAGGAGAGTGAGGTGGTTCCTTCTGTTTCTAAAGAACAGGAGAGGGTAGGAGTAAATAAAGTAGGCTTTTTTTTTCTTTATTTATTAGCTCACAGTGAAGATACTGGGAAAACAGGTGAGCTAAGTGTGACCAGAAGGAGTGGGAACTCAATTGCAAAAACCCTTGAGCAGCAAAACTTTTTGTGGTAGAAAAGAGCAACATAATGTTGTGACTCCACTGGAGTAGCTTCCCGTTTTGACCTCTGCAGAGAGCCGTTTTTCTGTCCTGGCCTTGCTTCCAGACTTGGCCCTTACCCCATCCCTTGTCCTAGCAAGCATTTAATACTCTACATCTACTGAAATCACTTTTAAAACAAACAAAACCCCAAAACTAAACACCAGAGAACCACCTGTGGGAGCTTTTATTCTCTGACTTTTACTTGTATTAATGAGTTGCTGTTAAAATAGCACAGGTGGCTTCACGCCGTGGTCCTGTTGCAAAGTAAGCAGTAAGAGTGTGTGGCTGGGAGGAAGGCAGAGCTTTTGTTACTCCACCTCTCAAGGATGTGTGTTGTGTAGCAGTTGCAGATTTTGTGTAATCCTGCTTCCCTGGGGTCTGAGGTGATTGTCCTCTACTCATCTGTCACCCCTCTCTTCTTCCTTGTGTTGGACATAGTAGCTGTTTGGTCACAGAGTAAGGCTGGGGAGTAACATGAAGAAAAGTACCAAAATGAGAAAGGAAGGGTTTATTTTTCTAACGTATGAGTTCACAAGGGTTTCAGAGGAGCTGTACTGCCAATCCTGATCATAACCTGTGGTTTCTCAGGGTTAGCTGCCATTATGATAAATACTCTTTTATGGTAGAGAATCAGGTGATGTTGTTTAGGGCATATCATCAAATCGAGCACTAAATAGAAGCTGTCAAGAGGGAAGGATGTTCAGAAAATAATTGTAAAATACTTTGTTTCTTGTGTTCTTGTATTTCTACTGGATTGTCATAGTAGAGGAAGAGAAATGGCACTGAGATTTGAAGTTAGAATGACTAATAGCCTGAGGATGGCTCTAAATTGTAGGGAAAATGGAAGATATTAGCAAGAGATCAAAGCTAAAAATGCTTATCAGTTTGCAAATGTATATGGTAGTCATTAAGATTAGTATCTAGTGCCTAGGAAGGAAAGAAACTCGAAGTGACTATCAGGATCTCTGTAAACTCTTCTATAGTTTGGTATCTGCAGGGAAATGCCCTGTAGAAAGACTGATTCCTCAGTCTGCACAGAAAATGTTACTCAGTGAATCTGGATTAATATATTAAGGAGGTATGTCTCCGTGTGTGTTTGAAGCATTTCTTTGCCTCCACACCTCTAATTAGGTGGTGTGAAAAGAACCAGGCTCTACTATTCATAACAAGCATGCTGAAAAAAACTTAGGATATTCATGCTGTTGAGCCAATTAAAACAGAAGAGCACATAGGCTATCTGTAGCCTTGTCACCTTTCTCTACTAGCTGGCTCTGCTTCCTGTTATTAAAAGTTGGGGGCAAAGACATCATACGACTTCACTGAACTGAGATGGAAGTTGAAATTGGATTTTCAAGTATCAGCTTCTTGATCATCAAAATTTAAGAAGGAGACAGAAGGTGACACAAAGGAATAACTTCATGAATGACATCACTAGAACCAGAGATGGAGACTTGATCCCCCTGCACCTTTTCATTAGTGTCCTAAGTGCTAGGCTGCAAGAGACCTTGTCTTCCAAGAGAGAATCTGTAGGTGGTTCTTAAACTGGTGTATTAAGTGTTTGTGTACATGTGTCAGTGGTATAATTTGTAACTGAGTGAAAGAAATATTAACTAAATCTAAATATGTACTGTATTGGGTCCAGACAGTAGTGGTTTGGGAAAAATAGCTGTTTATGCCTGGGATCCACTTGTTCAGCTTGTTTTCAAGAGTGACTGATTTTACTTCTTAAGGGGTTTGAGTGAGTGATGGGTACTATTTCTCCACTTCTTGGTGCTTTGTGTGTATAGAAATTCTGACAATGTCAGTATGAGATGTGAGGTGTGGTTTGATGAGTGAATCACCCAGCACTTGAAATAACTTTTAACTGTGATAAATTTTAAAAAGTAGGAGCTTTCCAGTGCTTCCAGTTCTTTCTTTCTTTCTTACCCTAAACATCCTATTAAATGATAACTCTATTAAAAGTTTTTAATGTTCAAAATTCCCTCATTCCTTCTGCTGGATTACAGTGATGAATATAAAAGTTGCAAACCAGGCTCTTCCCCTTTTTTGCCACTCTCCAACACACATCTCTGACAATATTTTCAAACCCTGTCCTCGGGTTTCATCGGCCTGTATTTCTGCCCTTTAATCCAGCCTGCCTCTGCTTCACAAAGATAATTTGTTCCTTCTGCGTTATCTGATCTTTCAGAGGCTTATGTGATTTTTTTTTTAAAAGAGAAGCAGATAATAGCACAAACAGGAAGAAATAAGTGAATTTATACATAGGGGCAACACAATATTCTAGCATCTACCAAAATAAAAGCTTTTATAAAGGGCAGTTGTCTTATTGTAGCTGTCTAATCTCAAACTCAAATCTTTTTTCATCACATATAAGTTTATTTCCAAAACAACTGTGGGACCCTTTGGCTTCCCTTGCAGGCTGTAACAGGTATTCTGTTCCTGTTTTGTGTCTAGAAAATTTGAGGATGACTTCTATTAGCTATCTCTTTGATGGCTACATTGGTTACTTCTTGCTGTTACATGCTATGAAACATGTAATTCTTAGATATGTTGATTAAAACCACTCAGTTTAATATAACTGGTAAATATGATTTTCCAATATGGCTACAAGAGTATGGGGGAAAACATAACTAAATTGGAGCTCAATATACGTATTTAGATATATTTTAGAAGTAATCCAGTTTTGGTATTTATTAATTTGCAAACGTTTTGATTGATAAATGTTCTGACTGGTGAATGTATATATATGTGTGTTTGTTTATTTAGGCTTTGCTCACTGCAGTAACATCTCAACACATAGAAATCCACGAAGGAACAGTACTACAGGCTGTAAGAACATGTTACAATATCTACCTAGCAAGCAAAAATCTTATAAATCAAACTACAGCCAAGGCCACTCTAACACAGATGCTGAATGTCATTTTTGCACGTATGGAAAATCAAGCAGTGAGTATCTCGGTATCTTTATCTAGAAATTACCTCTTGAAAGCAAACCAGCTTGAGGGATTTGTTTCATCTTTATTAAAGCTTTTTGGCTTTTCTAACTGGGTACTTTGGGGAAAAAAAGAATCTGGTATCTGATATTTTTCTTCTTGTGTTTTACACTCTGACATAGGTGGAAAATGTGGAGTTTGAGGGTGGGAGTGGTGTACAGGTTTTAAACTTCTCGTAGTGGTCTGCTATATTTAATAGATGTATTTACCTCAAAGGACATCTTGTTTTGGTTTGACTTTACATGTTGTTATAATCCATTAGAAAAGTCACAGAAATTCTTCCCTTTCTGGGGATTCCAGATCAAGGGACCACAAAAAAAAGTCTGCCTTGATGTTTTTCCAAGCCCTCCTTGTTTATTGTCACATCTACTCCCTGAACTTCCTTATAGGGCGGGCAGACAACTGTTCCTCCTATGGTTTATGTAGTGTAGTCGTCCCTTCTTTGACAGTGAAGGTATGAACTATGTGCATAGTTGGGAAGCAGCCCTCTTGCAATGGATTATCCCATGATACTGAAGTTATTTATAATTAAAGAAAGATGCATTTTCTTAAACTGTTGCAGCTTTAGGGAGGTGCTGTTTAAGCAGAGACAATAGAGATGACATCTTTATAAAATAATGCATATATCTTACTGTTTTATTTTGATAGTCAAGTTCTTGTGTGTTTGCAATGCTTTTGTAGCTACAGGAAGCCAAACAGATGGAAAAGGAAAGACACAGACAGCAGCACCATCTCCAGCAGTCTCCAGTAAGCCATCATGAGCCTGAATCACCTCAGTTGAGACATATTCCAGCACAGGCTGATCAACTGTCCAAAGACCATGAGAGAGAGCTTGACCACAGCACAAATGATGTGGACAAAAACCTTCAAGAAGATATTGAGGCAGAAAATGGATCTGACATTTCTAGTGCTGAAAATGAACAGACAGAAGCTGACCAAGCCACAGCAGCAGAAAGTAATCAGTGTGTATTTCTGTTTCATGGAGGGAGGGAAAAGGTCTGTAGAAAGAGAGGCCTGAGGATTGTCTTTTTTCTCTCTCCCAAATCTGGAGTCAGGCATAAGTTTTCAAGTAGTTGACTAATGCAAAATGCCCATTTGTCCTTGTTACCACTGTCCATCAAGAGCATCCTTTAGTCCTGCACTCTGTAAGAGTCTAGCAAAAATTCCTTTTTTGTATCTGTGTAATACTGTTAAAGTTTTTGAGAATTAACATCTCAAAACCCTCAAGTTTTCAGTGTTTTAATGTATGTGAAGATACAAAATGGGTGTCTTTCGTTGGCACAGGCCTGTAGAATAACGGCTGTTTACAGGTTAAACACTGGAATTCTTACATTCTGCAAATACCTATTTTTGAAGCGTCCAAACATTTATTAAGAGACTTGTAAATGAATTCTGAAATATTAAGTGCAAGCAAAATACTTTCTTAACTTCGGAGTTTCTCTTTAATACTTGTTTGTGTTTGTTTTTCTTTATAAAGGTCTTTCTAAAGCTGATGGAGGAACATATGATGGTGAAAGCAATGAGTGTGAAGAGAAGGCACAAGAAATTGTAGAAAGTATTGTGCAGGAAATGGTGAACATAGTAGTTGGAGGTATTATATTAGTATCTGTCTAGTCAATAGCAACTGCGGTCTGATTCTTGACCTTAAGAATTATTTTACCACTTTCAAGTATTTAGCTAAAATTTATCATCCTTAAATATTACTTACATGCTGAAGAAGACAGTTTCATTTGTCAGACTTCAGCTGTGCATTATTTAACAGCAGAATGGACAGGATTTCATACATTGATGTACACTCTTTTTATTGGAGACTAATGTTCTCTTAAAATACAAATTCTTGGTGTTTTTTTCTTTTTTTTTTTAATTGTTATTATTTTATTTTGTTTTTATATAAACACTCTTCAGAAGTGGGTTCCTCTCTGTAGTAGCAGTATATTGCTATATTTTTCAGTTTGTTCGAAATTGTCTGTCAGACTAGTAAGTGATGTTCCGTACCAATACTTCTTGGAAACTTGGTAGAGTGGTGATTCTGGCAATGTGAAGTTATAAGTAAATTTTTTACTGTAATTTTCATTAGTGGGAATTAAGAGTATTTGCAATTTTTATAGTTCTGTAATGCCATGTAAATTCTGCCTTAAGCTCCTCCTTAGGATTTTTTTAGTATTTAAATATTGGTTTTAAAAGCTCTTTTTAATTTTTAATCTCATGTAATGTTTGTCAGTAATTTTTACATCTTTTCTGATAGATGTGGAAGGGACTGCAGGTGGTGATGGCACAACTGTATCATTAGAGGATGGCAGTGACAGTGAAAACATTCAGGCAAATGGAATTCCAGGGACTCCAATTTCTGTTGCTTATACACCATCATTACCTGATGACAGATTATCTGTCTCTTCCAACGATACTCAGGTACAGACAGATATAAATTAGGAAATACTGAAAAAAAGTATTATGTTTTAAATGTTGCCCAATACCTGTGCAGAGTGATTAGTGTAATTCCATTAAAAAAGTCACTGAGATGAATTTCAAGTATTAAGTCATGTTACTCAACTTCCATGCACTTTGTAAATGAAAATTTTCTGAATAAATTTTTATCGTGTAATGTATTTTTTATCCCAGCATATTTTTAGTTGTCCCATGGAGTTCACTGTTCCAAGAGAACTCAGTTTCCTGTTTCGTGAAGTGCTCCTGAGAAACTATAAAACTAGTATTTGATAGACATAGTGAAGCATATAGCCAATTACACACATGCCTGTGTAGTTTTAGTGTGCTCTTTTCGAACAATAAATAGAAATTTCAAGCTGATAGCATGATCTTAATGCAGTGATTTCAGATCAAGAGTTTCATGTCGGAGAGGATTTGATTTTCATTTAAAAAAATAGATGTGAAAATACACTTCTTCTGTTGTATGAGACATGTATGCACTTGTCAGCTGACCAAGGGTATCTGCTGTCAGAGTGTACTGAGTAATTAGGTTTGAGAATAATAATTTTAAGTTCAAAAAGTTAGTCACATAGGCCATACAAATACAAGACTTAACATTAAACATGTTGCTTATGTATGGAACAGTAATACAGAATTGCAAGAGCTCAGTAATAGGTGTGTTTATTGTACCATAGAAATTTTATTAAATGTGTCTGGCAACAGATAGTTAACTACTCATGTTCTATTAAAATGTCAACTGTTAGGGTCTTTTTAAACTAGTTATCTACTGAAAGTGCCTGGCAGCAATTCACTGCAAATTACTCTACTTAAACTTGACCTAATTTCATGACAATCTTTAATTAATTCTGACTTTTTACTGAGTAGGCAATTTTTGTTAGTGACTTTGATTTCAACTGGACTGCAGAATGTTTTGTTTTAGTCTTGAGACCATAAAGCTAAAGTGAATTGGTTACATTTGTATAATATATTAACTTCTTATTGCTCAGAGGTGGGGATTTCCCTACACACGCTGCTAATGCAAAATGGAATACTGAAATATGTTAACTTCCTTAGGAATCTGGAAATTCTTCAGGACCTACCCCTGGTGCTAAGTTTTCCCACATTTTACAAAAGGATGCCTTCCTTGTATTCAGGTCACTGTGTAAACTCTCCATGAAGCCTCTGTCAGATGGACCACCAGATCCAAAGTAAGTAGAATTTAAGAGTTTTCCTAATGAATCTGAAAATAAAAATAAATTATTTAAATATTTTTGTGAGTCCTGTTACTGAGAAACTAATGGTATGGTGATAAGAACCTAGAAACTCTGGAAAGGTACTTTTATGTTTTAATGCATCTTTTGTATACCTGTTAAGAAGTTTCTTAACACCTATCCTTGTATAAGTCCATGTTTTTCCTAGTTGGTGTTTATAATGCCTTTCAGAAAGGTTTGTATAGAAGATCTTCAGGTATGTCTGCTCTTGCTCCTGTTGCTCTGCTTTTGGTACCTTCTAGGTTCATAACCGTTGCTGGTTGTGCCCCATAATTTCTTTCATCTCTTGCATATTGCTCACCATACAAAACATAACCCTGTACTGGCCACTGGGAGGAAAATTAACTCTACACCAGCTGAAACCAGTACATTTGTGTATCCAGTGCACATACTCAGCTCTACTTCATCTTAATATAAGCTACTCACCTGGAGCTGATAACTGGTTATGATAAATTCATGTTACAGTGTTTCATTCTTTTGTTCAGGTTGGACACTCTTACCAGCCTATTTAATCAAAACACAAATGTTTGATAACAAGGTTTTTATTTGGCTGTTTTTTCTGACTGAAGATACCCTGTCTTTAGTTTCATTTATAGAATTGTTGTAAAGCAAATAAAAATTCTCCTCTATAAATGGGTGCCAATATTAAGTTTGAGTGTCAGTAGAAAGATTTGCTTTCTGATCTTGGATTTATATGCATATAATTTATATGCATTTTATTTTGCACATTAGTAACAATTGCTGATAATTTTCAAGAGGAGTGCTTTTTTCGTTCTAAGGAGTGCTAAGAGATTAAATTAAAACTGTAGTGTGATTTCAGATGACAGTGAAAGGCCTGGTATTCTTCAAAATAAAATCAGCTTTACTGGTCCAAGTCTGGCTTTTAAAGCAGGTAACTTTAAGACAGTTTAGTTTAATCAGTGGTGTGTGGTGTGGATTTAATAAGCTGAAAAAGATAAGATGTAGTCAAGAGGGTTTGAAGGTTTAGTCTAGAAACATTTTTAAATTATCTAGTGATGCACTGTGGAAAGTCAGGACATTAGAGAATGAAGATTGAGGCATGAGGGTTTTCCTCACTGTTCCTGAGAATTGTCTTCCAGGAAATGCTGTGAAAATCCTGTGGTTTTAGTTAGTACTCTGAGACTAAAGCTGTCCATTTATTAAAGGCTTTAATGGATTAACTCCCTTTGCAAGAGCAGTAATAGCTATTGAGGCACTTGGAGAATCTCATCTGAATCCATGGAGTCCTTGACATTCGTATTAGAACTGGTGAAGCTCTTCATACAAAACAAATTGGAGAAAAAGGCATTTAGGGCAACAAAAAGTTACTGCAAATACATTTGAAGATATCCCTTATTTGGAGAAGTGCCTAGAATTTATCAGTGGTTCTGAGGCATTGATGGCTTTTTGAACTATTACAAACATGCTGTAATTGGAAGAGGAGGCATAGGATATCTTATGGCATTTCAAGAGTCTTATCTGCCTCTTTAAAAATCTTATTTGCAATGAAATTTGTTACAGAGTCTGAATGTAATGAAAATATTTTTGAATTTTAGGTAACTGAACATGAAACTTTAGCTTAAAAATCACAAGTCTGGGAGTTAAGATCAGCATTTTTCTTCCTGGGAACCTGGTTAATGTCTTTGTTTCCTCTTTCTCTGAAATAAAATAAGATGGGAGTGGAAAGTAGCTCGAAGATTTGGTTGCTGGTTTTTGTTTTTACCTTGAGCCTGTTCTAAATTAAGTGGGCTTTACACATCATACAAAATGGTTGAGGTCAGCATGTCAGGATTTCAGGTAGGAGCTGGAAGTAGGCAATATTTAATATTTTATTTATGACTGAAATTCTCTTCATATTTAAATTCTTACATTCCATAGCAAAGTATGGTCTGGTCATGTGCTGTCTGCACACCTGGTACCATGTGATAATCAAGCCTTTTGCATCAAAAGAGATTGTTATGTCAGCTTCCATGCAGTGCCAGCGCCAAGCAATTTCTTGAAGAACTCCTACAGAGAGCAGTTTTGAATTGACTTTGACCTGCAGCCCATTAGGGGAAGTGGGAGGGACAAGTTCCTCACTCAATTTGACTGGGTGGTTTCTTCTCAAAAGCGTCTTCAGAAAAAAAGTCTACTGTTGGAATTACATTTTGAGTTTGAAATGTTTGCAGATTGATTTTCTCATCCCACTTTGTTGGGCAGAAATAATTGAATTTATTTGCAACATACTTAATATTAATTAGCACTTTTGATTTTAGCTGGACTTAAATTACTTTTTTTTAAATTAAGCTTATATATTTGCAATATATAGCAAATATCCAGCTACTCTGTGTGTCACGGATTGACTTGAAGCACTCCTTACTGTGTCTGGGCTGTACTGGATGAAAAATTTCCTGTCATTGTTCCCTATGTTTCATAACTGTCCTGTGTCAGGGGTGGTTGTTTAATGAAAGCTGTGGACTGTCCTGTTGGGAAAGCCAATTGTGTCTATACCTACTCTTCAGAAGAGATACAGCCTTTTTTGAAATGATCAGGAGTCTTAGGAGAGAATGGTTTCACCTGGAATGCTGTTTATTGCATTGGATTTTAATAGGTGCGGATTTCCTTTATGCTTTTTTCGTGTGCGGTTTGAGGGTTTTTTCACTGTTTTGTTGTGTTCATTGTTTTGAGGTTTTTAGAGCAGAAATAGTAGCACTGTTCTGACATGAATTCTAGTTTACTTGAGTCTGTAAGAATGTTACTGGGGAACACTTGACAACACTGCAGTTGCCTGACTTGGCGATTGCCATGCTTAAAATAGGCACGTTGTGTCTCACCTGCTCTCCGAGTGGGATGGGCCCAGTGACTGATTAAAGCTGTATTTGAAAAAAAGAGATTCCAGTGTTGGCAGAAGTAGGTCAGGCAGTACAGCTGTGGTCTTTAATAGTCCTTCAACTCTCTTTCTATGCTAGTGGAAATAGAGGAGGAGGAGGAATTTCCACCTTTTACTGGTCAGGCTTTGGTAGATGGGCTGGATTTTAGATGGGATCTTCCAAAGCTCGTAGCAGGACAGAATGCTCCTTCATCCTCTGCCTGAAGGGGCATCATTGCCTCTTGTTGCTGCTGTTCTGTGGTGCTGAAGAGAGAGTGGTTCAACAGTAATTTTTCCTTTTCTGGAAAAAGGTCTTGCCTGCATTCTTGGTTGAAAAATGACCAGTTCAACAAAAAAGATCAACATCTATTTATGACCCTTTCTGCAACAGGTTGTGTCAAATTTGAGTTTTTCTCATTCACATTCCACTTGCACAATCATTGTGGTGTGTTTTGGCTTTTCAAGGGAATGTTTTCTGTTTTTTATAGAAAACTTATAGACTTACACCAGGCTGACGTGCTGCATTGTTTTGTTTTAGGTCTCATGAACTGCGATCAAAGATTCTTTCATTGCAGTTGCTTCTGTCCATTCTGCAAAATGCAGGACCAGTCTTCAGGACAAATGAGATGTTCATTAATGCTATAAAGCAGTACCTTTGTGTTGCACTGTCAAAAAATGGAGTCTCATCAGTTCCAGAAGTTTTTGAACTTTCACTTTCCATATTTCTTACCCTCCTGTCAAATTTTAAGACTCATCTAAAGATGCAGATTGAGGTATGTTACATTAATTTCTAATTAAATGTGTGGGAAGTGTCAAGTGAACATTTGTTTATATTTGTGTAGCTAGGTCTTGCTTAAATAAATTTGTTTTCCTTTGTGACTCACAGCTTTTGTGTAAGACTTGGCAGCTCTTCCTTATTCTAAAGTTTTCTGTTGGGTGTGGCATGGTCCCAGAATGTTGCAGAAACTCAGGATTGAGTAGATTTGTTCCATAAGCTCAACTAGTGTTCAATATTGCAATTAAGAAAGCTTAGCCCAGCGCTGCATATTATAAATTAAGAAAATGAATACACTTAGGAAAAGACTGTGTAATATATGGTTTTGCAAAAGATTTTTATAGTAAAAACTAATGCCATGAAAAGCATTGTGGATTCTCTTTGAGGTCACTTGAACAGATTTCTTTGTCTGGGGAAGTCCCACCTATTGCATTATTGTAGCCACTTCCCTTTGCTTATTGGGGCCTCTGTCAATATATGTCCTGAATAAGATGATCTCATTTCTTCTAAAGGTGTGTGTAGAATTTAATTCCTTGGACTATAAGAGGAGATAAGTCCATATTCTGTGCAATAAATTATCTGAGTCCTGGCAGACATTGTGAATTTTCAGTGGGTCGGTTGTAAGTCATAGGGAAAAGGAAGATGTATCCCCATACAGGCCTTTCACGTAAGAGTTGGACTCAATGATCCTTGCAGATCCCTTCCACCTCAGAATATTCTGTAATTCTGTATGTGGAGGGTCTGTTCTTGAGATCTACTTTTCGTACATAAGGTACAAGCAGCTTATCAGAACGACTCTGTCCTGTTCACATGGATACCCTCTTGGGGTGTCCCATGTGTTAAAGGTCTTCATTCTGTGGTGAATAAAGTGCAGTGTGTCCCTGCTGCTTATTTTAGTAATTTTATGTTTGGGAGTCAGATGTGAATACTGAAGCCAACAGATTGCCCCATCGATGTGGAGCTTAAGAATGTGAAAAGATGCTTAGAAATGTTGATAATCTTGTTTTTATAAGGACCTTGAATTCAGGGATATCTTCATCTGTGGATGTCATTGTACAAGTTGATACTTTATGGCAGCTTTGGAGGAAGAACCTCATTTTGACGGTAGCTTGTCAGAAAATGATTGTGTTCTGATCACTTACCAGGTTATTTTGATACTTCTTTGGGGAAGAAACAATAAGATTTCCAGTATATAGTTGAGCATAGATTGGATAGAAATGATTGAATGTGCCTGGAAACCATGATGCATTTGGAAGAGTTTCAAGACCAACTGTGTGCTCAACGAGACTGTAGTGCATGTGCAGTGTTTGGCACTTCAGACAGACTGGGTGGAGCCGTTCTCAGTCCCACAGCCTGCTTCCCAGAAAGTATTGGACTTGTTGTGTTCAGAGAGCTTACAAGTCAGCATGTAGGTGGTGAACGCATTGCAGTCGGCTTCCCTGACAGAAATTTTATGGGTTTCCATCACTGCCAGCCTTTCACAAATTCCAAACAGAAAATGAAGACACATGAGGCAAACTGGATATAGGATGCCCTACACTATTGTAGCAGGTTGTAGAGTATGCTGAATTAGGACCATCACCACATATCCGGGCTAGATTTCCTCCTTGTGAATAGGAAAACCAAGAACCTGATGCTGCTGAAGTACCCATCTATGGGATACAGCAGTTTCTAGAAACTTCTTTCTTTTTCCTAGTTGTGTGCTAAGATTTCTTCTTTCAGCTACTGATCCTAAAGGTTATTCTGAAGATGTGGGTAGACATGTAGATAACTTCACATGCAGTTTGTGTCTTGGAGCTGTAAGGAGAGCCATATGCTCTGATTTATGATATGCAAAATCTATGTATTTTGGGATTGAGGCTGCATTTTTCATCTGTGTAAGAATTTTCTGGCATGTTTGAAAAGAACAGTTTCAGATTCTGTTGAAAGTGACCCTCCCATGGCCTGTTGACTTACCTATTTGGTTAACACTACCCTCTGACAGTAAAATAGTTTGAGTTGTACATTAGTTCTATTGTAACTGGAATTCTGAATGGGTTAATGAATATACTTGAGCAAATCAAATCCTAGCTATCAGAGGAGTTGGGGTGTCATTTAGCTGTAGTTACCATTACCACCCTTTCATAACTGTGAATAAGCTACCTTAAAACTCATACTTCAGTTGACCAAACATAATAAATAATTAGCTCTTTTCTGGTGTAGTTTTCTAGTATATTAGGAACAAAGTCTCAACTCTGTGATGTGAATTGCAATAAGTTATATAGTGATAAATAGCATTTTTAAATAGCTGAAATGTAAACCATCACTATGTTTTTTGAAGTTCTTCATTCCAGGATAAACTTGTCCAAAGGTGACACCAGAGGCAAGAAGTCAGCTTGGAGGCATAGATATCTGTAGTGCCTTGATAGTATGCAGAGCTTCCAGCTATTTTCTCTTCTTAGATTTGGGTTTAGTTTTTGTCCCTGAAAGTTTTTTCTCTGCTTCATCAGTGACTTCTTTTTTAAATTTTCTACCAGAGAAGAAATAATTTTGCTGCTTCCAGAGAGTGTATAAAATTACTGTCTTTCCATAAAAAATCAGAAAACACAAAGTGTGTAACTGAGGTTTACTCACAGCATGACATTTATTAAATTTTTGTCTTTCTCTGATTAGGTGAAATTGTGCTTCAAATCAGCCTAGTACTCTTAAGTATGTTTATGCACTTGCAAGCCTTAAATTGTTATGTGTTGAACTCCTTAGGTTTCATAGGGATGCTTTCCTTATTAAGATAGTCAGCTGGCATTGTGCTGTGTGCCTCTCTTTCTCTAAAGAGATCAATAAAATGTAACTATTGTTAGCACATTTTGCTTGAGGAAATAGCTTACCACCAAAGTTGCCTAAAAGTCAGTGTTGCTGTTTTTTCTCCAGATGTATGCCTGAAAGTGGAAATAGCCTTATGTTTATTTCTGCCTGGCTAATAGCATAAAAATCTCTGTAAAAATTCTGTGTTGTGAAGGAATAGTCAATATTAAAAACAAGAGTAGTTACATATTAGGATATTCGTGTGATGCTGTTGGAGAAGTTGAGTGTTTTGAGACTCGGCAACCCCTTAGTAAAACTGTGTGTTGTGGATTTGGAAGCCTCAAGTGGCTGTGAAGAGCTGAGCTCTCAGAAGTACAGAACAATGATGTAATGCCCTGTAGCAGTTCACTTTTGAGCTCAGGTGCTGTTACAGCAGTTGCTGGTGCTTGGGGAAGAAGTGAGAAGAAGCAAGAAGCAGCCTTAGCTTAGCTGCTCAGCAAGCTTGGCTGAATTAAGCTATGATGCTGATGGATCTGGTGAGGAACTAATTGAGAGGGATTAAAATAGGTTCTGTTCCAAGCAACAGCATCTGCATTAAAGTGATTTTGGGGCAAACTCATCTCTGTTCTAGTGAAAAGTAGCTTTCCTATTAATGGAATTGCTGCATGCTGTGCCTGACCAGTACCCTTCTTCCAATAATGTAGTACTGTAGAGTGATTCTTTTGTGTCAAGATGTTTCCCTTTTAATGAAGGTCCAATACTTCAAATTTGCATAAGTAGCTGTTTGTTATGTTTGTGCCATAATGTCATCATCTTGTAGAGAAAATACTTCTGTAATGAGGTAATACCTCTTCTTTCAGAATCCCAAATGAACTCTTAACAGCAGTTTAGGCTTCTTGTTAGGCTGAATTGTCCTTCAGGATTTGACATTATTCCCAATTCTTCTGGTTCTAAATGCTCAGAAAATAAACCCGGACAACACTGCAGAAGTACATGAGTAAATAATTCAAATTCATAATTTGCATGTATCAGTCATAAGTTGTATGTCCTTTCCTCCCTTTTTTGCCTTTTCTTTATTTCCTGTACCTCTAAAGTGCTGCTTTCAGACTTATGTCAGAATTTTGACTATCAAAGTTAGTGACTGTGTTTGTAACAGATTTTTTTTTTCTCCTTCTTCCTGGAATATTTGTTAGGTTTTCTTCAAAGAAATTTTCCTGTATATCTTGGAAACTTCTACTAGCTCATTTGATCATAAGTGGATGGTTATACAAACGCTGACAAGGATATGTGCAGGTATTAAGGACTGTTGTGTTCTTGATTTTTTGGTTTTTATCTTAAAGAACAAAATTATACTTGCTTTTTGTTGAGTTACCTAGTTTTTGTTCCAAGTTTGACAATGTCACTTTATTTGTAGATGCCCAGAGTGTGGTGGACATCTACGTGAACTATGATTGTGATTTAAATGCAGCAAATATATTTGAAAGGCTGGTTAATGACTTATCAAAGATTGCTCAAGGAAGGGGTAGCCAAGAACTTGGCATGTCCAATGTTCAGGTAAAAATTGCACCAAACTTCATGAAGTTTCATGTTTCTTGTCATAATAGGTTGAGACTAAACTCTCCAGTCCACTAATTAATTGTTTATGAAATCTTTTCTAGGAATTGAGTTTAAGGAAAAAAGGATTGGAATGTTTAGTATCGATCTTGAAATGCATGGTGGAGTGGAGTAAGGATCAATATGTAAATCCCAATTCCCAGACAACACTTGGTAAGACACGATGTGTTTCTTCTGGCTTTAGTAATGAGGTACTGCAGGGGTTGAGTGTGTTCTTCCAGTATTTTGATGCTGTTAGTGTCCAGACTATTTTTCCTTTGGTAGAAATATTGATAAGTTTGGTGTCATTTAAACAAGTTGTCTTAGTTGTCTTTTCCTAATTGTATGATTCCTAGAATGCTACTGGATTGAAAATGTCTAAATCCTGATATTTTCTGTATTTCTGATTTTAAAAGTGTCTCAAAACTTGCTTTGAAGCTCCCCTAATTTTATCTAATTTTATATTGATTAAATAGCTACTAAAGGAAGCTGAATAGAGAGCATTTTTAACTTATTTACTGATTATTTTAAAAATTACTTATTTGCTGATTATTTACTTATACTTTATATAGCTGTAGAAGTTTGAATGTTGTCAGCCGTGAAGTAACTAAATCATTACTGGTTTTAATCTTGTTTTCATCTGACCTGAGATAGGAAGTACTAAGGTTATGCCAGAATTTTCAGATTAAGCTCTTAAAGTTGGTAGGTGAAGTAATAAACTTTCCAAGGGTGGTTAGCATGGCTGTCTTTGTGAACTGAGAGCACCATCTCCTTAGCATGCCTAAATTCTTTTAGACACTGTGTTTCAAAAACTTAAAATAGTTGCTCCAGGTTAAAGGTGACACTGGATTTGAAAGTAAAATATTAAAGCTGTAGATAGTTTTCTTAAGGTGGTGGAGTTTTTTTCCCCAAGTGCCTGAAATTATAGTTCTAATTTAAGGCTTAAATTTCAGTATGTGATGAACTGAAAGGATTGTCCTTGATAGGTTGTAGTGATTTTTTTAAATTATTGTTACTTACTTTCCCAACCAAAATAAAAGAAGAATATATATATATATATACACACACATATATATAAATACATAATTGAAGATAACCCTGATTTTTAGAAGCCTTCAGAGAGGATTTGACATGTGATTTTTATTTCTTTTCACTGTATGTATTTTGGATATATGTAACCCTTTCCAATTTGTAGGCCAAGAAAAACCCACAGAACAGGACAGCAGTGAAACCAAACACCCTGAGACAATTAACAGATATGGAAGCTTAAATTCTTTGGATTCTACTGCTTCATCAGGAATTGGCAGTTACAGCACACAGATGTCTGGCACTGACAACCCAGAGCAGTTTGAGGTCCTAAAGCAACAAAAGGAAATAATAGAACAAGGAATTGACTTGTGAGTGCCCTTTTATCACCCATGGGAGGGTGGATTCTTTTGGAGCTATGAAGATTCCTGGGTTTTTCTTCCTTCTCCTCATAGATACTCATCTTGTGTTAGGAAAAAAACTCTGGATGTAACAGCACTTCCTCTGGTGAAAGAGTGCTGAATGGTGTCCCCTTTGGAGCCTGTCAACAGTGTTTTGTGTTAACCTAATTCCTCACAGCTAGAAGATGAGTACTCTGAATGTTTGTTCTTTTTTCTCCAGACCTGCTTGTCTAAAAATAAGATTTTTATATTTGGATGAAAAGAACATTGAACTCGTGATCATTTGAATATGACCCGTTTTAATATACATGTTACTGATGAAAATACCTATATGCTTATGCTGATGAGTCCTTATGATTAATTAACTTGTTATAATTAGAACTGGAGGATAGTGTAATTTCTCAGTGCTGCAGTCTGACATGAATGTTTTGTGTGATTTCATCTTCATCACCTTAATCTCCTTAGTGAGGTCAGTTTTATGTAAAAATAAAAGTTTCCTGTCGTATAGTTCTGGGACCCTGCACAAATATGCCTTAGTCCTTTAGGGCTTAAATTTCTTTCAGTTTCCTGGTTCTATCTCTTGTTCGTTTCCATTCTTACAGGCAACTAACGGATTTGTTGTTTCGTACAGATTAAGATAAAAATCGACAGAGCGTCATTGTTCTTTCCAAGTCAAGATTTTGCTGTCTTTGTGGAATGTCTTTTTCTTCATGAGTGCCAGAGAAAATGGGAATAGCTCATTCCTATCTAATATGCAGTTTGATAAAGGAAAAATATTTAATATGTAGATTTTTTCAGCATCTCATCTGAAATTTCTGAATCTTTTTACTTAAGCTGATACAGCTTTGTGCGTGGGTAAAAGGGTTAACTCTCATTTAATCCTGCTCTTCATTGTACAGATTCAATAAGAAACCAAAGAGGGGGATTCAGTACCTGCAAGAACAAGGAATGCTTGGCACTACCCCTGAAGATATTGCTCAGTTCTTGCATCAAGAGGAAAGACTAGATTCAGTAAGGAAACTGTTTTCCTGATGGTTGTCTGTGCTCATGCTGATGTGTTTATACCAATTGCAAATCAGTGGATAGTGTTTAGAGTGTATAACACATTATTGTGGAATGAAGAAAAGGAAACTTCTCTCTTCTAAAATTTGTAAGCTCAAGGAATTTGAGTTGGAGGGTGCATTAGAGCTGTACCTGTGCTCTATGCATCCTGCAGTTCAACAAGGTGTAAAGCAGGAGACTGACCTACTTGAGCTAACTCAAAACTTGTACTTAATTGCTAGTATAGCTTGAAGTAACTTAGTTAATTGTATAAACTTTAGTAAGGAACTGCTGCAAGTGCCTGTCTTTCAGAGATGGTTAAAAAAATAATGTGGTGCAACAACATTAAAAGCAGTTTTTTCTGCCCCGAAAGGAAACTTGTTTAATCTAGATTAGTTCTTTGATTTTATTTACAGTAAGCAGCTGTTGCTGGACTTGGAAGGGTCCTGCAATATTTGGCTAGGGAGGGTGGCAATATCTCATGTTACTATTATCATGAAAAACCTAACTTTCTCAAACAGCAATTCTCACCATTGTGCATAAATGCCACACTCATTGGTGCCCATGTTTGCGTCGGTGGCTGAAGTCACCAATTTCAGTATTAATGCTTAGAATCAGACATCAAAACATTTTTTTAACCTCAGTTTACATATACAGGCATCTTTATCTGAATGCATGCTCCTTTTCACTGTACTGTGTTGCATTGACACTTATCAGCTCGGATGTATTTGAGTACCAGCTATTTATATTTGAGCATCCCTTGCATCTTTTTGAGATCAGTACTCTAGGGGATAAAGTTGAGTTTATTATGTTTTTCATTCCTGTAAAAAGTTTCTTAGCTACAAAAATCATTATAGCAGAGAACAATCATTAGTAATAATAACTTTGTCTTGTACGCATGTGGAATTCATCTAATGAAAAAATGGCATGTGAGTAAAAGCAGAGAAGGAAGAATGTTGGCAGATATGTATGAGCATATAAGAGCATTTTGATGGAATATATGGCCAAAATACTTTGCTTTAGACAGTAGAGGAGAAGCAGGAGTATGTTTCAGTTAACTGCAATGCATGCCTCTCTTTTTGTAAGACATTTGACTCTATTGTTGGTTTTTTGGTTTGGGTTTTTTTTTTCAAATATAAATGCACTAGTTTGTCTTTTCTATTCTTATTCTAGACTCAGGTTGGGGAGTTCCTGGGAGACAATGATAAATTTAACAAAGAAGTCATGTATGCATATGTAGACCAACACGACTTTTCAGGAAAGGATTTTGTTTCAGCTCTGCGCATGTTTCTAGAAGGATTTCGTCTACCAGGAGAAGCTCAAAAAATTGATCGCTTAATGGAGAAATTTGCTGCTAGATATTTAGAATGTAACCAAGGGTAAGATACACTTCTTCAGAACTTTGGAAAGTTGAATAATTAATAAAAAATCCTAATAAATTAAATTTGCTGTTCTTTCTCTCCTTTTTGCCTTCAGGCAAACTCTTTTTGCTAGTGCAGATACTGCGTATGTTTTAGCTTACTCAATTATCATGTTGACAACAGATCTTCACAGTCCACAGGTATGTTGCTGGAATAAATATCTGTGTAATTCATAGGCATGTAACTTTCAGGCTTTGTGACAATGTAATTGTAAAAGCTTGTTGTCCAGTTTAACACCAGTATGTGTGTAAGAAGTAAGGTAGCCTAAGTTTGTGCATCTTTTAAGTAACAGTATTATGTTTCATGGGTTTTGAGGTTTTGGAGTTTTTTTGGTAGGCCTTTCTGTAAGGTAGATTTCTGTAAGATAAACAATTTAGTCTGTAGGACAAGATAAAGCTTTTTTTTTCCTTTCTTTTTTTTTTTTTTTTAATGTATGTCTAATTTGACCTACATTTGATCTGTGGATCCTACCAAATGTTTGAGTGTTAGAGTGTCCTCATGGCTTTGTGGTATATTGTAGATTTGGCAGTATAGTCTTGGATATGCTGAATACTTCAAAATGTCTTCTGAATCAGCAGGTTTATCCCTGATGGTAACTTTTCCTGTGCTGGGCAGTTTTATAGGGAGCATTGTAACTGTGGTGAGTGTGTCTCATTTGTTGGTACTTACAGCTACTTCTGCATTTCAGGTTAAGAATAAAATGACAAAAGAACAGTATATCAAAATGAATAGAGGTATCAATGACAGTAAAGATCTCCCTGAAGAATATTTGTCTGCAATCTATAACGAAATAGCTGGAAAGAAGATTTCAATGAAAGAAACAAAAGAATTAACAATACCCACAAAATCCAGTAAACAAAGTAAGTAGTTGCATTGTTAGCTTTCCTCAAGGGTTGGCTCTTCAGTTTCATGAAGTTCTCCTTTGTAAAATAAGAGTTGAATGAAGCAAACACCACTCACTTAACTCACAGTGGGTCCTAGCTTCTAATTTCATATTCTTTTCTTTTTAACATAAATGCATGATGCTAACCTCACTGCATTAAATGCAACTGTTCATTTTCACTTCCCTTTGCATCTGAATTCCTGGCAGTCAGTGCATTGACCATGAAGGAGGCAGGTTTTGCTGTTGAGCAGCAACACAGGGAAATTGGAGGGCTCTGTGAAGTTATGGTGTTGCCAATATGTACAGAGCAGAGCACGCACACTTCGGTGTGTCTTCTATTTCTAAAGTACCTGTTGTGATTTGCTGCAGTAACCAATCTGTCACCTCCAAAAATTTTGCAATATTTGGTTCTTAGGGCCCTAATTTGTGCCCTTTGTTACTTATCTTTTCCTCTCTCAGATACCAAAAAAACTTTTTGTGTTTTGCACAGTGTGGAGATTGAGATGTTACTTATTCTGGCTTTTCTACAGAGAACATTAAGAGAGACTTAACTTTTCCCCAACATATTTGTATAATTTAAGTCCTAGGTTAGCCTTATGAACGGATTGCTTGCAGGAAATTTGCATCTGGAAAAAAGAAATAATCTTGTTTTTAGTATTCATTCAGTTAGCGTAGTGTTTTATTGTAATTTTTAAAAAGATGAGTATTACATGCTACTTAGATTTCACTGTCTTGATGAGATGGAGGTTCTGTTACAGAAATGAAAAGATATAATGTAGTTCTTCCTCTGAAAAAGGATGTCCAGTTATTTTTTATTGTTATTTTCTCTGCTGATGGATTGCTATGAAATATCTCTTCATTTTGAATTTAGCTTAGTGGGTGTGATATTTATGCTGTCAGTTGAGGTGATGGAGAAGAAATCTCTGTTCTTCAAATCTTAAAATTCTCTTAAGGTTTAAAAATAGTTTACATTTCATACACAAGTTTGCCTTAAGTTAAATTTTATCTATATTGTAAAAAAAATATAAGGAAGTTGGTGTGGTAATTTCAGAAAGTAAAGAAAATACAAAAATGCGTGTGAGTATTGTACTTAATGAAAAATGTAAAATTATATTCGTAAGGACACCATTGCTAAAGATGCACAAATGAGAGAAAAAATGTGTTTGCAGGTGTTGCTAGTGAAAAGCAGAGAAGACTCCTCTATAACTTGGAAATGGAACAAATGGCTAAAACGGCTAAAGCTCTTATGGAGGCAGTGAGCCACGTTCAGGCCCCTTTTACTAGTGCAACACACCTGGAGCATGTGAGACCCATGTTTAAGGTGAGATACACATTTAGATAATAGTGTAGAATATCACAGTTTCTTAATACAAAATGCTGACTGACAGGATTTATTGAAAATACAAAAGATTTGTGTCTGCTATGTTTTGCTCATTTTGTGAGTTATTTAACTTGCTACAGGAAAGGATTTTGAGCCTTCTAATGTAGTTTCATTTACCCTGGAATTTAAGAAGTTTCTGTGCTGATAGAAGTAGCATCTTGAGGCAATGGAGGAGTTATGATGAATGTGTTCAAGGGGAAAAAAGTATAAAAAGTAGTTAAACACTTGAAATTATAGTATTTTTATTTCAAATATAGAGGTGTAGTCAAAAAACAGATATATAAAAGTGAGAAATCACTAATTTCAGGTCATTGTTTTGAGTCCCCCCTAATGCTTCTAAGGGAGATTAGTTCATTGCATTTTGGGAGAGCAATTATCAGGAAAAACTTTTATCTAATGTTGTCTGTTGCAAATGAATACTTCAGAAAAGCTAGGACTCTCATCCAGTGTAGGGGAGGAAGCTGGACCTGTATTAAACTGTTATTCTAAACATGTCTGCTATTGTGTAAGTGCAAAGCTGTCTGCATCCCAAATGCCTTTTCCATAGCAGTGATTCAGATTCATAGATAGGGTATGTTTGGTAGTGTACGATGCCTCGGTGTGCTCTTGGATGTGGTCCCTGGCATACCTCACAGCAGCCATCTGCCATTGAGAAAAATTGTTATACCCTTCCCGTACTCTCATTTGTGCCCTTGTTCAAGTCGTGGTCCTCGCCTGACCCCTTTGTGAACTGCTCCAGGGAAGTAAGGTCTCAGACCACTACCACTAAATAAACAAATGGTTCCCTGGAGGAATGTGCTGTAAGGTCAGGTGGAGCTCCAGGCCCAGGAATCACAGAAACATTTAGGTTGAAAGAGACTCTTAAAAGCTTTGAGTCCCACTGTTAACCCAGTGCTGCCAAGTCCAATACTAAACCATGACCCAAAGTGCCCTATCCACATGTCTGTTAAATACTTTCAGGGTTGGGGCCTGCACTTCTTCCTTGGGCAGTTTGTTCCAACTCTTGTCAACTGCATCTCTGAAGTAATTTTTCCTCATATTCAACCTAAGTCTGTCCTGGTGCAACTTGAGGCCACTTGCTCTCATCCTTTCCCTTGGTACTCGGGAGAAGAGATCAACTCCCACCTCTTTCACCAGCTCCATTGTCCTTCTCTGGACTCACTCCAGCACCTCCATGTCTTTGTTGCAGTGAGGGGCCCAAAAGTGAACACAGGATTCAGTGTGCGGCCTCCCCCGTGCTGGGTACAGAGGGAGGATCGCTGCCCTGGTCCTGCTGGCCACACTTGCTGGTACAGGCCAGGGTGCCATGGGCCTTCTTGGCCACCTGGGCACGCGGAGGATCTAGCTGTAAGATTGCTGGCTATGAGGCAAACTTACGAGTTCTTTGTCACCTTGTTAAAAAAACTAGCATAGTATTCCACTTGTACGGAGGAACACTAAGCACAGACCTTGTTAAAAATTTACTTCTAGGCTGTTCAAGGTGTCAAATAGCGGAGGTGTACTCTACTTTCTCTCTGTTGACTTCCTTAAGACTGAAATTAAATAATTCACATGCAGGCAACTGTAAAATTCATAGTGTGTTTTTCTTTGAGGTACCAGCCCTAATACTTCCTACCCTTTAGTATCTGAAAAGTGTGTTTCTAAAGTTCATTTTGATTGGAGCAAAATATGAAGCACCGGGGTAAATTAATACCCTAAACATCTTTCGTGAAGGCGCTAAGAATTAGAAGTTGTTACATGAAGTTACTTGAGGATGTTCATGAACTAAAGTACTGAGGACAGTGTAATGTATTGAGCAGAGGGCCCTCTTACCAAAAAAAAAAGTGAGAATTGTGGAATTTAAATACTTGATTTCACATTTTTTATTTAGAAGTAAATTTTCAGCAAAACTTCACAAATTTCTGTCTATCTCACCCATTGATTTCCACATAAAATTGATCATTATAACTGTATTTACAGATACAACAGCTAAATTTTTAAAACGAAGCAAAAATTCACTTTATGCACCCATCTAAGTAGTTCAAAATTGATTGTCTGGTTTTGAGGCTTGATTTTCACCTTTAAAAATAAAACAGTGTAC
Source organism: Edolisoma coerulescens (assembly GCA_013397115.1). Lineage (NCBI taxonomy): Eukaryota > Metazoa > Chordata > Aves > Passeriformes > Campephagidae > Edolisoma > Edolisoma coerulescens. Next base: position 1,979,668 of record VWZW01002478.1, on the reverse strand, counting down.
AAATAACAGCATACATCTAGTTACAAAGCACATTATACAGACCATTAGATAGTTCTTGAGAAATTATTTCAGTTTTGGGATTTTTTAAGATTAGTTTTGGTTTCAATAGCAATGAAAATTAGGAAGGCGGTGGGAAGAAACATGTATTTCTGAACATGAAATCATAGAATATTTTGGGTTGGAAGAGACCTTTAAAGGTCGTACAGTAGTGAATTAAATCCTGACTCTAGGCGTTCACCTGATGCCTTTAATACTGTCCCAGAGTTACAGTTTGGTATGTGCAAGTGTTAAATGCTTTTCATAGGTAGTGCTTTTGGAATTGGTGGCTTAAATGAAACCAAAGCATCTGTGGTGCATCATTTTATTACAAAATTAAGTATGAAATCTGTTGCTCCTTGCTGTGCCCATTGACTCTGTATTTCATCTGGGGTGACTTCAGGTAAAATTATTTCTAAAATCATTCTGGGTTCCACGGTGTTTTCTCTCCATAACCCCATGTAGTGAATGGTAGGATCCTCTGCATCTTCTCACTGTTTTTTCTGCCTTTGGGAGAGGGAGCCTTGACCACAAGGAAAGGACTATGCAGACTCTCTTGCAGTAATTTTAGTTGCATCTATTACATCCTCAGTGCCACCTAAGGCAAGAGGAATGGGAAACATCAACAGTGTCTTAGGTACAAAAAGATGAAGGGATAAGGGCAACAATATTAGTAGTAGAGAGATAAGGCAAGAGTCATGTCCTGGGTTTTGTTATTGTTGTGAAATATTACCATAATTTTTGTGTAATTGATAAAGTTTGCCTTATTTTCACTGCCTTCTTTTTTTTTTTTTTTCCTGGTGGTAGCAGGACAAGCTAGTCTTATTTAAGTATGTACTTTTCATCATAAAGAAATCTGTTACGTGGTGTGTTGGTTATTACAATAACTGTTGATTCTGCTTTTCAGGATGCAAAGATGAAAGTCCATCCTGGTGCTAAAACTCTAACAGACATCTAACTGATGTAGCTTTAGGGTTTGGTTTTTACAGCTATCTGAAGATGGTTGTGTGTTAGTTGCTGAGGGAGAGGACAAGTGATTTTGAGGAGAGCTCCGCTCTGCATTACTTCTGTCCCATTCTGTGTCTCATGTTTCTTCTAACCACACTTTATACTATTCTGTGTCTCATGTCTATATATTCTGTTTCCTTCTTGGCAAAAGACAACTTCAAGGTTAATGATGTAAGTTAAGGATGGAATTTACTCTTCAGTAAGATGTTGAAACTGTAACATTCCCTTTAAGTACCAACAATTGCTAATTTAACACTTATTTTGCATACATTCCAGTTGGCATGGACACCTTTTCTGGCTGCATTCAGTGTGGGTCTACAGGACTGTGATGACACCGAAGTTGCCTCTCTTTGTTTGGAGGGTATACGATGTGCAATCCGGATTGCTTGCATTTTCAACATTCAGGTAAAAAATGTAAGATTGATTTATGTACCACCAAAATGCTAGTGGGGTTCTAAGAGTCCTTGCTGCTGAAGCTGTGCACTGCAATACCTAGAGGCTGCCTGCTTCTGACTTCGCTATTTCATCTGATACTTGACTGGAAGTGTAAATGAGGTGACCTTTATTTTTCCTGGTGTTTTGTGGCAAGTGCTTCCATGCCTCTGCACTGAATGTTTGTTTCCCTAGAAATTGACTACTTTTATGTCAAAGTATTTTTATTTCTAGCTTTGTTACAAAGCTGTTTAGATGTGTTGTGTTGTTTTATAAAATGAGTCTCTCTGTCCTGTAAAATAGTATCTCTGTGAACTGTATTTGAAATATTGTTCTCAACTTCAGAGAGATTATACTAATCCAAGATGTCTATAAATGGATCCCCTTTTAACAGTTACGGCACTGGAAATGGCATTCCTGATGAATGCCATTTAATGAATGAATGGATCTTGCGTTACACGCAATGCCATGAATGCCAGACTCTCGGGCTCCAGAGGGTAATGGTGATTAAACTTGGGCTTTTTTTGGCTTTTGTTTTCCTGTTTAAAAATCACTGGTAAGGAAGGTACAATTATGCTATTGTAGATTATTAGTTAATAAATGGAGTACTGGTCTGCCATGAGTCCATTATAGGGATAGCTGAAGAGCGGGACAAGCAAAATTCATGTGTTTGGCATTGTGTTATTTCATGTGTACATTGAAAATACTTTAAAAAACAAGCAAGAAAAACCAAACAAGAAAACACACACCAACCCGAAAACCAATTGTATAAGACTAAGTAGAAGATGTTGAACTATGATACAATAGTGAATGCTTTCCTTCCTTCTCCCCTGTTTGGCAAGTTAGGTAACTTTTTATCACTAATGTGGAAAGGCACATTGGGACCAGTGATACAGCTGCTTTAAAAAGCCCATTTGAGATCATGTGAGGTTTCTTTCTTCTGTTTTTCTACCTGATTGCTGCACGACCACCTGTCCCCGAGCTGAACAGACTTTAAAATTTGACTAACAAAACCTTCCTGGAGCCTGCAGATGTTCAGTGAAATTCACACTCTGGTTACTTTTGTTTCTAAGCTGAAAAGTGTAACTGGTACAAATACCAGTTTCAGCAGCTGCAGAGTTTAGCTCTCAGTCCTGCAGTGGTCACCTTACGTGGAGAGGGCAAGGACATGTTTGCTCTAAGATCCCTATGATTCAGTTGTACCTGTCCGTTGGCTTGGGACATGATTGAACTGGAGATGTTCCCAAAAGAAAGGTTTTAAATTGCAGAAAATGGGAAGAGTTGCTTTTGAATTTTCAATATAAGCAATATTGAAGTAATATTGAAGCAGTATTCCTTCTTGGTTTTCTATGGAAATTCTGTTTTGTTGATACGATTAAAAACAGTACTGGTTTGTTGGTGATTTCAGTATTACAGGAGGATTCCAATTCACAAGATCTTGATTAGATGAGATATTGTCTGACTTCAGATACCAGATAGCTCTGGTGGTTTGAAGGAGACTGGCACATCTGTACTTGAGCTCATTTAAGGATCTTTTCTGTTGGAATGAAGTTTTTCCTCATGTGCTTAACCAGTGATGGCAAGTTTTCAATTTTCATTGTGCAAATGTACAGAAATTAAGATTGGTGTCTATTAAGAGTTAACATTAGTTTACACACCTTGAGAGATAATGGAGGGACCTGATTGCCTTTAATTTTAAGAAAATTTCCAAAGTACACAACATAGTTTAAGTTGTGCATTTTCACCTCTAAAACCTCAATTATAGATTCTGGTTTTAATTATTTATGCTTTTGTCACACAGTCTGACTTTTGTCTTTGAGCATCTGAGACAATATAGGCATCAAAAGGATATACTTAATCTGCTTATATCATCAGGTTTTAATTTCTAGGTGATGGACAAATTGTTTAGTTGTTTGTCTTCTACTTTGCTGGCTTAGAAAAAGGGGAGAGGGGGAAATACTTGTATGGATGAGTAGGACTGAAAACATTTTGTTTTTATAGAAGATACATAGTTTGTAGGCTCCAAAGCTTCATAGCTTAGTACACTTTCTTCAAGATTTCCATTTTTCTGTGCTTCCACATCATTTTCTGTGCCTTTGCCAGCATACCCTGCAGTAGTGGTTGGGTTTGAATGTGGCAGCTGTACAGTGGTCAGTGGCTCAGTGGCAATCTGTCCCTTCTACCATAGCCCACTGTTGTGGTGCTTGTGTTCTCTCTGTGGAATCCCATTCTTCCTGGGATTTTTTTTTTTTCAGTATTTGGTTGTTTTCTGTGCTCAATGATTTTTACTTAGAAATAGCCCTAAATATCCAAACAGTTAAATATATTTCATATTTGTCATTTGTTTATCTGGTGTACAACCATTTCACTTTATGGCCTTCAGTTTATATGTAACAGGAGAATAAAATGTACTTGTGGGCTCAAATGTAATCCTCTTTTTACCATTGTAATTGGTTCATGTGAGATCTGAGGAGTTTCCTTTGTTGTTTATAGATACCATACACACAAAAATTGGGTAACTGTGTAGAATTTTTTTGGTGAGGTCTGTCTAGAATATGGTCACTTGCTGATTACCCATGACACTTGCTTCAGAAGCTTCTGAGGTGCTCCAAATGATGTGGATTAAACCAAATAAGTTTTGAGCAATTCCATGGAATCCATAGCGTGTCTTTTAGTTACATTTTTTAGATTTTGTTGACAAAAAAATGCTACAACTTGAGTAAGTCTGCTAAGGCAGCATTTTCAGAGTAGGTCTGAGTATAGTACAAGAATATTGAAAGCTTAGCTAAGTAGCAGCATTTCTTCTGAAACAGGATCCTGTTTTCCCCAAAACGACCAAACCAGAAATCTAAACACAGCCTATCTGTTCTATGCTGTCAGACATAGCACTTCATGTTCCTGAATAGAAGGAACCTGATTTTATCCCACAGATATCTTCTTACTAGTGAAGAACATGAGTTATTTTCACTATGCTTTGGAAATTCAGGTCTAGGAAGAGAAAGGTAAATGGTATAGTAGATGAAATCACACAGATTGTACTAAGAACAAGAAATGGCGAAAATATTTATGAGACTTTTGTTTCTTTCCCTCCCATTTGTAGCTTGAAAGAGATGCCTATGTTCAAGCATTAGCAAGATTTACATTGCTTACAGTGAGTTCTGGTATTACTGAAATGAAGCAGAAGAATATTGACACCATTAAAACTCTCATCACGGTGGCTCACACAGATGGAAACTATTTAGGAAATTCCTGGCATGAGGTACAATTTGTCCTTAAACTGTAAGAAAGCATGTTTACTGATTTTCAACACAGTAGTGTGCTTGTTTGTGCATAAATACAGTGGGGCTTAGGTAGGTGCCACGTGTGTACTTTTGTTGCGTACATTTTGCAGCCAATTAAAGTAGCAAAACATGTCCAAGTGAGAAATAAAATTGTGAGAGATGAATCCAATACTATTTAAATTAATATTTGTTTTAGACAGAAGAGCAGGTTGTCTGACCTCAGGTGTTTAGAATTCTTTTCTTTTAAAGATCTTTGCTTGCTTTTTACTATTTCAGACTGAATTTTGTTGATAAACAACTTCTTTATTCTCTGGAATAGATTCTGAAATGCATCAGTCAACTTGAACTCGCACAGTTAATAGGAACTGGAGTAAAACCTCGCTACATCTCAGGGACAGTGCGTGGCAGGGAAGGTTCTTTTACTGGAACAAAAGATCAGGCTCCTGATGAATTTGTGGGGCTGGGACTGGGTAAGTAATGCAGATATGAAGTATTTCATTTAACTGGTTTTGTTCAGAGAACTATTCAGATTTGTTCTGTGTTTTTATGTGAAGTTCTGACAAAAGACCGTGAAGTAGTCCTTGTAAAACTTAGGCTTTGAATAGACTTATTCCAATTTCTGGAATATTTAGTTTGCTCTGTTATTATTGCTAGGGTGGGAGATGTAAGAAGATTATATATATTATTCATTTCTATTAAAATATAGCTTTCCAACTAAGAATGGATTGCAGATGGTATGACCAGATTTAATAATATTGCAACATTAGTGTGCCAAGTATTTTACCAAGCAAGCAAGTCAGTTCTGTGTAGGTTAAGCATCTGTTGTGGAGCTTTGCGAGAAATACACAGAATTCAAACCAAGGGGGAGATTAATTTAGCTTAAATTCTGAAATTCCGTTTCTCTCCTATTTTGGTTGCTTTGGTACTGAGTAAGTGCCTTTTTTAGGCTTGAGCACCAAAATATACTCCAAGAATGAGATGATGTCTCTTATCTTCCTAGAAAAGTATAAGTCTTACCTTAAATTATCTTTAGATTTTGTTTATTTGTCTGTTTTAAATGGGAACACAGTTATAGATACAGACGTGTAGGGTATTAGAAAACTCTGGAACAGTGTCAAAGTGTATATATAAGTCTATTTGACTATGAGAAAGTTTCAGTTACAGTGCCATGCTCAGTATCTCCTGCCTTTTGAACTTCACCCACAGCCAAACAAAAGCTTTGTCTTCCCTCAGTTTCTCATGTAATTTTTTTTTTAGTAATGATAATTTTTCTGTTCTCCTTATCTTAGCCCCCAAACTAGTCCTAATCATACAGCTGTTCCCCTCAGACAGTTTCTTTTCTTCTATAGTCAGTCCTTTTCTTTCCCCCCTATTCCCCTTTGGCCTGCCTCTGTGTACTCCCCTCACCTTGCCAAGCGTTGATGAAGGGAAAACTTAGGCCTGGAAATCAATGAGTCTGCCAGCATCTCATATACTGAGCTTCTTCCTGCCCTTCCAATATGCATCCTTCAGTTTAGTGTTCCCTGATGACCTGTGCAGCTTGGCTACTTCCAGGTGCTGGCAGTTTCTCTACACTGCAGTGACTGGCCTTTAAAGGTTTTAATTCCTAATAACTCAAGAATGTAAACTGTATTCAGGTGACTCAAAATCATACTTGATAGTAATTGGTGTCAATCCAGCTTATAAAGACCTTTTGCTTCTGTCAACTACATTTCTAGGGAAAATAGTTTATGCCCAAATGCATAAAATGTTTCTCTCTGAATTGGATTTCTGGAATGCTTATTACAGTGCACATATGGAAACTTCAGCATTTTCTTCTTTTTTTTTTTTTTAATAACGTTGCACCAATCTTACAGGAAAATGCTTGACTTGGTTTTTCTTCACTAAGGGGCTGTTAGAACATTTTCTCAACTATTTTAGTTATTTCACTTCTTTCCATAAATCCTTTTTTGCAGATAGTTTAATTTTCTATGACTACTCCAAAGTGTGCATTGGAACTATGGGTTTCAAGCAAGTTTTCTATAAGCCTGAATTCCTGTGAAGAACACATAGTGCATATTCCATAGATACAGACACACATTTTACAGGAAGATGGTTGTTTAGAGTGAGTGAAGGTGCAGTCTGGTGACGCAGAAGCTCCATCTTTCAGACCTGCTTGCAAAACCAGATGTGGATAAGCAGCAGCACTCACTCTTCTTGCTGAAGTTAATGTGGTTTTGAAACAACAAAGATCAACAAAACCAAACCCAAAAGCTCCTTTGCTTGTTTACTGCCTCAGGAAGGGTTCAGGTGTGGCTCTTCAGGCATCTGCATTTAAATGTCTTCATCTCTTGTATTATCTTCTTGTTGTGGCCCTTTTTTTTGTTGTTCTTGGAAATTCAAAACATCACAAGCACGTAGATTGTAAAAGTAAATGCATAAGCATCTGTTCTATTGTTCCTTTGGTAGGAATGTTGCCTTACTTGGAGTAGTAATTGTGAAATTCACATTTCTTCTACTTCAGTTTCTGTTCACAAAGTTGGAAGACAAAACCTGCTGCTGTGAGTAGGTCACAGCCAAAGTGTACTTCCTAGGTAACCAGAAATCCTCTTTGGACACTGGGAATCTGAGGAATCTCTTTTTCATAAAGCAGAGTTACATAGCTGACTCCTGTGTTTCATTGTAAAAGATTTCTCAACTATTAGGGTGTAAGTCTGCTGTCTGTTTAGGTTTTCAGGCATTGAATTACAAATCCTGCGATAACAAGGAATTCTCACGTAAGCTGGTAGAGTTGGTTAAGGTTCTGACTCCTTGGAAATAGCCCTTCAAATTCTCTTCACACTCTGCTGCTCACGTGATATGTTTCTTAGCTCACTCATTACCAAGATTCAAGCTAATTGGCACTGGCAGCTTGTATGCTTACAAGAGAAGTCTTCATCAAACCCAGTGGTATTATAAGTTGCTGAAATACTAGTATGAGGTTACATATGTATGTACAGAAAAGTTGTTCCATAAATGCTCTAGAAAAGTACTTCAGATGGGTGGTCAGGTTATATAAATTTGACAGATAGTCATCTCCAGCCACCTCCAAATGTGGATGGAGCACATCAAGACTTTGAGGCAGGCTGAAACATGAGAAGTTTTTCTCTCAGCAAACCTCTAACAGAACTGCTTGCCTTCTTTCAGTCTCCTGTTCTTCTCTGTACCTCTGAAAAAAAAGCACCCTGAATACAGGGTATGTGGAATTACCCAGAGTGATTGCAAGATTCCTGCTCTTTTTTTGATGGTGGCACAAGGGGAGTTTGGAGATTGCTAAAAATTTCAGAATTTTTCTCAATGCTAAGTTAGCAGTTTCTTCATATGAGCTTTCCCAGATGTGGGTTACAGTTTCCAGCCTCCAAAATAAATAATTGCTATTTTTATTTATAGATACTTCTCACTATTTCTGGGTGATAATTTTGCAGTAATTGAGATGTAGCGTAAAGATGGAGTTTTGGTGGAAGCTCTTCTTCATGAATGATAAATAAAATCTTTCAGGATGGATTTACTCACTTGATGCTAATTAAGCGTGAAAAATTCTCCTCTAAACTATATTCTCTATCATATGTTGTGTATTTTAAGCAGCAAGATTACCAAAGGTCCATTGAAAGATGGAGGAAATAAAGGTGATTCTTGTGGGTTTTATTTTTTTCACTTGTATATATTGCTTCAAATGTGGACAGTTTTCTGGGACTAATACAGTTTATGCATGGATAGGAAATCCAGGTAATTAGGATTACATCAGCATGCAACTGTTCACTGAGATGGCCAGCTCATGCAAAGGAATTTAATAATGTGCTTCTCTTATTTGTGAATTAAAAATACATTAAATTATACTGGTAGTGGCACAACTTTTATTCCTCTTTCCTCCCAATCCATTCTGTATTCTCTCTTACCCATTTTTCAATTTTTTTTCTATTTAGTTGGTGGAAACGTGGATTGGAAGCAGATAGCAAGCATTCAGGAATCCATTGGTGAAACTAGCTCCCAAAGCGTTGTTGTTGCTGTAGACAGGTACTGTATTAAATTTGTTGTTGCCACCTGAAGTTTTTTAAGCAGTATTTGAATACCCTGTGCTAAGAAAATGATCTTATTAATTTATTAATTTATTTGGAAAAAACATACATAAAAACTACCATAGAGAAGTGCTTTTCAGTTTGGGGGTGGAGTGGTTTTTTTGGATCACAGATATTTTTGCAAGAAGGAGCAGAGCAAAGATCAGGCAAGAAGCTTTTTTACTGATAAAATATTACTACAGAAGACTTGCAGAATGAAGTCTGCTGTGTTGTCTATTGAATCTTGATTTGCTGTATATAGTAACAGATAGCAAATCTCATTTTGCCTTAGTACTGAGGGCATTATTGTCAGACCCTTTTTCTCCTAAATGTAATTACTGACTCCCTGCTTTCCTCTAGGTTATGTAGATGTTGTCTGAAATGACGAAAATTATTATTCCAGTCTTCCTTTCTATGAATCGCATTTATTTTAACTGGGTTTGGCTAGGCAGAATACATATTATGAGCATTCCCTGCTCATATCGTACAGTGGAGATCAGACCGAAGTGTTCATGGATCTTGCTTGCTCAGCGTATAAGAAATCAGAACATATAATTTTCTTAATGGTTGTCAAAATTGATGAAGAGGTATCATTTTGAAGGCTTACAAACATTTCTGTGGTTGAAGTACAGGCAGCAAGACTGGTGTCAGTTCAATGAAAAGTTGTCTTGCAGTAAAATCACATCAAGTGCACTGGAAGCTTGATGTCAAACACATAATAGCTGTTTAGGTTTGCAGTGTCCCTCCCTGCTTCATAATGGGAAGTGTTTCAAATATCTACTTGTCATGGCAAATGGAAATTATGCACTCTGGAGATGTTTGACTTCTGTATTTGGATCAGGAATGATAAAAACTGACAGTATTATCAGTATGTCTTTACAATTACTAATTGTTTTTTAATAAATAAAGGTAATCAGAGGCTGTCTATATATTGTTAAGAAAAACAAGACAAGGAAGCTTGAATACATTTAATAGATGTTTTTCTTAAGAAATTTTAACAATGTCTTTAACTGCACTTTACAGAATATTTACAGGATCTACAAGGTTGGATGGAAATGCTATTGGTAGGTTTTATCTCTTCCCTACCCCTCCCCACCCCTGTAAACTAAACCTTGGAAAAATACTGCATTAAAATCTGTGGTCATTTAACAGTGGATTTCGTTCGCTGGCTTTGTGCTGTGTCTATGGATGAGCTGCTGTCTGCTACCCACCCTCGAATGTTTAGTCTGCAGAAGATAGTAGAGATTTCTTATTACAACATGGGCCGGATAAGGTTACAGTGGTCTAGGATCTGGGAAGTTATTGGCGATCATTTTAATAAGGTATCCCTGTTCATGATTATGGTGCATACTCCTTCAGTTACTGATACAGATAAATTTTATTTTGAGATTTATTGGAAAAGCATGTACTTATCTGAATCATGGTAGTTTTTCTGTCCTTCTCTGTTAAGCTTGAACCAACAAAATTGTAAAGCTGGAAAGACCTGCGAGAATGCAGAGGTACACAGTATAATAAATATAAAAACAGAAGTATACATTAAGTTATTTATCGTGACCTCGGTCTAGAACTGGCTGCTGTTAGTTTTGTGTTATAATTTTTGGGGGTGTTTCATGACACTTGGATTAAGAGGTTGTCTCCAAGTCTAAATTGACTGTTTATCAAATAAATGTTCGACATGCATTTTTAATACAGCTGTTGAAGTCTTTTTTAGACAGCTTGCTTATTTTTAGGAGATTTTAAATGCCAGATTATTTAACGTAGAAAATAGCTGGAATTAGTTAGGGACTATTGAATTGCATAAACAGTATGGTTTCTGGAACTGACTACTGTTTAATTTCATTAATTTTCCAGTACTGCTTAGTTCTCTGTTATCAACTGTAAAGGCAGCTTGTGCTGAATCCATAAGAATTCCGATGCAAACTTACTCTGCATTTCTATTCTATGTTCTCAGGTTGGCTGCAATCCCAATGAAGATGTAGCTATTTTTGCAGTAGACTCATTAAGGCAATTGTCAATGAAGTTCTTGGAGAAAGGAGAACTTGCTAATTTCCGATTCCAGAAGGATTTCCTAAGACCGTTTGAACATATCATGAAGAGAAACAGGTAATAACGTACAATTAACTGAATTGCCTGGGATCACAAGCATCAACTTTTGCAATTAATGTTTCAAATTGCTTTTGTAAAATCAGTCATTAGAGAATTATACTATTCTAATTGATTATGTAATTTAGTTTAAAAGATTACTGTTTATTATCCTTATTTAGGTCTCCTACTATTCGAGACATGGTTGTACGGTGTATTGCACAGATGGTGAATTCCCAGGCTGCTAACATTCGTTCTGGCTGGAAAAACATTTTTTCAGTGTTTCATCTGGCAGCTTCAGATCAGGATGAGAGTATAGTGGAACTGGCATTCCAGACTACGGGACACATTGTCAGTGAGTATGGACAATATTCAGATGTCATGCAAGTGTGTCACTCCAAGAGCCCAAGAAGCTTTGTTTGTCTGTGGACTCCACAGCTGGCATTGTAGAGCCAGCTGCATGTCTTGGAACCAATGATATACACTTTCCAATCAGTCCTCTGGGAATATACTTATGAAAGTCATTCAGTAAGATTAGAGTTAACTCGCTTTCTTCATGCCTTTTAAAAAAACTTACGTTTGTAACATTCTGTAGTAAAACAAGTCAGGCCTTAGGTAATTCTATTTAATGTGTACATTTTTACTTAAGTGAGGTATTCTGGGGTTTCCCCTAGGAAAAAAAAAATAAAAAGATGTAGCCATTTTACTAGTAGGTTGTTTGCCTATATTTTTCTGTGTTTCTGAATTGTGCTTTTGTAAGGCCTGTTTAGGAGAAAGTGCTGAGCTAGGGGGCACTGATAATTTTTTTCTCTCTCTCTTTCTATTCTAATCTAGATCCCAGGTTTTAAGGGATTTCTTTATTCTGTCTGAACTTCTGCAGGTTTATAAAACTATTTCAGCACCGATTAAACACTTTTTTTCTTCAAAAGTAGCTATTTAAAAACAAGGCAGCATGTTGCTGGGGAGGAGGTCCATCAGTAGATGTAACTCCATGGTTCAGGTGTCCCTCTTAAGCTCTGGTGACAGACTAGTGTTAAATAGTAAGCCTATTGCTCTAGTCTTGCTTAACTGTTACATTTACCTGCTTTAGTCTAGATGCTACTCTAATTTATTTTAAACACTCACTGTCGAAATGAAATGCCCTCTGGGTACTCTTTTTTTTTGTATTCTTCTTTTTTTCTTTAGTTTTTCTTACTACTCAGGCATTTGACAGCACCAATCAATGAACCAGTCTCTAATGGCTTCTGTTACAGACAGTTCATATTAGAATTAATAGATTTTAAAGCATGACACTTTTTTTTCTCCTGTTCATGCTTTTTTCTCAGCAATCGTGTTTGAAAAACACTTCCCAGCAACCATAGATTCTTTCCAGGATGCAGTGAAGTGCTTGTCTGAATTTGCCTGCAATGCAGCATTTCCAGATACCAGTATGGAAGCGATCCGCCTCATTCGCCACTGTGCGAAATACGTGTCTGACAGACCTCAGGTATAGTCTGTGTTAACTAAATTATAAGTGCTGTTATTAAAAAAAAATAGTTATGCTAAACTTACTGGCATCAGGTGTCATGGATTAATGAGAAATGTACTTTGTTCAGAAACAATAGGAGTATAAAATGCTACAGGCTTTGAAAGTATCAGCGATTTTTTTTTCTCTTCTTTTATTCCCCTTTGCCCATCCCTATCCCACCAGTTCAGCTGGTGACTTGCATTCCTGAGAGCTGCTGGAAATCAGCATATCTCAGGATCTGCTCTCTACTGAGAAATGTGAAGAAATGGATAATGATGTAACTAAAAATGCTTGATATCCTCAAAATGTTATGGTTAGATCCTCACTTTCCGAGCTGTCTCTATAAAGATGAGAGCAAGAGACTCACACTGAACTGCAAGCAAAACCTGGTACTTGAATGTATAATCTTGTTTGGTTTTTTGAGTTTATTCTTCATGATATACTGAGCATTACTTTGAAGAACACTTTCTCAGTGTTACGGTTTTGATTGCCACCTCATCTAAATATCAGGGTGTAATACTGTTGCAGGAGAGATCGTTGTTTACAGTCCAAACCATGTTTTATTTTGAAGAATCTAACTTCTATGACTGTATAACTCTTGTGTTTCCTTCTAAAGGCATTCAAGGAATACACAAGTGATGATATGAATGTAGCTCCTGAAGACAGAGTGTGGGTGCGAGGATGGTTCCCAATTCTCTTTGAGTTGTCCTGTATCATCAATAGATGCAAATTAGATGTAAGAACCAGGTAACAATCAGTATTTGTAATTCAAATTTTAAAAAGCTTACTTTACACTTTTAAAATAGAAATAACTCTTGATAAACGTAATCACTGTAAAATGACTTACCTGTTTAATTTGGGTGATACCACTGTGGAAACAACAAACGCCTTTTAAATAGGCACTGGAATACAGAAATGAAGTCTGTGTTCTGTACATTTGAAATTTTTGTTTTCTGTTATAATAAATAACAAAGTTATGTAGCTGTGATTGCATTCTGTCTTGGACATCTGACTTACCCTGGGGATTTTAAAACTTACCCTGGGGCTTTATGCCATGATTCATTAAGTGGTTGAAGATTGCAGAAATGGTTAAAAAAAGCAAGGTGTACTCTAATCTCATGTAAAACTTGCTTAATTTCCTGGAATATGATTTTCCCTTGTAAAGTGTATTTAGTTGCAGTTCTGATGTGAAATAGGAGGGGTAGTATACAAATAACTTTAAATTTACACATTGGCATGCAAGCTGTGCATCTGGACTCCCTTTATAGCTGGCGAGGGTTAATACTTGTTTCTAGACCTTTGTATTTTTTACTGGAAATATTTGTTCATTAATTATTGGGGTCCTTGGTAAAGAAGTTGGTTTACTATTTTAATTTTAATTTACCACAGTTCTCAAAAATATTTTTTGGCTATTGTCTGTGACTATAAAGTGCTTTTTTTACAAGCTGATTTTCTCCTTCTTTTTTGTGTACTCATGTGCACGTATAATGTTCTCAACAGTATTTGAGTTTGTTATTGCTGCTCTAGTTGTACTTACTTGGTCTAGTTTATGTCTTTCTGTAACTCTTAGTATAAGTTGTTCTTTCTTCATTTCAGGGGCTTAACAGTAATGTTTGAAATAATGAAGACATATGGCCATACTTATGAAAAACACTGGTGGCAAGATTTGTTTCGTATTGTCTTCAGGATATTTGACAACATGAAACTGCCAGAACAGCAGACTGAGGTGAAAAAAAGTGGAGGAAGATAATTTACATGAAAACTACATTTACAGTAGAAAACCTGTAATATAGGTTTGTCAAGTAATGTAGGGTAAACCTCAAAACTTGGATGGTGGACCTGTGGTTCCAGTATCCTTGTGTTGTTTTAATGGCATTCTGTTGGCAGGTGTTATCCGTTTTTAAATTTTTTAAAAGCAGTAAGTAAAAGGCCTACTAGTTTACACAAGGAACAACAGAAGACTAGCATAAAATGCAACTTATCTAGGGTTTGTAAGAAGAACTGTAGCTTTTACATCTGATGTTTGGAATCTGAGATACACAACATGCTCGCTTGAGTGAGGCATGTAATCAGCAGTGAAGTCACAGTTAGAAGAAATAAGTTCTGTTAGTTCAAAATTTTTTTATGACAAGGCAAAAAAACCTCCTCAGCCAAACAGAAACCAAAAAACCCCATAACCAGCCCACGAACAAACAAACAAAAGCCACCCAAAACAGCACTGTGCTGTCATTGCACCCTTTTGACCATCCATCCGGGTTTTGATCTGCCAAAGCGGAACTGGGTACTGTTCAGACAAACAACTGAACAGAAATGGACTTTAAAATGTAAATAATGTGTAAGTTATTAATATTAGAAGTTAGATCAAAACTGTCAATTGTTTGGGAAGCTTAGCCTGGCTATTTGTAGTAGGACATGTCTCACTTTGTAAATTTTTATTCCCTGGAAAACACTTAAAAGAAACACAGCTTTAGCTTGGTGTTAAATCACTGAGCTAGGATTGGACACTAAGACAGTCGTTTGTCTGTTCCTGTACCTCTTTTTAAACCTGCTAGTTAGCAAAGCAGAAGTTGAGGCTCCAAATTTTGAGGTTTTGAGGTACAGAAATGTCACTGTAAAGCAAATTGAGTAAATACAAATGTTTATCTATGCGTGTATCCTAAAGTTTCACCTTAAGGTTGTAACTCTTCTTTTTTTTGACTCCTAGAAAGCTGAATGGATGACAACTACTTGTAACCATGCACTTTATGCAATATGTGATGTATTTACGCAGTATTTAGAAGTACTTAGTGATGTTCTTTTGGATGATATATTTGCACAGCTGTACTGGTGTGTGCAGCAAGGTAGGAACTGTACAAATTATATTAAAACAATGTTAACATTTTACTCTGTTGAATGTGAATAAACAAATACACTGTTTGTCTTTCACAGACAATGAACAACTGGCACGATCTGGTACAAACTGTTTGGAGAATGTTGTCATCCTTAATGGTGAAAAGTTTACCCTAGAAATCTGGGATAAAACTTGCACTTGCATGCTGGATATTTTCAAAACTACAATCCCTCATGCGTAAGACAACTGTTAATATTTATACTTTGTAAAATAGTTTAACTAGATGATTCATCCATTTCAGACTCTTAGATATCTCATAGGTGGGGTGAGCAAGAAGCTGTTACGCATGGACTAAAGAGAAACAGACTTACTTGAAACATAATGATAAATTAGGTGTAGGTATTCTTTTGTATTGTGAATGATAAAGTGTTAAAAACTGAAATACCATATAGGAGATAAGCAAAAAAAAAAACCCAACAACCCTCAGAATGTAACATGATTCAATTTTAAGGTTTTGGATTTTTGGAGAGGTACTATCTGATTTTTTTGGTTATTTTCTTTCTTGTAATAGAAGATGTAGGCTTTGCTATTCGTAATTACATATGAAGCTTTTTCCACAAAGTAGTAAAATACTGCAACAGTCCTACATATTTAAGTCTCTGTGGTTGATGGCTAATTTCCATCATATGTTTATATGAATCTTAATATTTTTGTGAAAATGATCTTGGATATTTGGTAATTCTTTCCCTTCATATAATAACTCAGTGTGAGGTTTCTTGGAGTAAGGCCATGCTATGTTTTATACATCCTACACCAGAGTAACAAGAAATCACAGCATTATACCAAAGGTGAGGGGTTTTTCCCCTGCAGTACCAACACTGAGGTGAAACACTACTTGTTTTCAAATCGGACAGTATTCTTGGTGAACTGCTGCATTATTACTTGTCCTGTGTCTGTCATCCAGTCCAAATTGTTTGCTTCTGGGACCTACTTTAGGCCTGAAGAAAACTAAAGGAAAAGGAACCTTCTACATGTCAGTCTTTCCGTAATTTTAGAGTTGTAAATCAGATAGCACTGTAAGAGAGCTTCATTCATTCATTAAAAGACAAAATCTGGCCCTACCTCACGTATTTTTTATATAACTAGGTATAAATTAATTCCATCAAAAAATAATTATAAAACGAAGGTGGAATATTTGGGAGCTGGCAAGATACTTCTGCATTTTGGTAACTGCCACAAATGAAATTGGAACCCGAATCTCTGGATGTACAAGTCCAGCTGAATTAACCCTAACTTACTAATGGCCTGTACTTGGAAAGATTTTGAAGTTAATATTCACTAGCAGAATATTTGTTTTGGTTTCAGCATATGATCAAAACTTAGGTTTCTGGGTATTCTTAGAGTTGAATACTAGAAATCTTTCTAGAGCAGCATTTTGGATATCTTAATATTTAGACGTACTCAAAATATACCTGTTGCCTTTAGTTTTATCCAGTTTGAAATATGTGCATTATTCGCTTTGATGTTGAGGCACTGCTGTTTCTCAGATGGGTTCTTTTTCCTAGGAGAGTATCTGACGCCTTCCTTAATCTTTCTCTTTCTTTCTCTTTTAATCTTACTGTACTATCTTTTGAGAACTTCATTGTATTATTCCTTCTTAAATTTCTGGGAGGTTCCCAGCTTTGGCAGTCTTATTTTGATTTTATGTGAGGGTACTCGTCTTTTTTTCCTTCTCTTTCTGAGTCCTAGGAGGATACTTCTTTTTTCCTCTCTTTTTATGGTATCTGGTTCTTTTTCTGAGACTCCTGATTTGGCTGACATTTCATATTTTTATTTCTTAGTCCTTCTATTAGCCTTATTTTTGCAATGGAGCTTTTCCTACCCTCCCATCCTTAGTTTCTTATTATTTTCTTTTTTGACAATCCAATTTTAATACTCAGCTTGTTGTGGAGGCTGCCTCAGTGCTTAGAGAAGGCAAATGATCTTTTTGCCTTTGTTTTTCCCTGCCTGGAAGTAACAGAGTAGTTAATGTTGAAATGAAGAGAGGCAAATCACACAGTGGTATATATGAAAACTTTATGGGCAAGTGCTTTATTGCCAATTGTCTTCAAATAGTCAGAGGTTACGAATCTCTGGAGTGTAAAGTATCTTCTGGCAGAAGTTCTTATTAGTCTGATCAGGTAGGGTTACATATGTTCTTTTTTAGCCTTCGTATAAAACATCTTCCAGGTGTTGTCAAACTAACTTCTTTAATATAAGAGCTGCAACATTGGCTGCAGGAGTTCTTAATTGCAGTGTCAGCCTCTGCTGGTTCTTGGCAAGTTACTTTTTTGCAAAGAGAGATGATCATATTTCCTTGCGTGGAAAACTATAATATTTACTCAGCTACCAGTTTCTGCAAGGATCACTTACTAGAAAACCGCAAACCAGACTGCTGCCAAGCACGTGCAGATCACTGAGGTGTTGGTAGCTGAAGGTACTAATACAGAATGACACAGAATGGCTAAAGTTGGAAAGGGCTCTGGAGGTTTTGTGGTCCAACCCCTGTGCTTAGGCATGGCCCCCCAGAGCAGTTTTCCCAGGATCACGTCCTGACTTTGGAATATCTCCAAGGAGGAGAGCTCCACAGCCTTTCTGGGCAACCTCTGCCTGTGCTTGATCACCCTCACAGTGAAAAAGTGTTTCCTCATGCTCATACGGGATCTTCTGTGTTTCTTTGTGCCATTGCCTCTGGTCCTGGCATTGTGAATCACTGGAAAAAAGCCTGGTGCTCAGAAATACAGTGTGAGTGCCCTCTTGTCCTCCAAAAATTCAAGAGTTAGAATTGGTTCCTTGCACGAATTATGATGGTCTGGCCTCTGCTGGCTCATAATGGCTGGTAATTCCGATACCTCAGTTTGTGTCCTTGCAGCTTTCAAGAACCAATTCAGTTCTCTGTTCTACTTTATTTGTTGCCTTATTACATGCCTCAAGATTTTATCTTTTCTTATCTCCAGTTTGTCTTTTTAGTTATCCAGTACTTAGTTTTCCAGAGATCAGTGGTATATTCATTTAGGATGCTTAGCTTGGTGGGGAAAGCTCTCCCTTAGGATATGCAGACACAAATGTCCAATATGTGTTACCTCACACGGATTTAGACTAAAGAGTTTGAGATCATGACAATGACAAGTAACTTCAGTCTTACTTTGTAGCAGTAGACTGGATAGAACAAGAAGTGATGGGCCAACTTAGGTTATTTAATCCAGTTTCCCTCAATTCTTGGCAGGCACAGACAGTCTCTGTAAGTTACAATTAGTGTAGAAATTTTTTAGTGCTAAGGTTAAGATCCTCAAGACAGCAGTGTCCTGTAGGAAATGAGCAGGAAAGAGATCAGAAGTATTGTCAGTGACTTGATACCTCCTAACAGCAATGAATCCTGAGTGGAAGTGGTGAATCTTAAGTGGAAATAGAAACATAATGCTGGAATATACCCCAGAGAGAGAATGGAAAACATCTCCAAATGTTCATGTGATTTGTTCTGGAGTAGATTCATTCCTTATTCTAGGTAAAGCTTGAAGCAATGTGGGAGAAGAGGCTCGCCAGTGGCAATAAAGCACTGCCTTAAAACAAATCCAGTATTTCTGAGAAAAATTATTCACCTCCACATAGTCCACTTGTCCATCCAAGGTAGTGGGCAGAAATGCTGAAGTTCAAAAAACACAATACTTACATGTTTAAGTATGTGTGAAAGAATAAAGTGTACTTAGAATTGAAGTTAATGCAAAAAACCCACACCATGTTGAAGGGGACTTTTTAGAGTGTTGGTTCTGATTTATACTTCACACTTAGTAAATTTGGGACTGGTTTTGTGTTTTCAAGGCTGCTGACTTGGCGACCAGTCGGTGGGGAGTTTTGCTCTGGCTCTCCCTCTGATGCAAAAGAAAAACTGGTAAGCTGCTGAAATAAAAAAATAGTTTAAGATTGCAAGAGCTCAGTACAAATGTGTTGTGATGTAGAATAGGTGAAAAGTATACTTGGTTTAAATACATTTTTCAATTTTGATTTACTTGAATTTTTTTTCCAGCTCAGGTGCTATTTAATGTTTAAAAATGGCAAGGAATTAAGTGACACAGAAGTATGTATTTGTTTGCAGCAAAGTTGACTTCCATAAATTGGCTGTAGGTAGTTACCTGTGTTTGTTTTAGGTAATGTCCTGTGTTTGGTAGGTTTCTCTAATACTGTATTTGGGCTTTGAGTTGTTTTCTGGTTTGGGTCATGGTTTTTCTTTCATTTTGATGTATTGGCAAGAAGAGAAACTGCTAAAGAGGGATAGATTGACAGTTAGATTGACTTTTTCTTTTTTTTTTTCTCCAGATTTTCTCTTGCAGTATCTTAAATATCTATTTAAGATAGAAAATTGATATAAGCATCAGATTTCTTAGCGTTGATTGAATAAACTGATGTGAAGTCTGGATTTGTCTGCAAGTGACAGTGCTGTAGCTACTTTGGTACTGACAAGAATGAGTTTAGCTTTTGGACATTCTCACAAGATTGCTACATGAAGTTCTTTATAGATTAATGAAGCACTTGATAACAGT
The DNA here is from genome assembly GCA_013397115.1 of Edolisoma coerulescens. NCBI lineage: Eukaryota > Metazoa > Chordata > Aves > Passeriformes > Campephagidae > Edolisoma > Edolisoma coerulescens. The sequence goes on along the minus strand of VWZW01002478.1, from coordinate 1,959,842 downwards.
TGCTCAAGGATAATTGTCCAAATGAGCTTTACTAACAGAGGCCGACTCCCTCCATTTATCTTTATGGAATGTTAGCATGATTCAGTTAAAACATGTTTGTGAAGGCCAGTTCTCGTTATATGGATATTGTACCTTCATGCTGTATTATGACTCATTTATATATATTGGCTATATTTTTTATCCATTTATGTCAAAAATAATAGCATGCATAAATGGCAAATAAATTTAAAGTCTTGAGTAAATTGGAAGATCTTTTCCCTGTGAAATAGTTTAACATGAATGTTTTTAAAAACTATTTTTGTCTTCAGTGTAAAAAAAATATTTTGCAACTTCAAAATTAACAGAACTTGTATAATAAATTATACTAAAGGAAAAATACTTTGGCTTTCATTTAGTAGGATAGAATCTTTGCAGGCTTTGGATATTTTCATCTCATTTTTCTTTAGGTAGCTCAGATATTGTGTTTTGCTATCTGTAGATGTGATACCTATTAAAATATATTTTTTTACTTAGTAGAGATGAAAACCTTGGTTATCTAGTGATATGAGAAGCTGAGATGTTCTTTACAGGAACCTTGCAGCAAACCTCCTACTCTTGATCTGGTAAAAGCCATAGTAACTCTTGGCTGACAGAAGAAGTGCTTGGAGGGAATACAAAAACCTGTCTGAAAAATGCTGCTCGTTGACTTTTCTGTGTACTTAAGTATTTGTTGCTTGATAAATTTTCAGTTGTATCTTAGTAGCTCATCTGTTTGGTACATCTTTCGTGAATGCTCATAGCAAATATGACTAGAACTGAATGAAAGTGCAGTGTTGGAACAGCAAATGTCTTGAGCTCTGAAGAGCACAGCACTATTACCAGTTAGGTTGCAGAAGTTTTCTCTAAGTTAATTACTTAATTTTTTGTTGCTTTCTTTTCAGGATACAATCTCCCAGAAGTCAGTAGATATCCATGATTCCATTCAGCCTCGATCTTCAGATGGACGCCCATATCAGCCCAGCACAGGGGCCACAGTAGCTGAAGAAACGAGTAAAGCCAGGCCAGCAGCAAGTGTGTGCTCTGCAGTGGTTTGGCATTTGATATCTGTTAAGAGTAGTATTTAGCAGATGTTTAATATATTAGTTACAGCCTCAGCTATGACTTCAGAAACACGATGTGAAGAAATCACATTTTTTTAAATTTCTATCTTGATGCAGTATGACAGAATTCTCTTGGACTCCTGTGGGTCTGCATTTTTGGCCTGTGTTTTAAAAATCAAAGAGTTCAACTGCAAGCTTCTAGGCTTCTTACCCAAAGCAAAATATTAAAAATAGTAGTCTCCTTACAATGCTGTGTATTTTTTTTCCTTAGGAGCAGAGGTTTTTCGGTGCAAAATGCAACAGAAGCAGTAGCTGAAAAAGAATTCTGTCTATGATTTGAAGAGAGTATATCAAACCCTTATTTAAGAGCCTTGTGCAGTTATGTGTTGGTGCTTAAAATGGTCATGTGGTGACATTAGTACTTGCCACAGCTGCAAACAAGCAATGATGCCAATGCTGTGCTAAGCTTCCTGCCTGGGAACAGCCTCTGCCTTTTGCTATTGCACTGAAGGTCCAAGTCACTCATTGTGATTTTTAGGGAACATTGAACCGGGTTGATCCAATGTATCACAGACAACTTCAGGAAACAGTTTTTTAAGATGTTCCAGTGGGTAACGTGGTGATCTGTCCTGGTATTAGTAATTCAGACAGGTGGATTCCAGGCTTGGTTTACACATATGCTTGAAGTTAAACTGTTCTTCAACTTGCCCTCAAAAAAGTTCTTTAGTTAATGAGTAATTTTCTTTCCTTTAAAGAATTTCCAGAACAGAAGTTATTTGCTGCTCTTTTGATCAAGTGTGTTGTGCAGCTGGAACTCATTCAGACGATCGACAACATTGTGTTCTTCCCAGCAACTAGCAAAAAAGAGGATGCAGAGAATCTAGCAGCAGCACAAGTAAGTGGAACTGATAGATATCTCTCTTTTTAACTCCTTTTCCTGCAAAAGTTTTAAGATAAATTTTTTTAACTCTGTAACCTCTGCTATTTTACAATTTTTACATGTGTTTGACTATTGAACTGTTGAGATCTTTTACAACTTCCATTAAATTGCATTTGCTGTGCCAGGGCAGCACTGTGGAGATTAAAACATGTATTGTTCAAAGGGATTTATGTAACTGGGATGTGGATACAACCTTTAATACAGTGTTAAATTTAAGTACAAGTACAGATGTAAATCGGGTAGGATGGAGTTACCACAGGAGCTTGCTGAAGACAGTTGTGAATTTTTACTTCAAATATTTTTTTTTCTTCCCCCTTTTTTTTAATAGAGAGATGCAGTAGACTTTGATGTCCATGTGGATACACAGGATCAAGGGATGTATCGTTTCCTAACATCACAGCAGCTTTTCAAACTTCTGGATTGTCTGCTGGAATCTCACAGATTTGCTAAAGCATTTAATTCAAACAATGAACAAAGAACTGCTCTCTGGAAAGCAGGTGAGTCAGTCCCCTTGGAGAAACACTTTGTGACAGTGTGAATTGACCCAAAAATAGGTTAAAAGTACTTTGATGCTGAATGTAAAAGTTGAAGGTTTAGCTTTATAACTGCAGGATTCCTAAAGGGAGGGGACCTCATCTGTGTAGGTGCAAATATGTATGGTTTCCTAAAATTTAAGGTTTCACTGAGGTAGAGCTGCCAAGCTGATTCTTGGCTGTAGGTGTGAGTCCCATGCTTGAAAGCTGCAGCACAAACACAGGTTTCACAGCTACTTGGAAGCTGATATTAAAAACGGGTGCCAAACACAATCATGGCACACATATAAATAGATTAATTTTTAACAATGCTCCATTGTACTAAATGTTATGAAAAATTAATTACCTGAGGTGGTTCTGTCTGTGTGCAGAAGATGCTTAGAAAGAGAAGTGGGGAGCTGTAAGAAAGAATGTCAGATGAACCAAAAATCTAAATGGATGCTTGGAATTCCTGTAGGTTTCAAAGGCAAATCAAAGCCCAACCTGCTGAAGCAGGAGACGAGCAGCCTGGCCTGTGGGCTGCGCATCCTGTTCCGCATGTACATGGACGAGAGCCGCACCAGCGCCTGGGAGGAGGTCCAGCAAAGACTGCTGAAGTAAGGGCCATGGAGCTGAACCTGTCCGTGTTATTTCTGATGTCAAAGAAGGGGGGGTTTTATTTGAAAGGATAGACCTTCTCTGTTTGCAGTAAACTTCTAGAGCTTATGTGTGTGGTGGTGGTTGCAGCTAATATTAAGAGTTTTATGTTTTGTGGGGAGCGCTGTGCCTCCAGCTGCTGATGCTGTCTCTCCTTTTTGTTCTCATTCCATGTTTTGCAGAGAGAACAAAGGTTTTGTCACCTTTTTTTTTGTATCGTGGGTAGGTGGTGGCTTGTTATAGCTCCTCTTTAAAAAGGAAAGCAACTATCACCTGAACGTTGTTTTTTCTTTCACTAGCATCAGTGAAACTGCAGTGGAATTGGTACTGTTTATTCTCATCTGAGAAATGGACACTAGGCTTGAGCAGCCTTGTGAGCATACAGAGGCTTTTGGCTCTTTGGTTATTCATCTGAATAGTTTTTGTTTACCAAGTTTTTCAAGCAACTCTTGGAATAAGAGAGGGCTTAAAACCACAACAGCAACACTTAAGGCTAAGACTTTAAGGTTCACAGACTGGGAAGCAGAGCTGAAAACTGCCTGGTTACATCAACATGAGATGTTCCTGAAGTGTGCATAGCATTTTGTCACATACCTCTCACAGAGCACTCAGTACATTTCAAATACATGCACAAACAGCATAATCACATTTTGTCATCTTATTCATTACTGAAGTCCTAGGACTTTGGGTTTGAATTTAACAAGTCACTGCTTTCTGTCATTAATCAGGCTTAGAGCAGCTTTCATAAAACAACGCTGTTCTGCACTAGCTCTCTGCAGTAGAGCTCAGAAAGAAATGTGAGTTACTGTTTTGTTGGGTCTTTTGTCTCCAGTGTCTGCAGCGAGGCTCTGAGCTATTTCCTCACTCTTACATCGGAAAGTCATCGGGAAGCCTGGACTAACCTTTTACTCTTATTTTTGACTAAAGTCCTGAAGATAAGTGATGAAAGGGTAGGTAACTGTTTTGAATGGTGTTTCAGATGACGTCTACAGGTAAGAAGTAGTTCCAGACTGGTTTGTCACACACAATTACAGACTGGACTTTAAAAGCTCCTGCTGCTCTGTAGACACTCTTGTGTTGAGGGAATATACGTTCAAACTGCACTTGACAGATACTGACACTAATAATTCAGTGTGAAGGTGCAGTGAGTGCTAAAATAAAATGTGTCAGAGAAGTTTAAAGATGCTGGAATCCTTTAAAAATGTGTGTTAAATTGTTTTTACCCCTCTCCTGCTGAGGAATAGAATTAGTGATGATATTTAATTCAGAGAATTAACTCTTGTTTCTGCCTCCAGTGCTGCAGGTACATGTACACCCTGACCTTCTCCAAAGCAGTTCTGCACTAAATAAATCACTGTTTAGATCTCCCTCTGTTTCTAAGAAAACTTGGCTGAAATAATTAAGTGAAAAAGGCCAACTGCAAGAAAAAACTCATAATAGAAAAATATTTCCTCTTGTGGAATAAGCATTAGTAAGGAGCTTTGTGTAGCTGGTGAGCATCTGTCAGAGTACATCACAGCTGTCTTAGCCTTATTCTAGCACTGCTCACTTCAGTTGTAAAGATGTTTCTGCTTGTCACTTTGTGGCTTTCTCACCCTCATTTGGGAGAGTATTTAAAGTTCATATTTTGCAGTGTGCTTTCTGAGGTGTACTGATATGTAATAGAGTAAATTCTTGTTTGTTTTCTCCTCAGTTCAAGGCCCATGCCTCGTTCTACTATCCTTTGTTGTGTGAAATCATGCAGTTTGACCTTATCCCTGAGCTTCGAGCTGTTTTGCGAAGGTTTTTCCTGCGGATTGGTGTGGTTTTCCAAATATCCCAACCACCAGAACAAGAGTGTGGAATAAGCAAGCATTAGCAGATAGTGACTCTCTGTTTCAAAGTTTATATTGCTCAGCTAAATAAAAGGACCAGGTAGCTGGGCCATTCTGTCTGGATGTCCATATAAATGATTTCTTTCTCTGGCCACGTGTATCCAAGGGTTAACGGTACAGACGCTTACAACTGTAATTAAGGCTTGCAACACTCCAGTCCCTCTCTTTCCTGGCGGATTCTCTCTCATCGGTTTCTCTTGCCTGGCTCGTGCGGAGCACAGAGCCAGTTTTTAGCACAGTCCCCTTGTCAGCACGGGCTGCACTGTCCTTTACTGTCCTAGACAGCAGTATAGCAACAGATGTTTATGGCGGGTGTGAAAGTAAAATGTACCCAAAGAAACATATATATGTAAAGGTTTGAGCTTCTGCGAGAAGTACAACTCAGGAGAGCTGTATTTTGAAGGATAAAATGTTTATAGTGAAAAGAAAATGGAGATTATTGTTCATGGAGAAAAATATTTAGCAACTATGTCTGATATTATAAGGTTTTTGCACACTCAGGCTGTCTGAGACATTGGTAATCATCCTTCTGTGAAAATGTACAGAGATGCAGGTCTGTAATATAAACTCTTTAACCCTATACAGTTCTTCCTGAATTATTTTATTTCTGTATTACTGATTTGTTGAAAGCCCATAACTCTTCCTTGTTTACCAAATGCACTAGAAGTTTGGGTTTCTTTTTTTGGGTTGTGTTTTTTTTTTCCTTTTTTTTTTTTTTTGTTATTTCTGTTTTGTTTTGTTTCATTGTAGCCCAGAAGTTATTGTTGCTGACTTGTCAAGAACAGCGGTAGAAATATCATGACTGACATAACTACCTGTAATATACTTGTTTTAGGGCTTTTAAATATAATGAGCCATTGAAATGATGATCCTTCAAGGACTGGAACTTGAATCACTGCAAACAAGTCTAGGTTGTGTCTGCTGTCAGATGTTTTTTGTTTGATGTAGATTTCACTCTTATGTACAGAATTTAATGTTGGATATATTCAAGTAACAAATCTGGCATGGTTTGGGGATGGTTAAATTTATTGGAAATGTATTCATACTGTGAATTGTGCTCTGATGGTTAACAGACGAGATTGTCAAGCATTCTGTATTACAATGGATGTAGAAATTTTTTTCAGATGGACAAAATGTATATGGTACAGATATGTAAAGTTTTCTATGTAAAAAAAAATTCTGTACAACTTTCTGTACAATATTTGGTTCTCATCTGGCATATTCTAATCAGGTTATAGGTCAATAAAGTTTTTGAACTCTTTCATCAGTGCAATCAAAACCAGTCTAATCCACAGCTACTTGTTTTACAGTTTGCTTTGCCTCTCACGCTTTTGTTTCAAAGGAGCGAACCCCAGACCCCGGGAGCAGAAAGGTGGTTGCCCTTTGACTGGGATGTGTCTTCTCACTGTTAGAGACAAATACAGGGGGAAAAAGAATCGTAAATTAAAAAAAAGGTGGCCAGGGCTGGAGGAGAATAAAAGTGCTACATGAAGTGATCAGATGAACCCTGTAGTGCTGCACAGATAGAAACCCAGGTACTGCACTTTGCTCTCTGGGGATTAAAATCTAAACACTGAACAGCTGATGGAGAAAGGGGGAAGGGAAGGGCTGGAGTTGCAGTTCTGCTGACTTGGAACATATCAGCCAGCTCAGCTGTGTCAGCGTCTTCAATTTCGTAAGTAAAAGTGGAATTGGATTGTTCTCCAGTGTGTTCCCACAAAACTCCTGACGGGCACAGGAGAGCAGTGTGAAGACCAAGGTGGTGTGTGAGGGAGCCTCCTCTCCTCTCTTAAAGGGCATGAATCTGCCACAGACATTCACAGCGGGCTCCAGAAATAAGCATAAGCAGTTCAAAGAAATAGCTATGGAAAAGCCAGAAAAGGGAATTAAAATGCTATGACCTGTGATTCAGAGTTTGCTCATGAAGTTAATTGGGGTGGAGCAAAACCAAATAGCAATTACCAGTGTCAGAAGGGGGAGAATTGAGGTTATTTGAATTAATTGTAGCCTTTCCTCTTGGGCTGTATTTTACTTATTCAGTTTGTTGTGCTGTTTAAATCTTAAACTGTGCTAGGCCAGACCTGAGGTCTTTCTTTGTCTGTTGGACAGTGATCAGTTACAATTTTTAGAGTGAGTGTAATGTGTCACATCCCTATTCATTGTCATACTCTCCCCCATGGCTTTAGCAAACTGTTCATGACCAGGGTGTTCCTGACACTGCTGCCCTGAGCACTGTTTAAACAGCCTCTCTTCCTTGTGTGTCTGCCCAATTGCTTTCTAATCATCTGTGTTCAGGATAGAACAGTGAGTACAATGAATTATCTAAAAGCTTGGGCACTTGGGGTTGTGGGGCTCTTCTTGGTTTTAAACCTCACTACTTCATTGTCTTCTGTATGCCTCCTTAGTAGTGATATTTTTCTTTTACAGTGTGGCCTTCTCATGCCTTATTTATTGCTTATGTGGAAAAGGCCCAATAGCTGTTAAATTTTGGTTCATTGGGGACTGAACTTCGGTGTCATCTTTGATCATCAGTGGCACTCTTTTCTGTGCCTCTCTTTAGTTCTTGCAATGCCAGGGGAGCACCAGGTGTACGCTGGGTGCCGTGTTCAACTTACAGTTTGTGATAATTATCAAAAATCGGTGGGCAGGTGCAGGGAATAGGTTCTGTTTTAGTCAACATCCATCAGGGCTGTGGACTGAAGATACATTTATTTTGCAGGTGAGGCTGTCATGATAAAAAGTTTTAAAAAGTTAGGCAGAAGGGCCCTGCTAAAAGCTGAACTTGGGAGAGGCAGAGAAAGTTGAAGGAAAGATCTGGAAAGGGAAATGGAAAGGACCCAGAGTGTCCCGAGCAGCAGCCTCAGTGCCCAAGGGAGGCAGCTGTAGGGAAGAGTGGAATTCGTGGTGCCAAGGGCTGCTGAGCAGAGAGGTTAAAGTCATTTCAGTGGTTTCAGGCCACAGCACAGGTGAAGGAAGCGATTCAGAGGGGCTGTGCCTTGTCCTGCCTGGCCACGAACTGGAGCCTGTGGTGGTCTGTGGCATTTACAAAACTTAACTGCAGTGAAATGAGGGTGGCTTTTTAGGGCAACACTTCATGCTTCTGTCAGGGGTAAAACTCCAATTAAAATTAAGGGAATAAAGAATAATTAAAACTGTAGGCAATTAGATGAGGAAGAAGAGAAATTCTGCCTCTAGCCTGGAGTTACTACAGTGAATGTGTCACAACTTGTGAAGTAACAGGAGAGAGCCATCAGGGCAGGTGACTAAAGTACAAAAGGCATAAGGTGGGATTACATGAGAGAGGGGTTAAGTGCAATACTATAAAGCATTTTCATCTCAGCTGCTTAAAATTATTTCTGCTGCCTCTGGTAAGTCCAGACTGCAGCAGCCATGCAGTCTGAGGTACCTGCTCCAGCCCAGGTCAGGGATTACACCACTGCCCCTGCCTGAGTGGCCACCGCTGTCACAGCCACACTGATCAACATGAGCCTTCTCACTGCTGAGCCAGAAATTCAGGGTAAGAATTATCCTGATTTGGCAAATCCTCTCTGGGTAGGAATGTGCTAAGCCCATGAAGCAGCTGAACACCACCCAGGTTTGAAGTACGTCTGTCAGCAAACATTGCCTGCCGTCATCATAGGACTGCTGTAGCCTTCAACCAGCTTTACAAAACCTTAAGGATGGCATTTTAGTAAAAATAAAAGACCTTTGTAAAAACTTCTTGTTTTCATCAGTGGTTTGTTGGGATCTTTTTTTTCCCCTGTTCATCACTTTTAGGCCTCTGGGTGGGACTTTCTTAAGCAAGAGGAAAGGTGCAGCATTACCCCTGCTTCACCTTGGTTGTGTAGTTCACTGCACTCCTAAAATCTTGCTTCCATCTACATGTCCTTCTTGCTGAAGCTCTGTGCTCTTAATCAACAGATTTACCATGTGGTTTTGTTTCTCTGCAGACAGCCTTAACACTCTAGTTTGTTCATGAGTAAATGAAAGCTGAAGCAAATCATAAATTAAGAAAATTGAAGTCGGCTTTCACAGTTTTTGTAACAAAAATAATTTTAGTAACAAAATACTTTATTAACTCTTCAATCAGAAACATAAATATATGCAACAATATATGTATTTTCATCACATGACAAGTTAGGGAATGTAACACACATTGCTAATAGTAATTTTTTTTCCCGTTAAAGTGTTAGCTGTGCTTTCACGCAGGATAGCATTTATCCTGTATGAAAAGTAAGTGTCCTTCAAGTCATTCACTCTTTGGGTAAAAACCTAATGCCCTTCTGCTGTTGGGCTACTCTAATGCCAGACAGTTTTGGAGTTTGACCATAAAGCTAAAAAACATCTTTGATTTAATAACAAATTCACACACACCACACTTTCTGAGGCCGAAAGTTAAGTTGTATAAAAAGTGCAAAAGCTGCCAAGCTATTCCTCCCTTTCCCACGTCATGGAATAGAAAACATCCCCGTGCTACATCTCCGTTCCACTGCAGCGTCTGATCCTTTATTATTGCTATTTAAATTACACACACCTCACACTCTGTACACGGAGCAGAGCTCTCCCTGCAGGGTTCCTGGCAGGAGCAGCGGTGCTGAGCGGCGCCTCCTCGGCCGCGGCGGCTCCCGGCCGCGTCAGCCGTGCGCGGTGGAGAGGCCCTGCCAGCCCAGCGGGAGCGCGTTCTCCGGGGAGAGCTTTGCTGAGCTCGGGGGCTCCGCCAGGAACCTCCGGAGCGTGGCCGACGTTCCCGGGCGCAGCCAGGCCTCTGTGGCCTCGGTGTCCGTGGAGCTGGGGCGTCTGCCGGCGTGGGACTGAGCGCGCTTCAGAAGGTCGTCCACGTCCCCCAAGGAGATGTCATCACCTGAGAGAGGAGAGAGCAACGCTGGTGTTAGAGGGGACAGAAGCTCTTCCCGTCACAGCACTGGGCAGGCTTGGCTGCAATGAGTGCATCAATAATGCTTTTAAATGACATTTGTTTCTACTCAGCACACATTTGCTGCTCTTCTGGGGAACTGGGCCCCAGCAGCTCCCCACCACCAGCTCAGCAAGGGGATAAGGATACAGGCAAAGGTGGGTGGACTCGGCAGAGGGTTCTTGCTTTCCAAAAAGCTTCCATTTAGGGAGAAGTCAAATCTGTCAGTGCATATACGCATTAAAATGCATGTAAAAATAAGGCCATTCAATTACAGAGGCCTGGCTGAACACTTGTATAGACAGTCCCCTACTGAGGAAGAATTTTTGTAACTTGGTTTACTAGTGCAAATGCAGGTGAGCCTGTGCATCACAGCCCAGCACAGCTCAAAACCTCAATGCAGTGTCATGCTGAAACTGGCTAAGTTGGGATCTTCCAGCTATAAAACAATCCCCACCAAACAAAAACCAGAACTGCCTTGCCTTTTAACTTGGGGTGATTAGCACTCTGAACTCCACTGTTATTTGTTTCAATTCTGCCAGCAATCATACATGTATCTAATACCTTAAACAAATAGTTCTTAGTGTGGATCATCAAACAACATAAAATTTTACTTTCAATAAAAGGATATAAATGTATAAATTTCTCTGTGCTGTTCATTTTTATGCCTCACAACATTTAAATTTTACATAGATCAAAAAAATTGTGCAAACCTCAGCTATCTATAGTGGCTGAAAATTGCAATGTTTTCCTCTAAAAACTGAGTCACGTCAATGAAGAGGTTCTGGTTTCTTGGTATTTAATTTGCGCAGAAAAACGTTTAAAGACTCTTGATTGGGGGAAAAAAATCAACATTTTTGCAGAAACATCCTAATTCAAGCAAAATAGAATTGTATATTCTTTAGTGATGAAATAATTCATCTAAGCAATTAGTAAGTGTCATGTAATTTAAGTATTTGAATGATTTTTACAAATTTCAGGTTTTTATTCTGGAAAAATGATGACTTTTTAAAAATGAGAATTTAAACCAAAGCTTCTCTGAAGATTGTCACTAAAAACTGAAAGTTAATGGTCTAAACATGGGTGTGAGAGCCCAAGGCCTGGAGAAGCAGTAGCCAGGTGTGCAGGGGTGAAGGGAAGGACAGGAGCTGCATAACCCCACATACACAGGGAGCAAGGGCTCAGTTTTCCTCTTTATGTGTTAGGTGGGATTGCAGGTTCTGAAACAAAATGCCAAATACTTTTTGTTCCAGAAGAACTTGGCACGAATCCCTAGTTCTGTCACATCATACAGACAGTGATCTGATCATCCTCCAAGCCTTCCCAGTCTGGTTAAAACTTGTCTGTAACACTAGAAGTGAGAGCAGACCTCCCTCTCTTCCAGGGCCTGTCATCTCCTGTGCTTGAAGCTGGCAGAGTGAACCTCTTTGTCTCCTCAATCCTGGGGCAGATGAACTCTCCTGTGGGTTGGAGCCCGCAGTTTTTTGCATATGAAGGTTATAGTGGGGTTAACAGCCACAGCAGGAAAAGTGATACCTGAAGAAAATTAATTTTCTGTTTGCTGCTTTAAGAGATGATATTTAGCAACAATAAATATGAGGTTGTTTAGAGACAAACAGACTGTGACTGTCCAGGCTGGAGGGCTGCACTTCTCCACACTTAACTACTTCTGCCTTTAAAGCAGAGCCTTTAGATCTTGCAGATGTCAGAGCCAAGATCCACTGTTCTGCCAGAGATAAGATCACAGTGCACAGCACTGGATCAGACACACTTGGTGCTGCTTTTAGAAAGCACAGCAGATCAGCTGCGCTGCAGAACTCCTTCATCGTGAATTTCAACACTTTGCACACTCCACAAAAAACTGTCCTTAACTGGGACACATATCAAGACTTGATCATTCAGTTTGCATGTGGAGGCTGAGAGTAAGGAGAGCTTTTCCTCAGCATGAAATCCTGGTGTAGAAATTGAATGGTATCTGGATTCCTGCAAAACACCAATGGCAGCACATCCTGTGTGCCCAAATCTGAGAGTGTCCCCTCTTCTGTAGCTGTGCCTGCTCTTGTTTAGACCCTTAGGAACACACATACCTTGATCGACAGAGAAGGCATCTGCTGGCTTGCAGAGACTCCCTCACCCAAATATTCACTGATGGGAATTTTTTGGATGGGTGAAAATGGAGGAGAAGGCCTGGCTCCTTTTTTCTAATTTTCCAATTAAGAAAACAATACTAGGATGCCTTTAGGATTCCCACATCAGTCCCATAGGAGAAAGTGAACTGCTGTGGACAGAGCCTCCTTATTGAACCGGATCAGCTCTTAGAATTTATCAAAGCCTCTGAATTGCCATCTCTGGTCATTTCAAGGGAAGATAACCAGGTTCCTTAGTTACATATTTGAGATATTTGTTTTCTCTCAGCAGTGTCTCTGAGGGCAGAGGAGAAATGACAGTTCTGGCTGCTAGGAAAGCAAGAGGATGCCACAAGGGTTCTTTCAAACTATTAGGGAAAAGGAATAAAAAAACTTGGCTTCACTCATTTTTTCTGTAACATCCGTGAGCACAAGGAGGGAACAGGAGGGCAGGCAGCAGTGCAGCCTGAACAACCACAGCTGAGCAAGAGGATCTCTTGCTCCCTTTCCAAGAGGCACAAATGCTAAGGATGAGTGATGGGTCCCCATGTGCTCCAGAGAACAAGCTACATACAGACATATAAATATACATATATATATATATATATACACACATACACATATCAAAATTAGATTTATCTAAAGGCTGAAGCTCTGGAGATTGACAAACAGAAGGCAAGCAAAATGAAAAGTGTAGTGCATACGTTATGAGGCAAAATTATAAAAGAGGTGAGATATAACAAGGATACAGAAGTAAAAGAAGTTCACATAGCAGAAATATCTGCTATGGATCTGGTGGAGTAAAATTAGTTAAGAGTTTATTTAGATTATAGAAGAAAATTAGTATGAATAGGGGGTTTTTTTTAGTGACTTAAAACCAGAGTGAGATGGTTAAAACAAAA